>JARKIB010000471.1:0-89849 GCA_029378385.1 Mycena metata | reverse complement strand
GGACGACGTAGCAATCTACGTCCGCTTAGTAAAAACCCTTTTTACCCCAACCCGTTCATTCCAGTCCCTTGGAAAGACTTGTTTCGGTCAAACGGTTGAGCTAGCTCAGAGATTGAAGTGTTTGTTGGGATAGTTGAGGCCATAAATCATCGCTAGTGCACTAGGGAATCAAACCAGCAGTCGCATACTACGACTCGGGACCCGAACTCACTAGGAAGACGCGCTAGTCTTAGTGTTATAATCATAAGGGGATTGGTGTGGTGTGTTAGGTTTTAGGTGTGGTGTGTTAGTGTTCAAGCTAGCCCATACTTTAGCTTAGCTAGCCTCAATTCACTGTCAGCGCATCTTGCCCATTTCATCTGGAGCCCACCGCGAGGGTTCAGTTTGATTTCGAGTGCAATAGAGATTGTTTTGGTGGTTCAATTTTGAACAAAAACAAGTCAGCTTTTTGAAAGCAAAACCAAGAGAAACTAGTACCGCAAGGGAATCTTTCTCGAGACAATCTGTCGAGAAAACGAGCTTCTACCATTTCCCCCATTCAATTCGCACACTTCACCCCCGAGTCTTCGAAACAGAAGTGATTCCGTTTCAAGGCGTTCACCAACGGAGAAACCAAGGCTACGAAGGGAATCGCTATAGCCGTCCGTATAGTGTTGCACTGTACTGAAGAGACCTACCGTCCGATATGTTCGAGACGGGTGGATAACGCATAACAGATAACCCGAGTACTCCGGAACGGAACAGCATTTGCATTGCGGAGCGTACCCTTCGAGCACGTGTAGAAAACTATCCATCCGCGGTACCTTCGGAAGGCACCACAGTAGCATGAGTTGGAGGTGGTTCATCATTCGCGCTTGAATTCAAGAGTAAATATAACGAAAAGTGCGGTAAAGTCGGATGCATACCTCGCATCAACTGGTTCAGGTTCCGGTTCAGCCGCCGTTTCTTCTTTGTCTGACCCGCTCCCCGTGCCCTCATCTGACTCCATAGCTTCGACTTTCTTCTTTGCCGCCTTTGCAGCCGCGAGTTCTGCCTTACGATCGGCGGAAATCTTCGCAAACTCTGGTTTGAGCTCACGCAAGATGCTGTAGAGTCGGGTGTGATGATTCTCTAATCGTTTGTGGGACTTGATCAGGTTACTGACAGCTTCCTGGGAAGTGAGTGTAGGATAGAGATCTAGAATCTTCTGGATGAGAGTCGCTGGCAGAAATGCCTCCGGGGGAAGGAACGAAGTGATACTGATATCGGCCTCTCGCCAGACTTCGCGTCCAAACGCGACAAGGCGCTCTGTCCCATGAGCGCGCTGAAGTTTCGTGATCCTCAAACGCTTCTTGACCGTGTCAATGGGCTTCGAGGGGCGTGGGGGCTTGGGGATAGCTGCAAGAACTTCTGGAACACATCCGCTACAGTTGCAGGATGTTCGGCGGGTTGGGAATGGATCAGCAATGCAGGATTTGCATTTACAGGGAGCATCAATGAGGGGGTTCTCGTACAATTCGTCCTGCGCCTTGACCTTGCACGGCGCAACAATCAGTTCTGCCATGCTAAGATCTGGCGGTAAGGATTTCGGTGGCAGAGGCGAGTCCTTGCTCCGGAGAGCCTTTTCTGCTGCTGTGCGAACGGCGGGTGTAACATAAACGATGACACGAGCATTATTTACTAGTCGCCTGTTCCTTCCCACCCGCCCCGCCTTCTGAACAAAGTCATCCGCATCTTCGATATCTCCAATGATGATAGCGTCTTGGCGAACCGGCATGTCGATACCGATGGACAGTGTGTCCGTGCCGATGACTATCTGGCAACCAGCGTTGATATCGGGATTTTCGAGGAGTGCACGGGTGGTGGCGTTGTGAGAATCAAAGTTCATGGAATTATAAAAACGGATGTGCGTGTTACGATCTTTGGTAGGACACTTCCCTTGCAGGTAGGAATATATTTTTGAGCCAAGGCTGATGGTTTTTGGGAAGATGATGGTTGCGCGACCGTCCTTCAAAATGAAATCAAGTTCTGGATAGATCCCGCTGTCCAGGGTCGATGTGAACTCGCGGAACAGTATCTGGACATCGGGACGGTGGTTGGAGCGGCGTATCAGATGGAATTGACCGGGAACGAGACCGAAAAGCTCGAGGATGTTGTCGTATGGTGCGCCGTGGCGGACACTCGCACTGGTAAGAATCCACGGATTATGCTTCTCGGTCATCCGTGCCTGCACAAAGCCGAGCTGCAAAAAATCCTTACGAAAACGCGCTCCCCACGAATTCAGCAAGTGAACTTCGTCGACACCGGTTCCGCAACACCTATTATAGAACCAGTCGTCCCGCAAGGCCTTCTCAAACTCGTCGGACTTGAGCTGTTCTGGCCCTGCTAGAATAACGTTAACGGATTTGCGGGCAGTGACCCACAATTCCTCGCCCTTGACCCGCAAAGCTTCTTCGCGGGTGTCGTTGTTAATGGCCAGAGCAGTAAGTCCCACTGATGTCATTTTCTTGGCCTAAGGCCGAGTCATTAAACGTTCAACTGAGCTAACAGTATCGCGCACCATCTCTAGTTGTAATGGAATGGTCGGACACACGACAATGAGACACGGGTCGGCAGGAAATTTAGCAGTTGGGCACAAAGATTCATCGCGCAAAACCGCAAGAATGATGAGCATGTACATAGTATAAAACCCTGTCTTTCCGCTGCCAGTGGGTGTGATTGCGAATAGATCCACGCCGTCGAGACTGGAGCAAACACCTTCGATTTGGTAGTCATGAGGGTCGTATGGGAGTGGGCTTGCATTTAGGATACGTCGGGCAAGGGTATGGCCTTCGGGGCTCGTCCATTTGAAGCTGGGAGGCATGAAAGAGGCGCGCAGAAGAGGGCTGGCAAGAGGTGCGCTTCCCTTACGTGCCGAAAGGAGCGTGGGAACCTCACACGTGAGTGCACGTGAAAGTCACGCTTTGCGGACTGCGGTAAGGGACCCGACAATTGATCCAGACTAGGCTACCACGTTCCAAACTCGAGCGCATTTTGAGTTTGGTTACATTCTGGACGAGATTCCCTTGCTGGACATCGATCTAGGATTTATGGGCGGTGAGATATTACATACCGAGAACCCTATTACAACAGGTGTAACTATCTCAACAGGAATAAATCCGCAGATGCCTAAACCCGGCAATCAGCATTCAGTTCACACGGTTGAATTCGTGAGGGCGAGCAGATGAATCTGAGCCCGAAAGAGCGTCTTCAAGGGTGATACTCTTCCCCGCGACTTGATTCACAGGGTTCAACTGCCATTCAATTCTTCATTCACCCTCGTGCTATTCGTTCAAGAGGGTGTTACTATGTCTGTTTAGATGCGGGTATGTCAGCGTATCAAGTTTCGAATTCATATTACTGACCGTGGTTCAATAATCATTCGGTCAACGTTCATCTGGCTTTCGGTCATTCACCTTTGCGTCGATGCTTCGCAGGTATGTGAAGTTGGTTCATCTATCAACATTTCTACTAGTACTTGGACTCAATTACTCAAGTACCCGAGGCCAACGTCACTTCAACCTCACCCCGTACCCGCTTTCATCGTCCATGGACGTACTCCCCACTGACCTTTGTCCCATAGATCATCGCCCTCAATTACCTTCGCCTTCACCCCGAGAATACGCCGGTTTGACCTCAGGTAAACCGTTGAAGTCATCACAATATTGATTGACCATCCGATGTTCAGGTTTATACCTATTCAAATCAAGTAGCATTTACCTGATGCTTGGTGTGTTCGTTGGTTCAAAGGTCAATAGGTATGTGGTATCCATCGGCATATGATCTGTGTATTATACTCATTCATCCATTAACCCATCTATTTAGTGCATACATACTTCACCTCAAGCCTAACGTTCAGCGTTTTGACCTCAACCCACCGTAAGTTCGTTTCATTCTCCATCCTTACACACCACTGATATTTCTTCGATGCATCTATAGATACTCGACCTCACCTGACCTCGAGACCCATCCAAACCATCCTCGTTGTTCGACATCGCATCTGTAATATATCCAACCAGCCCTTCGATCCTCAACTTGAGCAGGACGTGCTGCCTGACTTGCATCCAGGGGTGTTCGGAGGTGTAGGTACGTGGTATCCCATTCCGTCGTTACATCCATTAATTCTTGACGCAGGGTTCAATTTCGGGCTTCTCGGGCCTCCAACTCCTCGTCGTGCTTTGCTGGAGGGCTTTTTATTTTTATTGTTGGAGGTAAGTACGTTCATTGGTTCGTTGAGGTGCTCTAGTGTGTGTCTCAACCCTACATGTATCTGTCTCATAGATTGCAGTTTACGAGCCTTCCCCGCTGGCATCCCAGTGGGACCCAACTCCGAATCAACTTGCAAGTTCACTGTATGTATGCGTCCTCACCTGCAACGTCCCTCGATCGAGCTCTTCGTCCCTTTGTTCCCTCTATTCGACTTCACGCACAACTCACCCTTGCCTTGTCCTAATTCTGGCTAGTCTTCATTATTTATCTACTTCAGCGTTGAACTGCCGGGCCAAGACCGCTGTCAAGCCAAACTCGAATTCGAGTTCCAACCAACCAACGGAAACCCGGGCTGAAATACCTATGCAACATCGGTGAGTATTTACTTCTTCGTTGACATTCATTCTTTGCGGGATAAAATACAACTTAGATCCCAGCCCATGCCTTGGAGTTCAAAATTACATTGTGAGCCCCTCCCTTTCAATGCATTCCTCCTCTTACCCATGGCCACCTCTATCGCTCTCAGCACCAGGATTTCTTTTTGCGTTTTCATTCCAGTAGATAAAGTCAAGTTATGGAAGTACTCACCACTCAAATTTTCCGCCAATCTGCGCGCCGGCTTCCCTGCCTGAAGGAAGCTTAAGGCAACATCTAAAGGTACGCACCTCTGTGAATTCAAACTAACCGAAATTTCCTTTCACCGCGCTAGCTCCCTTTCCCTCTTCCCCGGCGCCGTTCCAAGCCCTTCAGCCCCTCGAGTTTTCGAGTCTTCGAGTCGAGGTAGGTCTCCCCCTTGTTCGACTCAGCTCCGCGCATTCTCACTAACCGAATCACACAGGCAATTTTGACAAGGCAGAATTTATTCAAAAGCTGCATACGGAGGTCGGGTGTGTACGGGTACGAGCGTGGAGGAGAAAAGGGAAGGGAAGGGCGGAGAGCGAGGGATTGGGATTGGGTGTGGGTCAGAGGGCGCGCGCGAACGGGAGCGGGGAACGAGCGAGACAAGGTGGGGAGGGGACGAGGGAGATGAGGGCGAGCGGAGACTCGATGCACACTCACGCACATCGCATCACCGTCGAGGCGAGTGTGGGCAAGCTCGGCTCGACTCGACGGTGTGGTGGGTACACGAGGGCGGGGAGCGACGAGGGAAGGATAGGGTAGGGACGGGCCACCGCCAAGTGGGAGGTTGGTACCGTTGCACTGGACTCGAGGGGAGATGAGCATGAGGGCGGGGAACGGGAGGGAGGGTGAGAGCAAAGATGAGGGAGATGGGGACGAGCGCGGCGCGCGGCAAATTCAACCCCGCGGAGCACTCTACTCGACTCGACGTGGCGGGGTGGGGAGAAGGAATACGACGAGGGGAACGACGTGGCAAAACAGCATTCCTCCCACAAGGCGCGCTAATCTAAGGTCCTTTGGCTTGAATTTTGGGTTTGCGGTAGGGAGATGGCGAAGATGGGTGCGGGGCACGAGGGAAGGATGGCGAGGCGTGGAGACGACAGCAGGCTTGAGTAGTATAGAATAGTAAGTACTAGCAAGCGCGAGAGAGGGTCAGGACGCAGCTTGGGGAGGCCATTCCGTTGGGTGGTGAACGGGGCTGAGGGCAAGAGGATGCGGTGGACGCGAGGAGGGGGAGTGGGGCCTTGTGCTACAACAGCCTGAGTTTGAGAGAGGGCCTCGATGCAGCAATGGTTGGAGGAACTTGAATAGGTCGTCGTTGGGTCGTCGAGTACGGTTCCCACGAAGAGGGAGAAGATGGAAACCCGTGCACCGCCATTGCACTGCCACTGATTAACATTTGGCGCTGGTTTCCGACCACATCTTCTCCCACTAGTCATTGCCACTGGGATTATTCCAAGCCATTGCCAAGCACATCGGCCTTTCGCGTGCTTGTCGTGAATGACAGCGTCAGGAGTGCCTGTGCGGCAGGTCTGTCTTGCTTATAGGCTTGCGACGAATCGGTGAAATCGCTTGTTCAGTGTTCACCGGCACTTCACCGATGCAATCGCGAGTCAATCCCTCTTCGTTCACAGTCCGTTAACACTCCTCAGTTCTGCGTTTCTGCACTCAGGCAACTCACCTCAACCTCGCTATCGAAAAATTTACACCCATCGCGCGCAAAGGCAAATAAATAACCCTGTTTGCAAGTCAATGTAATACCGCTCGCGTCGCTCACCTCCCATCTGTTCGCCCAGTCCCTCCTTGGCAGTAAAACTCCCGAGTGATATACACTCGAGCGCACTCTAGGTAAGCATTGTTCTGTTCTATGTTTTATTTCTCGAAACGGACCCACTGGCAAGTGCGGCCATGTACGGGAGGGGAACGAGGCACGACGAGGGAGGGCGTAAGGAGGGGATAGAGCGAGTGAAGATGGAGTGGATGGGAAGGCAGAGGTGGGACCACGCAGGACGAGTCGGCGGGCTGGACGCGTACGTGGCGCAACAGGCTGGCCACTTTTCTTCCCTCCGATTATAAGTGATAGTAAGAAGTTTTTTTCAGCCTCGGCCAGACCCCTCCCCCCGTCTGATATTTTAATCCCGAGTTCCCCTTGGCTGAGTTGGTTCCCCCTTTCAGCTCTGGTCGTGGACTGACCAAGATGGCGCCAAGCGATCACGTTTGCAATGCGAAACAGAGTTGAGGAGATGTGGACGGTTCTCCGCATCACGGGGCTCAGGTAGGCATTAGTTATGTTCAATCAACCGATCTCCATCGCTCAGCGCTCAGCAGTAGTTCCCCGCTTGTGGCATCATGATGTTGCATAAGAAAATTGGACAAGAATGGTCTCAATATTAATGCGGTTCTAACTCCGCATCATCAAGATGGTCTTGTAAGATCATCTGTTTCTTCAAGAACATGCGGGGTAGGTAGGTAGGAAGTATTCCACGGCACGGTCCCGCTGAAGAACACCGGTTAAGTTAGCCATCTGCAATCTGCCAAATTGGATTCAGACATCAGATACTCAGCCTACCTTGAGGTATATATATCTCAGGAACCAGTCTTCAAGAGGCTCAAACACCCATTGCGGTGAGTGCGAACTATTAGCGTTGAAGAAATCTAGCGTAACATTATCAGCAGCCACCGATAATCCTATACAGGCTTGATCAATCTCGTCAGTGACTCGGACTTCCACCCAAACACTGCAATATCGCGGACCCGCGGTAAATCATCTTGTATCTGTCGCCTCCAAACTTGAAATCAAATGTTCTCCCGCTCTGTATAAATTGAATCACACCTCTGCACACCGCAAACAATGCGACTCTCTCTTCTTTTCAATCCTATCCTCAGGGTCTGGAATCTACGGCTCTTACTTTTATTGACAATATTACTCATTGTTTCCTTGACTTGGTGGCTGGCTAGTCGGACGGTTGATCCATCTTTCGTTGATCTCGTAGCAGCCATGTTGGGGATTTTATGCCTAGGAGCTACTCACCACATTCTTTCGTGTGTCATTCCCATGCCTTCCATTGATACACATGTTTACGGAGAAACACTAGTGTATTCCACTGGCCATTCAGAGGCTCAGCCCTTTTGGACTTGGTGTTGACTCTGTTTGAACTCCTCGGTTTGTTCCTTTGTCTGAATTGGATGTGCTTGATTCATCCCTGATCTAGGTGTGCTCTATATCGCACTCGACAAGCAGGTGCCAGGCTTTGTGGGATTGGGCGGATCAATTCCCCTCGTAATTTCCGCCGTCTTCCGTATCGCCACAATTCTCACAACTCCTGAACGGTTCTTCCGTCAACGGTTCGTATTCATGGGGCGGTGTACACCGGTGCACCCACCCTACACCCCCACGCGTATACTTCTCAACCGATCTATCACGCGGCCATTAGTTCGGTGAGTTAACTTCGTAGTGTGAATCTCTTCAGACTCATATAGTTTACGTCCATAGGGGCGAGTCCCGGCCAATACTTTTCCTGAGGGCCTGCGTCATTTGGTGCATTGGACTTGGAGTCCCAATATTTGCCATCTACTCCATTGTCCTTATGCCCGTCACGACACAGATTTACAGTAAATATGCTAGTCCCTTCCAGGGATTCGGCCTTTGGGGAGCTCCGCTGGGAAACGTTAGTATCTTGTTGGTTAGTTGTTTCAAGCTCTTTGTGAGTCCACGTATAGATCCTGATCTCATGATCCCGGATAGACCTCTTTGTTCCTTTTTGGTGGCCATGGCATCGGCGATGCCGCTTCATATGACATTCAAGTGCGCATCTGGACGACCGAAAATCTCTCAAATCTCTCAAACTTGAACTGCGACACGAAATCAGCAATAACTCCACACGGCGGCGGCGGTGGTGGAATTTTATTCCAATGTACATACTATCAGTACATGACTAAGTTATCCTGCGAGGGTACTTATCCTTCTTAGGTCCCCACGCATGGGAGACGCCGACACCAAACATATCGATCTCACTCTTCTTGCCACCTGGAGTGACTGGACTGAACGTTGTGCCGGTACAGGGTGCCATGACGGGCCCTAACAATCGCGACGTGCTTATCGAATGGTTGGAGAAGTTCGGCACCCACCTGGATGGTGTACCGCTCTTTGGTGGATCAAACCTAGTTGGGACGTTTACTTGGGCACAGACAGACATGATTCTGAGTACCGGGTGGAGTGTCTTCTCGGTATGTCCTGCCTCATTCGGTGATACGACCCACCAACCCAGCTCCGCACCCCACTAGCCTCCCACCATAGCAGTACATACCGCCAATATCCACGGACTACAGCAATCATATCTGGTTGGCGGAACTTCAGATCCAAATCATGCAACACTCACTCTGGTTCAAACCACGACACTTGCCACAAAGCATTTCGTCGATATGGCCGATGCCACAGTGCTCAACGGGATTGCCACATTTGGTGGGTTTTGGACATTTCTAAACGGTGCATTTGCGTTGTTTTTCGGCGCGAACATCCTCTATTTTGCATTTGGTAAGTTTGGAAAACACCTTGTTTAATTCTGTGTTGACTTTCAACAGGTCGGAGACCACTGTCCGCTCTTGGACTAGTCCACGTATTCCAACGCCGCCGACTCAAACGGGAGTGGGACGAAGACTTCCCCACCATACGCACGGAAGGTGGTCTACCTGGTTCCGAATCCGCCGGCATCATCGCGTTCATTCGCGAGCGGTTGGTTGATTTGGGAGAAGATCCTCATGAACACCCAGCGGATCAGGCTGATGACATCGAGGCACAGACACCCTCAGGGACGGAGGATATACCCGACAACGACACCCTTGACAATGTCCTGGTTACCAAGCTCCAAACTCGAGCACATTCTGAGTTTGGTTACATTCTGGATGAGATTCCTTTGTTGGACATCGATCTAGGATTTAAGGGCGGTGAGATATTACATACCGAGAACCCTATACAGCAGGTGTAACTATCTCAATGAGAATAAATCCGCAGATGCCTACCCCGGCAATCAGCAGTCAGTTCACACGGTTGAATTCGTGAGGGCGAGCAGATGAATCTGAGTCAGAGAGAGCGTCTTCAAGGGTGATAATCTTCCCCGCAACTTGATTCACAGGGTTCAACTTGAATTCTTCATTCACGTGTGTTATTCGTTCAAGAGGGTGTTACTATGCCTGTTTAGACGCGGGTATGTCAGCGTATCAAGTTTCGAATTCATCTTACTGACCGTGGTTCCATAGTCATTCGGTCAACGTTAATCTGGCCTTCGGCCATTTACCTTTGCGTCGATGCTTCACAGGTATGTGAAGTTGGTTCATCTATCAACATTTCTACTAGTACTTGGACTCGATTACTCAAGTACCCGAGGCCAACGTCACTTCAACCTCACCCCGTACCCGCTTTCATCGTCCATGGACGTACTCCCCACTGACCTTTGTCCCATAGATCATCGCCCTCAATTACCGCCACCTTCACCCCGAGAATACGTCGGTTTGACCTCAGGTAAACCGTTGAAGCCATCGTAATATATCGAATATTGATTGACCATCCGATGTTCAGGTTTATACTTATTCAACTCAAGCAGCACGTACCTGATGCTTGCCAGTGGTGTGTTCGTTGGTTCAAAGGTCAATAGGTACGTGGTATATGCTCTGTGTATTATACTCATTCATCCTGGCCCATAACCCATCTATTTAGTGCACTCACCTCAAGTCTACCATTCAACGTGTCGACTTCAACCCACCACAAGTTCGTTTCATCCTCCATCCTTACACACCACTGATATTTCTTCGATGCATCTATAGATACTCGACCTCACCTGACCTCGAGACCCATCCAAACCATCCTCGTGTTCGACATCGCATCTGTAATATATCCAACCAGCCCTTCGATCCTCAACTTGAGCAGGACGTGCTGCCTGACTTGCATCCAGGGGTGTTCAGAGGTCTAGGTACGTGGTATCCTATTCAGTCATTAAGTTCATTAATTCTTGACGCAGGGTTCAATTTCGGACTTCTTGGGATGGCCATGGGTCGGACCTCCAATTTCCCATCGTGCTTTGTTTGGCTGGAGGACTTTTTATTCTTATTGGTGGAGGTAAGCATGTTCATTGGTTCATTGAGGTGCTCTATTGTGTTTCTCAACCCTACATGTATCTGTCTCGTGGATTTAAGTTTACGAACTCAACGTCCAACTAACCTCGCGATCTAGATCTTCGTCCATTTATTCCCTCTATTCGACTTCACGCACAACTCACTTTGTCCTCATTCCGGTGAGTCTTCATTATTTATTCTACTTCAACCTGTTGAGCGTTGAAGTGGCGTCGAATTATTCAGGTTATTTGGGGCAAGACCGCTGTCAAGCCAAACTTTGAATTCGAGTTCCAACCTCGGGCTGAAATACCTACACATCGGTGAGTATTTCTTCGTTGACATTCATTCTTTGCGGGATAAAATAACAGCCCATCCCAGCCCATGCCTTGGAATTCAAAACTACATCGTAAGCCCCTCCCTTTCAATGCGTTCCTCCTTTCACCCATGGCCACCTCCATCGCTCTCAGCACCGGGATTCCACGCTTTCATTCCAGTGAGTAAAGTTAAGTTCCGGAAGTACTCGCCACTCAAATTAATCTTCGCGCCGGCTTCCTGCCTGAAGGAAGGCAACATCTGAAGGTACGCACCTCTATGAATTCAAACTAACCGAAATTTCCTTTCACAGCGCTAGCTCCCTCTTCCTCCTCCCCGCGCCGTTCAGCCCCTCGAGTTTTCGAGTCGAGGTAGGTCAGTCTTCCCTTCGTTCGATTGCCGGCATCCTCTCTTCACTAACCGAATCACACAGGCAATTTTGACAAGGCAGAATTTAGTCGAGCTACGTACGGACATCAGAGTGTGTATGGGTATGAGCGGGAAGGGGGAAAGGGAAGGGAAGGGAAGGGCGGAGAGCGAGGGATTGGGATTGGGATTGGGATTGGGGTCAGAGGGCGCGCGCGAACGGGAGCAGGGAACAAGCAGAGACAAGGTGGGGGAGGGGACGAGGGAGATGAGGGCGAGCGCGGAGACGCACATCGCACGCATATCGCGTAGCGCTGCGTCACCGTCGAGGCGAGTGTGGGCACGCTCGACTCGACTCGACGGTGCGGTGGGTACACGAGGGCAGGGAGCGACGAGGGAAGGATAGGGTGGGGACGGGTCACCGCCGAGTGCGAGTACAGGTTTGGTGCCATTGCACTGGAGTCAACGGGAGACGAGCATGAGGGCGGGGAACGGGAGGGAGGGTGAGAGGAAAGACGGGGGAGATGGGGACGAGCGCAGCGCGGGGACGCGCATAGGGCAAATGCATCCCCGCGGAGCACTGACTCGAACGCGGGCTGGTGCGGCGGTGTGCGCGGGCGTGGAGACGACGAGGGAGAAGGGGGCGATGAGGGGCACGACGGCGGCGGATGCGAGCGGTGGCAGGGAAGGGAGACGACGTGGGAAAACGGCCTGCTGACGACGGTACGCGCCTTCCTTCCCCAATAATCTGCACGGCGTAGCGTACGCTGTGGGAGGAGAGGGCGGAGACGAGGCGGAGCGGCTCGCAGACGATTCGGCGGCGCGGGGTCCGAGTTGGCGGTTTGTGTACGTGGCGCAGACGTGGCGACATGGGGACGTGGGAGCGGAGAGTCAAGGCGCGGCGATCTGGGGTCCTTTGGGTTGAATTTTGAGTTGCGGTAGGGAGATGGCGAGGGTTAGATCGGCGGGGGAACGAGGGAAGGATGCCGTACTATACAATAGTAAGCGTTAGAGAGAAAAATACAGCAGCATGGGCAGACGCAGCTTGGGATGGGACGAGTCCGCAGCGGGCCATTCCGTTGGGTGAACGGGGCGCAAGGGGCGAGGTTGACATCGATGAACGAGTGCAAGTCGGCCTTGTGCTACTAGTACAACAGCTTGCGTTTGAGAGAGGGCCTCGGCCGGGGAACTTGAGTAGGTCCGTTTCCTTGAACGTCTATACTAGGGAGCGTTCAGAAGTGACAGGCCCAGTGCACTGCCACTGATTGCCCGACTGCTGCCGCATTCCTTCCGACAACTCGTGCTCCGTCTTCAAACATACCCGACTGCTACCGCATTCTTCTCAGACCGCACATCTTCTCCGACAACTCGTGCTCCGTCTTCAACCATACCCAGTCATAGGCCTAAATGCCTCAAGGAACCGACGGGAACCTGCTCCTTCCTTGCATGCGGCCTTACGACGTTCACATTCGGTTCGAATGGGCCGGGATGGCATTCCTATTCATCCCGGAGCCTCCCGCTGCAGTATTTATGCCACACAGGTCTGGTTGTGCGTGCACTGACTCAGGAAGCGATCACGTTCGGGACTTTGGGTTGGTTCTCCACATCACGGGCTCACATAAGGAGTAGCAATGCTGGGCCAACCGATTCGCGACGCTCAACAGCAGTTCCCCGTTTGTAGCATGTTGCATGAGAAAATCGGAGAAGAATGGCCTCAATGCGGTTCTAACTCCGCGTCATCAAGAGGGTCTTGTATCCCGTGTAAGATCATCTGTTTCTTTAAGAACACGGTTGTAATAGGAAGCTTTCTTCAAGAACAAGGTTGCAACGGGGAGCTTCTTCAAGAACACGGTTGCAACGGGGAGCCATCTTCAATCTGCCACTCCAAAATTGGACATCAGATGTTCTGTCTGGTCTCCCGCATATAAGGATGGGTGCTAGTTCTGCGTGCTCCAACTATGCGACTCTCTCTCCTGTTCAACCCCATCTTCAGGGTCTGGACTCTGCGCATCCTGCTGCTGTGGACCCTGCTGCTTATTGTCGGGAAGGTCCTATCCGAATTCAAGTTCCAGGGGACTATTGTTGGAATTTTTGGAATTTTTGGATTCACATGTTTAGGGACAATATTCGTTCACGGTGTTCTCGGGTTCGCGAGTTACAACGCCTCCACTCAAGCACTGACATAGACTTACAGTGTCTTTCGATGGCAACTCAAAGGGCTGGCTTTCATAGACTTACTATCGACGCTGCTGGAAATCGCTGGTGAGTCACGGCATATTTTCTGAACGGTTCGACTTCATCCAGCAACGGATGATAGGAATATCCTACTTGATGCACACCGTCCTCAACAACCCAGAAAGTGGCTACTTGGAACAGACCGCCATCTTCAACAACCCAGAAGGTTTCACTGCTTTTTTGGCCACCAATCTACGATGGTTGCTCGCCGCTCTCTGGGTGGTAGAATTAGTCGGCGTAATAATTATTGCAGGATTCCGCATCAGCACAATTGCGGCGTCCCCCGAGCCGTTCTTCCGTCAACGCCTCACATTCTTGGGAGGATGTGCACCGGCACATCCACCCTATACCCCCACGCATATACTTCTCAACCGATCTATTGCGCGGCCATTGGTTCGGTGAGATGAATTCTTAGTTTGAATTCATATATCTTACTCCTATAGGGGCGAGTCTCGGCCAATACTTTTCATGAGGGCCTGCATCATTTGGTGTATTGGACTTGGAGTCCCAATATTTGCGATCTACTCCATTGTCTTCATGCCCATCACAACCAAAATTTACAGTAAATATGTCAGCCCCTTCCAATTGAACACCCTTTCAATTGAGGACTATCCCCCGGGAAATGCGAGCATCTTCTTGGTTAGTGCCCTTTTTGTCTACTTATCTACGAACTTATTCATCCAATCTTTAGACTCCTTTGTTTGGTGGTGGTTTCATCGATGCGGCATCATCCAACATACAAGTGCGCTCGACCGACCTGGCAGGCCGAAATCCCTCAGATTGCAAAGTGTTACCGCAAGATAGTGGGGGCGGGGTCTTAATGCAATGTGATACATGCTCAACTCATGCTTCGAGGGTATTCATCCGTACCAGGTGCCGCGCCATGGGGCGAAGCATCCAACATCTCGATTTCCCTCTCCGTTCCACCTGGAACAGTTGGACTCAAGATTGTACCGGTGACTGGACCGAACGATCGTGACTTGCTTGGTGAATGGCTAGGCAACTTCGGCAATACACTGGATGGTGTACCGCTGTTTGGCGGATCGAACTTAGTTGCTACATTTACCTGGACACGTACAAGTCTGATTGAGGGTGCAGGGTGGAGTTTTCTCCCAGTAGGTCTTGCCTCCGAGTCGTTCAGCAAAGGGCCTTTGACCTACAATCTCACTAGCCTCCTACCACCGCCGTATACACTGCCGCTATCAATGGATTCCAGCCGCTTCCAGGGGGTGTGACCTCAGACCCCACTAGGGCAACACTCACCCTCCTTCAAACCACGCCATGGGTGACAAGACAATTTGTTGACGCAGCGGATACAACAGTTCTCAACGGGATTGCCACATTTGGTGGTTTTTGGACATTCCTAAACGGTGCATTTGCTTTATTTTTCGGGGCGAATATCCTCTATTTTACGTTCGGTAAGTTTGTAAAGCACCTTGTTTAATTCCGTGTTGACTTTCAACAGGTCGGAGACCATTGTCCGCTCTTGGACTGGTACACGTGTTCCAACGCCGCCGACTCAAACGTCAATGGGATGAGGACTTCCCCGCCATCCACACGGAAGGTGGTCTACCTGGCTCCGAATCCGCCGGCATCATCGCGTTCATTCGCGAGCGGTTGGTTGATTTGGGAGAAGATCCTCATGAACACCTAACAGATCAGGCTGATGATATCGAGGCACAGAAATTCTCAGGGGTGGAGGAAATGCCCGACAACGACAACCTTGACAGTGTCCCGGCTACCACGTTCCAAACTCGAGCGCATTCTGAGTTTGGTTACATTCTGGACGAGATTCCCTTGCTGGACATCGATCTAGGATTTATGGGCGGTGAGATATTACATACCGAGAACCCTATACAACAGGTGTAACTATCTCAACGAGAATAAATCAACAGATGCCTAAACCCGGCAATCACCATTCAGTTCACACGGTTGAATTCGTGAGGGCGATTCAGAGCAGATGAATCTGAGTCAGAGAGAGCGCCTTCAAGGGTGATACTCTTCACCGCGACTTGATTCACAGGGTTCGACTTGAATTCTTCATTCACCATGTGTTATTCGTTCAAGAGGGTGTTACTATGCCTGATTAGTCGCGGGTACGTCAGCGTATCACGTTTCGAATCCATCTTATTGACCGTGGTTCAATAGTCATTCGGTTAACGTTCATCTGGCTTTCGGCCATTTACCTCTTTGCGTCGATGTTTCACAGGTATGTGAAGTTGGTTCATGTATCAACATTTCTACTAGTACTTGGACTCAATTACTCAAGTACCCGAGGCCAACGTCTGTTCAACTTCGCCCCGTACCCGCTTTCATCGTCCATGGACTTACTCACCACTGACCTTTGTCCCATAGATCATCGCCCTCAATTACTTCACCTTCATCCCAGACTACGCCGGTTTGACCTCAGGTAAACCGTTGAAGTCATCATAATATATTGAATGATCATCCGATGTTCAGGTTTATACCTATTCAACTCAAGTAGCACGTACCTGCAGCTGATGCTTGGTGTGTTCTTTGGTTCAAAGGTCAATAGGTACATGGTATGCATAGGCATATGATCTGTGCATTATACTTATTCATCCATTAACCTATCTATTTAGTGCATATATACATACACACATACATAGTTCACCTCAAGTCTGACGTTCAACATATTGACTTCAACTCACCGTAAATTCGTTCCATCCTCCATCCTTACACACCACTGATATTTTTCGACGCCTCGACCTCACCTGACCTCGAGACCCATCCAAACCATCCTCGGTATGTTCGACGTTGCATCTGTAATATATCCAACTAACCCTCGATACTCAACTTGACCGGACAGACCTGGGTGCTCAGAAGGCTCGGCGACGGTTACTAGGTACGTGGTATCCTATTCGGTCATTAAATTCATTAATTCTTGACGTAGCGTTCCATTTCGGGCTTCTCGGGCCTCCAATTCCTCGTCGTGCTTCGGCTGGTGGTCTTTTTATTTTTATTGGTGGAGGCAAGTATATTTATTGTTCGTTGAGATGCTCTATTGTGTTTCTCAACGCTCATGTATCTGTCTCATGGATTGAAGTTTATCTTCACCTGGACTCAACGTCCAACCACCTCCCTCGATCTAGCTCTTCGTCCATTTGTTCCCTCTATTCGACTTCACGCACAACTCACCTTGCCTTGTTCTAATTCCGGTTAGTCTTTAACATTTATTCTACTTCATCCTGTTGAGGATTAGGTACGCTCAATAATGGAGTTCAGTTCATTTTTTAATATTGTTTTCCCCGCCAAAAAATATTATTTTATTATTAAAAAGTGAACTGAACGGGTTATTGAGCACCCCTATTGAGCGTTCAAGTGGCGTCGAATTATTCGGGCCAAGATCTAGACCGCTGTCAAGCCAAACTTGAATTTAAGCTCCAACTAACACAAACTCGGGCTGAAATACCTATGCAACATCGGTGGGTATTTCTTCGTTGACATTCATTCTTTGCGGGATAAAATAACAACTTAGATCCCAGCCCATGCCTTGGAATTCAAAATTCCATCGCGAACCCCTCCCTTTCAACACAATCCTCCTTTCACCCATGGCCACCTCCCTCGCTCTCAGCACCGGGATTCCGCGCTTTCATTCCAGTAGGTAAAGTCAAGTTACGGAAGTATTCGCCACTCAAATTAATCTTCGCGCCGGCTTCCTGCCTGAAGGAAGGCAACATCTGAAGGTACGCACCTCTGTGAATTCAAATTAACCGAAATTGCCTTTCACAGTTCCCTCTTCCTCTTCCCCGTAGGTCTCCCCCTTGTTCGACTCGGCTCCGCGCACTCTCACTAACCGAATCACACAGGCAATTTTAACAAGGCAGAATTTATTCAAAGGCTGCATACGGAGGTCGGGTGTGTACGGGTACGAGCGTGGAGGAGAAAAGGGAAGGGAAGGGCGGAGAGCGAGGGATTGGGATTGGGTGTGGGTCAGAGGGCGCGCGCGAACGGGAGCGGGGAACGAGCGAGAGGAGGTGGAAGGAAGGGACGGGGGAGATGAGGCGAGCGCGGAGACTCGATGCACACTCACGCACATCACATCACCGTCGAGACGAGTGTGGGCAAGCTCAGCTCGGCTCGACGGTGCGGTGGGTACACGAGGGCGGGGAGCGACGAGGGAAGGATAGGGTGGGGACGGGCCACCGCCGAGTGCGAGTTTGGTGCCGTTGCACTGGACTCGACGGGAGACGAGCATGAGGGCGGGGAACGGGAGGGAGGGTGAGAGGGAAGACGAGGGAGATGGGGACGAGCGCAGCGCGGGGGACGCGCATTCGGCAAATTCATCCCCGCGGAGCACTCGACTCGACTCGACGTGGCGGGGTGGGGAGAAGGGCGATGACGAGGGGAACAACGTCAAAACAGCCTTCCTCCCACAAGGCGCGCTAATCTAAGGTCCTTTGGTTTGAATTTTGGGTTTGCGGTAGGGAGATGGCGAAGATGGGTGCGGGGGCACGAGGGAAGGATGGCGAGGGGTGGAGACGACAGCGGGCTTGAGTACTATAGAATAGTAGGTACTAGTAAGCGCTAGAGAGGGTCAGGATGCAGCTTGGGGAGGCCATCCCGTTGGGTGGTGAACTGGGCGCCAGGGGCCGAGGGCAAGAGGATGCGGTGGACGTGAGGAGGTGACGGGATCGAGGAGAGCGGGAGGCTGAGTTTGAGAGAGGGCCACGACGCTGGCGACTCGCAGTGGTTAGAGGAACTTGACCGACGAGAGCGGGGAGTGGGCTGCGCCGCGCCGCTGCGGTTCATATTTGGGATGTCATGGCGGGCGCTGAAGCCCACTGCACTGCCACTGATTACTAGTCCGGCCCGAGAGCACTGCCGCTCCCGCTGCCAGGTGCACAGTATTTATTCAGCCCCAGAATTTCTCAAGAATTTCTGGAGCAGTGGTTTGTTCAACTTTGCGTGCGCTGACCCAGAAAACAATCAAGTTGGGACCTTTGGTATACCAGGCATTAAAAGACCTGTGACCATGCATGCTCTAGTCTGTAGTTGACCGCGCCACCGTTGTCGAGTAGGTTGCTTATTACCAATCATTTGGCAGGGGCTGACAAATATTTTTCCCCCTCCGCTCATACGGCACCACGGATCCTCCCTCTGTGGAAATTCCACAAAATCGGTATATTGGATGACCCAAGGAAGGTATTCCACTCCTCAGAATATTCTCGTTGGGCGGCTTTGACCTTGAACCACCAGGTCGGCTTTCGGCCGACAAGTCCGTGCCGAACCATCAAAAACTCGGCACCTTCGTTTTCGACCTCTGCGAGCGAAATTTGGCCGGGCGAAACGCCCCTCTCGGCGTATTAAACAAGAATAACGCGTAAACTGAGTGCGAAACACGTCGTGGCACTCACCTCAACCGCCGGGAAAATTGGTGATTTGTCATAAGCGGCCTAGCGATCAACGGATCACCCTATCCAACAGACTACAACATAACGAGGTACGAGTTAGTCTGTTGTGTCTGTCTACGAGAGACTATGCATGCTCACGCGTGTGCCATCGATGTTCGACCGTGTAGCATGCATGTTGTGTTTCCACGACCCTGGGGAATTTGTTCATGCCTCACTCATGACCATCACAGCATGCTTTTCAGTCTGTTTTGCTTGTGTTGGCGCAAATGTTGCATGAATGCCCATCATTCATGCGCCATGCATGGCGCTTCCCCACATCTTTCCTGCACCAATTTTTTGCCCCACAATAGGGCCCAATTTACGTCAGAAAAACACTCCTAATAGACCTCAATCGAGTCCTATTTTGTCACCTACCGCTCCATGATGAGCTTTTGCATATTTTCCATACTTTCTGACCAGACACCGCGACAGCTATCACACACATTGGGATTGGGAAGCCCGGAACTCGAGTTGACAACTGCAGAAAAGGAGAGACTGGAATTTTTGAACCAGAAATCAAACATCTCCGAGATACCCGAAACGCCGGGATAATCGCCAAAATCGGGGATGTGTCGGGAGCCTCGTTGTGCGGTGGTAAAGGCGAGATTAACACAGTAACAAGGGCTAACTCACCCAGTTGACACCGAAAACATTTTTAAATGGCCGATTTTCGCCAGATTCGAACCCGCAGTATGTGTGAGTTTCAACCTGGAGCCAACCGCGCTTCGTACTGCGAGGCACGCTGGTTGAGGCACTCGCTCCTGGCGGGTAACGAACATGGACAGATGATGAAACAAATAGAGAAGGGACTGCACAGTTACTGAATAATCCGACTCACCGAAAGAGTAATACTTTGTCCAAAATGTTTGGTGATCAAATTGGGATAAAAGATGCCTCGTTTGGATGGTAAGTATTCACAGCATGAGTGCCACACAGATGTGCGACATTGTAAGGAATTTTGATCAGACCTCGGTGGCCGTACACACGCATGGCAGCATCTGTCAGTTAGGACGACTCCCAAATTCAATTTGTCAACATTCATGAGCATTGACGGTACATTGCCCGTCATGCGTGGCCATGCGTGGTAACAGGCCAACATTCATGGCCATCTATCAAAATGCATGGTCATGCGTGGTCATGCATGGCCACTCGATTTTTGTCCAATAATGCCCGTCATATTTTAGGTTGGTTCTCCACATCACGGGCTCACATAAAGGAGTAGCAATGCTGGGCCAACCGATTCGCGACTCCGCTCAAGAGCAGTTCCTTGTTTGTAGCATGTTGCATGGGAAAAAATGGCCTCAATCATGATGTGGTTCTAACTCTGCATCATCAAGATGGTGTTGTAAGGACATTCGTTTCTTCAAGAACACGGTTGCAAGGTTGCAACGGGGGGCCATCTTCAACTGTAACCATATGAAGTTTGATTAAGCAATGGCTGTCTAGACAGACAATCAAACTTAAGCAATGTTCTGATTAATCAGAAAGGTGGTCCCTGCAAGGGAAGCGGAGCAGGTTAGGAGGTGTCCATAAGGAGTGAACACTGACTGAACCTGGATCAAACTGGGGTTTGATTGAACAGAACACTGCTCAAACAGAGCTCAAACGAGCCCCCGGGGACACAAAAACTGTGCAGCTCTGAGGTTCGAACTCGCAGCCTTAAAGTTTCATCTCAAAAGCACAGACACCAACCACAACCACTAAGCCAAAGAACCATTGAAGACAGGTCCTGTGATTCCCCTGTGTCTGGCAAGTCCTGACCCCCCCCTACCTGTTTACGTGTTGAGCTCTTCACTCATTAAATCATTTTTTCTATGCAACGTTTGCAAGGGACCAGTAGTGCCACCAGGGGTGGAGCTCAGTGGTGATGCCTCAAGTTGAGTTTAAGACTCAACATCATGTACGTTGTAGACCATGAAAGCCTGCAGGAAACTTGACATTGATTGAGTACTTCAGCTCTTGCAAGTAGCAGATTTAGAAAGGTGCTAGGTTCCTGGAGAGTTTAGTCTCTCCTTGGGGGCTAGTGTTCCGAGAAAGATGTGATAGGAGATTCTTCTACACTCACACGTCCCGCTCCCCCATTGGTCTGACTCACTGCGTTTGTAGCAAAAAATCCAGTGTAGCAAAACTTGAGACTAAGTGATCACTTAGAAGACTCAAGTCAGGATTAGTAGATGGCCAGGCCTCGGTCTACACTTGCAGGGTGTCATATCAAGCAACATTAGCCCATGTTGGGCCCCTCGGTAATTCCGACTTAAGCCCTTTTGGGCTATCAAAAATCGCTTAGATGGAGTAAGTCTGGACTTTGGTTTCCCTTGGGTGCCAAACTCAAGATACTTTGATCAGCCCAAGGGCCATTCTCGAGCAAATGGCCAGGAAACGGCGGCCATGCTCGGGCTAATTGAATCGGTTCTGGGCGAAAAGGATGCGGTGTTCAGTTTGCCGGCGCCATTCCTCGGTTTTTAACCTGTGGCTCAAAATAATATAGAATGGGGAGAAAGTAACCATGAATTCAAGATATGTAGGTACTAAACAACTGGATATTTATCAAAACCGTAGAATAACCTAGACTCGGCTCCACTTGGATTTTGAAGTTTCAAGAGCTACTTACCTACGGTGTTTCAATCGACTTGACCTGACTTGTACAGCTGTATTGAATAGTTTGAGCTCGAAGGAAATATCCACCAATTTGCGGCTTAAAGGCGGACATTGAATGAATTGAGGGTGCAAACTTCTGGTTTGACTTCTGTGACACCAAAGTCGAAGCGCAAGAGGAGACGTGAAGCGATAGTGTTGATTCTTCAACTAGAGAGTGTAACACGAAAAGCCCTTGGTGGAACATGCAGGTAGGTGTGAACTTGAAAGAAGGGACTAGGAGAGAAGATGGCAGGAAGAGAGTGAGAGTCCAGTTGCCGACAATGAAGCTTGATATTTAAACCAGTCGATCAAATCACTTGCAAAATGGCTGAGTTGGGCCATTGGTTTGGCCCAGTTGCGACACTCCGGCGATGTATTTTGGCAAGTTACCCCAGTTCAGCCACTTGATTAGCCCGACTAACGCCAACAGACCGGACTAGAAGCGCCAAGCTCGTGCTTGTGCAATATCCCAAGGTGGGCTAAAATCAGGGGAAACATGTAGCCAGTGAAACGACAGGCAGGCCATTCCCGGAAGCTTGAGATGATTGCCCATTTCGGGTGAAGATAGGGATTGTGTGTGCGCAAGCGTGGCCACCCCGGCGTTTAATCTCGCCGGTAGGCTACACTTGAGCGGCAACATCTCCCTCAAGTTTAGCTCGCCTGGGGATTTTTTGCTCAAAACGCAGTGACTCCGGCAGCTTTCTCACAAAATAAAACAGTGGCAATCACTGACACCCTTGCAAACAATTGCAATCTTTGCAATCAACTGAACTGGGGGGGCACCATGTAAGTCACCAGATTAAGCAACCAAAGGCGAGTGTTGTTTGTTCTTCAACTTATTTCCATATTGGTACGGTCCACTTCAAGGGATAATTCTATTTGGCAGCCCCCCCCCCTGCCCGGCAGCCCTGGGCTGCGAAATAGAAAAGTTCTATTTAGCAGCCCCCACATGAGCTGATCTAACCGAGATAGAGATAAGATAAACACCGTTCGGGGTGTTCTGAAGGTCAATGGACAGTCAGAAAAATGCTTAAGGTTGTCGATGAAAGGTACATCTCGTTAGGATGGGCACTGGACACATGCACCGATTTTTTCCCGCATTTCTCGTCAGTTTTCGGACAGCTGTAACTATTTGATTGACTCACAACTTGAAGCATTGGATTTCCTGGATAGTGTGTACAAATTGGCTTCCAGAGAAAATTTCAGGGTCATTTCAGATGTTGTCCTTGCCCCCAATGTTTCTTCTCAATTTTTTGTGGTGCCTTATACACCCTTAAGAGGCCAACAAACACTTCCCGCCGCATCCCACCCTTGCCGCCATCAAGCGCCATCAGACAAACATTGGGGGGGCTGCCAGAACTTATTTGGCAGCCCCCCACCTTTTCGGGGGGCTGCTAAATAGAATTATCGCACTTCAAGTGTTAACTTGACATTGTTCAACTTTTGTTCAGTGGGCGCTTCTATACATTATATATCTGTATAAATCTGCAATTTATTTGGCTCACAATTGAATGTACCACCGGCGTTCACTCAAGCTCAAGCACCATGGACCTGTGCCTTGTAACAAATTACTTCCACTCCCCTAAAGAAATTTACCGTTCAGCTCTGAGGAATTACGGGAATCATCAGTCGCTGGACTGAACTCTTCCGCACATTGAAATAACAATCTGGGGTTCATTGCTGGGAGTTTGGTCTGGTTTGTTCCTTCCATGCTCAAGCATTTTAGATTCTGACACGGTGGCATGGCTTTCAAATTTTCTATTGAGCAGCCAATTGGCAATTCAGATGTTAGTCTGAGCTACACTGACCAATGGGGGGCATTTTTGTTGCACACCGGCTCACCGTCTCCATGTATAAAATAGTGGCAGCCAAGGTGGTCTCTCTGAACATTTTAAGAGATTAAGATCTGTTGTGCATTAGTGTATCTGATTTGGATTTGACAAAAACCAGCCCAACCCTCTAGTTAAGTTGATGGAGAGCTGAAGCACATATGTTTAATCCACTCCACAGGGATTCAATCACTGTTAACTATCCTTCAGGCTAATATTATCCTGACTTGTGACCCCGAGGCTCTGAATGAACTCTGCAAGTCGACTCAAGTCAGTTAGGTCGAGTCCAAGGTTGAGTTACAGATGTGATTTTTGGTAACTCACGAGTTGAACCAAGTTGAATTGCCCTGACTTTGAGTGACTCAAAATCAGGCTCGAAAATTCACTTAGCTAGGTTTCATCTGATACTGCTCATAAGAGTCGAGAGAATTCGGATAATACCCGAAAGTCACATTGCACATTCATTTCTCTTGTAATTCCTATAAACCCGCTCTATTTGAGCGGGCTTGGGAAAAGGTATAGAGTATTGTAAGACTCACCGCTTGATGCCTACGAGCGCACCTGTAATGGTAAAGATACCTCAGCTATGACTGGGAAGGCTTTAGGGGAATTACGTGAGTGGCTCACAGCAATGTGCAACATTGACAGGCATTGAACCTTCTGGCAGAAATGTTCAAAAAATTCTGACTTCACCAACTTGAATCAACTTGGACTTGGAGTGACTCTTTGACTGGCGGTCAAGTCCAGTCCAGTCAACCGGCATTTGGAGTTGATTCCCTGAGTGGTGACTTGATCTTCGGAGTTGCGGCAACATTACTTCAGGCTTCCGTAATCTCCATGATGTTGAGTTTTACTGTAAACTCAACTTGACGTTCACAAGTGAAGACCAGTTAGGAGCACATACGTAGTCCGGTCATTTGAGGGATCACCACTAAACTCCACCCCTGGTGGCACTACTGGCCCCTTGCAAAGGTTGCATAGAAAAATGATTTAATGAGTGAAGAACTCGACACATAAACAGGTAGGGGGGGGGTCTTGCCAGACACAGGGGAATCACAGGACTTGTCTTCAATGGTTCTTTGGTGTAGTGGTTGTGGTTGGTGTCTGTGCTTTTGAGATGAAACTTTAAGGCTGTGAGTTCGAACCTCAGAGCTGCACAGTTTTTGTGTCCCCGGGGGCTCGTTTGAGCTCTGTTTGAGCAGTGTTCTGTTCAATCAAACCCCAGTTTGATCCAGGTTCAGTCAATGTTCAATCCTTATGGACACCTCCTAACCTGCTCCGCTTCCCTTGCAGGGACCACCTTTCTGATTAATCAGAACATTGCTTAAGTTTGATTGTCTGTCTAGACAGCCATTGCTTAATCAAACTTCATATAGATTTATTCTTCAATCTGCCTCCTCCCAATCAGATATCAGATGTTGTCTCTGGTTCTCCGACATATAAAGACGAGTCCTAATCTTCGCTGCGTGCCCCAACTATGCGACTCTCTCTTCTGTTCAACCCCATCTTCAGGGTCTGGACTCTGCGCATCCTGCTGCTGTGGACCCCTGCTCCTCATTGTCGGCGAGGTCCTATCCGGATCCGGATTCTGGTGGACTGTTGGAAATTTTGGATTCACATGTTTAGGGATAATATTCGTTCACGGTGTTCTCAGGTTCGCGAGTTACAACACCTCCACTCAAGCACTGACAGGGAGTTACATGATTTCAGTGTCTTTCGATGGCAACTCAAAGGGCTGGCTGTCATGGATTTACTATCGACGCTGCTGGAAATCGCTGGTGAGCAGGGCATATTTTCTGGATGTTTCGACTTCATCCAGCAACGGATGATAGGAATGTCCTACTTGGTACACACCGTCTTCAAAGACCTAGTATTTGCCTTCCCGCTACCTGATTATATGATCAATATACCATTGCCAGTGGTGCTCGCCGCTCTCTGGGTGGTAGAGTTAGTCGGCGTAATAATTGTTGCAGGATTCCGCATCGCGACAATTGCGGTTTCCCCCGAGCCGTTCTTCCATCAACGCCTCACATTCTTGGGAGGATGTGCACCGGCGCATCCACCCTATACCCCCACGCGTATACTTCTCAACCGGTCTATCGCGCGGCCATTGGTTCGGTGAGATGCGGAATTCGTAGTTCAAATTCATATATCTTACTCCCATAGGGGCGAGTCTCAGCCAATACTTTTCGTGAGGGCCTGCATCATTTGGTGTATTGGACTTGGAGTCCCAATATTTGCGATCTACTCCATCGTCCTCATGCCCGTCACGACAAAAATTTACAGTAAATACGTCAGCCCCTTCCAATTGAACGACTTCGCATTTGACTATCCCCCGGGAAATGCGAGTATCTTGGTGGTTAGTGCCCTTTTTATGGGTCTGTAACTTATTCATCCGATCTGTGATCTGTAGACCCCTTTATCTACATCTGGTAACATCGCCGATGCAACATCATACAACATTCAAGTGCGCTCGAACGACTTTTGGGGCGAAAATTCCTCAAATTGCGAAGTGTTGCCGCAAGATAGTAGGACTGGGGTCTTGATTCAATGTGATACATCCTCGACTCATGCTTCGAGGGTATTCATCCGTCCCAGGTGCCAGGCCATGGAGCGAAATATACAACATGTCGATTTCCCTCTCCTTTCCACCTGGGACAGATGGACTCAAGGTCGTACCGGTGCAGGGTGCTGTGACTAGACCAAACAATCTTGATTTGCTTGGTGAATGGCTGGACAACTTCGGCAATACACTGGATGGTGTACCGCTGTTTGGCGGATCGAACTTAGTTGCTACGTTTACCTGGACACGTAGAAGTATGATTGTGGGCAAAGGGTGGAGTATTCTCCCCGTGGGTCTTGCCTTGTTCAGCAAAGGGCCATTGACCTCCCATCTCACTAGCCTCCTACCGCCGCCGTATACACTGCCGCTATCAATGGATTCCAGTCGCTTCCGGGGGGTGTGACCTCAGATCTTACCAGGGCGACACTCACCCTCTTTCAAACGGCGCCATACGCGACGAGACAATTCGTTGACGCAGCGGATATAACGGTTCTCAACGGGATTGCCACATTTGGTGGTTTTTGGACATTTCTAAATGGTGCATTTGCTTTGTTTTTCGGCGCAAATGTCCTCTATTTTGCATTCGGTAAGTTTGTAAAACACCCTGTTCAATTCCATGTTGACTTTCAACAGGTCGGAGACCGCTGTCCGCTCTTGGACTGGTACACGTGTTCCAACGCCGCCGACTCAAACGTCAGTGGGATGAGGACTTCCCTGCCATACACACCGAAGGTGGTCTACCTGGCTCCGAATCCGCCGGCATCGTCGCCTTTATTCGCGAGCGGTTGGTGGATTTGAGAGAAGATCCTTATGAGCACCTACAGATCAGGCTGACGACATCGAGGCACAGAAACTCTCAGGGGTGGAGGAAATACCCGAGAACCTCACCCTTGACAGTGTCTCAGTTACCAAGTTCCAGACTCGAGCGCATTCTGAGTTTGGTTACATTCTGGACGAGATTCCGTTGCTGGACATCGATCTAGGAATTATGGGCGGTGAAATGCTACATAATAAGAACCCTACATAGTAATATAGCAAGTGTTACCGGTTGAAGCAATCTCAACGAGAATAAATCGACAGCTAAACTCGGCAATCAGCATCCGGTTCACACGGTTGAATTCGTGAGAGCGAGCAAATGAAATCTGAGTCGGAGAGAGCGTCTTCAAGGGTGATACTCTTCCCCGCGACTTAAAGCCAAGGTGGACCGGAGTCAATAGGGATTTAGGGGAGGCAGTCCAGGCTGAGAACGAGTGTTCGCAATTGATCTTTTAGTTGTCGTTGTGCATGGGCCTCTCGGGACTTTTTCATAAGTATTGTTTTGCCGTCTCAAAAGGAACTCACGCTTACCTACGAGGTCTCAGATGTCTTATTTCATGGGCATGACTGCTCGACAATTGGACCAAAAGATATACATCAACTGCAATCATATTTCAAAACCCGGTACCGGCACCGCGAATAACATCGACCTGGAAGGGATCCTGGAAATCTTCATCCGTCAAAGATCCCTTGACACCAACCTCAAATGCGGTAATATTGGTTTTCGCCAACGCGTCCCGGAACTTGATTCCACTCGCTCTGAGCTTGTCCCCAAACCCTTCTCCCTGCCAATCGACCACCAATTTCCCTCCCTTTTTGACCAGCTCCCCGTCAACATAAACGTCCTCGATGTCGGCAACGTTTGAATGCAACACAATTGCGGCAACGGGGTCGCTCCAGCCCACCAACCCTATCGCATCTGTCGAAAATACCAGCACATCGGCTTTCGCCCCTTCCTTGAGAACACCGAGGTCTGGCCGCTTAAGGGCAAGACCGCCGTTCCGGGTGCCGAGAAGGAAGGCTTGCCTGACTGTCATGGGCGTATTCGAGGCGATTTTAAATCGGTCGATTGTTTCTTGATAGAGGCCTAAGCGCGTCGATTGGAGCCATATCCTCATTTGCCCGATAATGTCGATCGAAAAAGTGAAATGGGTGTCTACTCCGAGAGCGGCTTGATCTTGAATCTGAGCTCGGTGTTATCGAATTGAAAGAGCTAGGAAGGGGAGGTAAAACTCACGAGATAGGAAGACGGATGACCGAGGCCATAATGCATCTCGCTCTCTGGCGTGATACTCGCGTATTGGTTGAATTCTCGCAAAAGACGAGCCTCATCTGTCGTGAACTGGGATGCGTGGGCGAAAACAAAGGCGAGGCTAGAATTCAATGGGGAATTTCCAGGAGTAAGATTGTTGGTTTGGCTTATAACGCCGCCCCCAACTGCCGGTTTGTTGGTGATCGCAATAAGAAAGTGGTTAAGTAAAAGGCTCACGCAGAAACGGCCCTTCCGCATCGTGAGCAGTAATAACATTGATTGATTCGTTCCTGGCAATATATATTAGTGAGGCGCTAGAGGCGGGGAGAAGGAACTGAACAAGGCTGTTTCGACGACCTCAGTAGTAGGCGGATCAGAGGCAATGCCGAGTGTCACAAGCCCCTTGTTAAACGGGCTGGACTTTGCGAGCTCTCGGATATGAGCAAGTTGGTCAATCGGCGCGCTAGTGTTGACTGTAGCCGTATGAGCAGGAATAAAACGAAACTCAACTAGACATGCGTACCAGTATATGGATCTCCGCTAATTACAACGGGCGCGACGTTGTAGCACCACCAAACTCTTGCTCCACTGTCAATCACGCCCTGGAGAGCGGCCTCTGCGTGCGCCCGTGTCCAGGTAACATGCGCAAAGTCGAGGCTTGTGGTTACCCCTGCATTGAGAGCCTCCAAGGTGCCCATAAGGGAAGCGGTATGTATATCATCCGGGGAGAAAATAAGCGGAGCTGGGCCAGTTGTCCCAAATCTGTGGACGCAAAGTCGTCAGAAGCACGCAGAACTTCATAATAAAATGACAGACAGCCAAAAATAGTTTTCCAACTGGACATTTGGTCCCAGCGTCCGCATCGCAGTTTGCCTGGGTTGAGTTCAGTACGCTCTCAAGAAATAAGATCAAAGCTAACCAAGTGTGTCGGTGCGTGTCAACGAAGCCAGGGGATATGATCTTCCCCGTCGTGTTGACGACCTGTACATCGCTGTTGGATTGTGAATCCAACCCGTCAATGGTTGACGATATTGCGATAATTGTATCATTGAAGAGCATGGCTCCCTCAGTGATAATTTCCAGGTTCGAGGTGCTGTCAGAATAGGTGATGAAAGTGCCGCCTCTGAGGAGGGTTGTGCAATAAGCTGAGCATATCAGAGAGAGTAGAGCGAGGACGGAGGAGAACATGTTTTCGATGGGTGTTACTCTTGGAACATGGCTTTATAACTGGATTGACATGCTCACGGCACTATTAACGGCAGACCAACCAGAGAACCAACTTGTAGCGGGCTTCCGACTTGACTAACGAGAGTGGCAGTTAGTAATTACGAAGTGAGCTTCTCGCGCGGTTCACACAAAGCCAGCTTTTGGAGATAAAGTCGCGGTAGACCTAGGCAGGCAATTCAGCCATTTCCGGCGGCGTTCCGGCTTATAAATGCAGCGGCATTCGGGACACCGTAGACGGTGGGTCAGCAACGGTCGGTGGCGGACCTGGGGAAGCCTGGGGCTCCGAGTCGGAGGAATTGAACAGCCCGTCGGTCTTCGCCGTCGTCGGTGCTACTATTTTGAGTACATACGGTTCACTCTTCGCGTATTTTGTGGGATCCTCGTTTCCTTGAGCGTCTATACTGCGGCCAAACAGGAAGCGTTCAGCTTTCAGTCAAGGCAAAGTTAAGGAGGAATCGACAAGCCTCCTCATTGCACTGCCACTGATTACCCTTGACGGCGGTCCGGCCCGGGAGCACCACATCTTCTCCGACCGCGCATCTTCTCCGACCAGTCATCCTCTTCATGAGACTCGGAGGCTTGCCACCTGAATTATTCCACTCCATTAGCAAGGACATCGATGAGGATGACCCAACCACAATTTTCACCCTTCGGCTTGTCTCCAAATCCGTAAACTCAGTTGTTTCGCCCTTGGCCTTTCGCGTGCTTGTCGTGAATGACAGCGTCAGGAGTGCGGCAGGCCTGTCCTTGCTACAGGGTTGCGACGAATCGGTCAAATCGCTGGTTCATGAAGTTATATTTCGAGGTGACCCACAGGGAACTGATCCTGAATGGAGAAGTAGTTGGTCTCTAACCAGTTCATACTATGAACTACCGCTGTTGAGACGATAATTCTAGACGAAACGTCCGGCGCGGAGGGGAGAAACGCGCTCAAAGCCGCCTTCGCGGGGCTCGCAAACTTCCCGAACCTCAAAAAACTGCGCCTCGACTTTCACAGCTGTTATCAAGAAGAGCCCGAGACGACCGAGGATGGACTTGAACTCGCGACGAGTCCGAGTCATTTTCTGCTCCTACAGCAAGATATATTCGCCGGACTTGCGGCCACGTCCTTGTCACTGGACTCGTTGACGCTCAACCACCTACTTGCGTTTCCAAGCGACCTCTATCTGCAGGAAGACTTCTATCCAATCTTTCGACCGTTGCAGGTCTTGGACATTTCCGTCCTGTCAGACGGAAATTATGAGGGCGCGTGGTACGCGTTCGAGCCCATCAACAATTTCTGGGAGCAAAGTGTGGCACAAATGGTCCGGAGCGCCGTGTCCCTCACTGCTCTTACCATCCGCAGCGACCAACCCGTCGGTTCCTGCCCGGCGCTCTCCTTCGCGGACTCCTTCCTTCCCAAACTCACCTCACTCTCGCTGCACAATTTCACCCTTGATCCACACTCTCCGGACCGGGACGTCGTCGAATTCATCCTTCGGCACAAAAACACTCTCGCGCATCTCGAGCTTCACGGCTGCTCTATCGATGGCGGCGAGGGTGGGGATTTCCCGCGCCCATGGCACGTTGTCCTGACGCTGTTTGCGGCAGAACTGGGCTGTCTGCGGACCTTTGTGTTCAAAAATGTGGAGGAGCGTGATCTTGTGTTCGAAATTGAGGAGGAGCCGGATCCAGGTCCGCGGTTCCGGTACACCAGTCTCAACGTGGGGTGGGGGTCTGCGCCCTGGGAAGGCCAGGTTAATGGCGAGCACCAGGACCTTCCTGCGTTGGAGAGTTTGATGGCGGTGGTCAAATCTAGACACGGCGACTAGGGTGAAGAAGAGGACTAGGGCTGGTATCCAAATATAATGTCCAGAGCATTTCTGTCAAGTGTTTCTATGGTTCAGTGGAATATTACAGCTAAAGTCAGAACCGAAGGCGCGGATGAAATTTTTTTGTTTTGGAATGTTTTCAAATAATTGTGAATATCTCAGTCAGTTTTGCACTGATTTGCATAAAAACTAGATAGATATACTCAGTGAATTCATGAGCAATTATTGATAGAGAGGAATCTTCGAAAATATCATGTATTAGGTAATCTGTGTTTTCAGGGCATTTTCACACAAATCACCGTTTTTATATGTCTAGAACATGTCCTAGGGGCCCAAGATTTTGTGTGGAATAACATATGTACTTAAGTGACTATGTGGCAGAGCCAAAACCGCATGGAATGCTCGGATAAGTGTGATTCTCACAGGATCTTCAGATGCAAGAAAATGCTGAATGCCTTCAATGCAGCTAGAAGAGCTGGAATAAGATTATGTGTAGTTCTGGCTCTATCACATCCTTCCCTCGGTATGAATATCGGTCCTCGCAAAATCTTAGGCCCCTGTGACATGTTCTAGGCATACAAAAACGGTATTTTGCGTGCAAATACCCTGAAAACATAAATTACCTAACACATAATATTTTCGAAAATTCCTCTCTTTCACTAATTGCACATGGATTCGCTGAGTATATCTATCTAATTTCTATGCAAATTGGTGCAAAACTGACTGAGATATTCACAATTATTTGAAAACATTCCAAAACAAGAAATTTTCATCCACACCTTCGGTTCTGACTTTAGCTGTAATCTCAGACTCAACTCAGTTTCGGACTCAACGAAAACTGAGTACTGAATGCTTGTCTTGTAAAACATTTATTGGTGTGTTCGCCGTCCATAGAGCAGATTTACATACAAACACAAGTTTCAAAACCCTGCTGGACCGTTCCCCAGATTATCGTGCGTCCAGCCAGTTAAATCTCGCAGCAGCGGTGCTGGGAAGAAAACCTGTATGTAGCTGCGCAATCGTTTCCTACCACAAGTATCGACGAGCGCAAGGCTTTCAATGCCGATGACTCGTCTTTACTTAGACTGGAAACAGCTTCTGCAACATTAACACCCCGCTAAGCCTAATTCACGAAACGCTCTAGGTGAGCTATAGTGAACCAGCTGTAAAATACACACACGAGAAAACAATATGCTATCGCAAGAAAGCCACGCGTATAAGCTCTACACAAGCGTAGTGTCTGTAGAATGGTAGAAGGACACTCCAGACGTGTTGGTGGCGAACATCCCGGGCCAACTTTCGTCGAGTGAAAACACTCCAGAGAAGCCTGAGGCGCCGGGAAGAGACGTGGCCTCGTGCTGCACGATATACGCCTCCATTTGCTCTATCAGTTCAGACGAGCTCGACATATCCCACGAATACCCGCTCATTTTAAGGGCTGATATGAGGCTACGAGACATTTTCCTGAGGATTAACGTGCTTAACTCGTAAACGAAGAAAACAACGCACCCCTTAAACACCGTAACGTCGGCTTCGGTGGTGCTTGGTTCAGTTAACCGGAACTCCGCCCATTCATGGAGACCTATCCATCCAACTTGGGCCAGATGAGGAAGGGACGGCAGTAGTCTGATCGCGCGCGCGACGACCCCAACTGCAAAGCTCGCCACCTCGTGAACCTGGCGTCCAAAAAGCCCAATGCGTTCTCGAAGCCACCGGTCATCCGTCGTCTCCGCCTCCGTAGCGATGCGGTGCTTCATTTCGCGGTGTAAAGCGAGAACCAGGGTCGCGAAGCCGGTAGTCATAGCAAACCCACACGCACGGAGGTTGTCTTCCTCACTGCGGTGTGCGCGTTTCGACCAGCCAAAGTCGGAAAACAGCAGTTCCGCATCGGGACAGAACTTGAGTTGGTCCAGAACCAAAATTACTATCGATTGGAGAACCGACAGAGAGGAGAGGAAAGCAGTCACCGCCGTTTGTGGAAAAGGACGACGGCGAGCGTAATCTGGGCCGTCGAATCAACGACGGCTTTCATGTTAAGAACCACTGAGAACTCACCTCCGGTGATATTTTCATACAACTCACGCGCGAGGCGGGTGATATGAAACATGTCTGAGCAAATTTGTTACAGATACCAAGCCTGGAAGGCGGATAAACGTACACGGCTGAATAGCGGAAAATACGACTTTATTGGATGTCTTGGGATACTGGCGCATCGCCTGGAGTGACTCGAACAACTGCTCTAGAGATGGGGGTTCAGTTCGAGCCGCCAAGAGCTGGTCAACACGTGTGCTGCAAATTAATTAATTAATCAGTACACCTCAATAATTGGCGCAGCAAGCATACACCAGGACATGCATCCTTCGTGACGTTGCTTTGAGGGCTTCTGACATCTGACCGTCGTTGAAAGATATCCGAAAACCTTTAACGAAGCATACTGTACCTGAAAGCCGCTCCAGAACGCAATCCGCTGCCCGTCCCGGTTTTCTGACGGTCCGAGAAGGATACGAACATGGGAAACATAAGCAACAGCCCAGGATCGGCTCGAAGTGAATGCGTTGTTAACTACGTCCGTTAGCTAGAGACAAAATCAGAGGCGAATCTCACGTACATCTTTCGAGGACATCAAGGAAGAAGCAGGACGCGGCATTGTCCTCCGAGACCTCTAGATGTATTCGGTTGTCGCAAGCAAGATTTACAGCCTGCTCATACAAAGCGCGGCAAAATGCGGCCCTCCGCACGCCGTAACTTCGGAGATCGGAGCCCCGGAAGAATACAGAACGGTCCGTAAAAGACCTTGGCTGAGGGCCAGGGCCGATAACCGCTGGATTGAAGGATATAGTGGCCGCCAGCGCGCATACGCAGGTTGCCAATACGCACAATTGCGGTGGGAGAAGGTGAAGTTGCCAGGATGAGGCGGCAAGGGTAGCTTTGAGCTTCTCGCCGTGAAAAATAGGTATCCGACATTCCCCCACGCGCGGACAACCTAATAAGTAACGCCATTAGCTGGACACACAGGTTGGCGGCTCACGACATACACTCAACAAGATCTTTCACTAGCTCGGCAGGAAGTTGCGGAATTTCAGAGAGTTCAGTGCGCCATCGAACAGCAACGACAGACCCGGATTCCGGCAGTTGAAAATCCTCGAGGTTCCTTCGTGGGCGTCCGCGCTGCACTGGGGTAGTTTTGCATCTTGAAAAGGTGGATTGGTGCGATCGCGGTTTTAGGAAAGACGTAACTTACATGATGCCTTTTTCTGCGCAACGGGGACACGGTAGATTACTGCCAAGCGGTTGGCGATGGCATAGGACCCTTCGAGCTTTGCATGCATCGCATGCTGGGGGCTTTTTCTTCGGTTGTGAAGCCATAGTTTCCTCGCCAGACTGCGATTCAAGTTTAAGAGATTGTGTGGGGTGGACCGGTCGTGAATGAGGTCAAGGTGGGCGCTGTGTGGGGGTGAAGCGAGCGCGAACGCCCCACGTTCCTTCTAGTTGTGGCTCGTTGGGTCCGGAGAGAGATCAGCGGGCTTCAGAAGGCTGTGGGCGCCGGCGGGGAGACGTATCGGATAATGGCTAAGATGCCGGAGTTCCGCAGCAACTGCCAGCATTCAGTCAGCCCTCTGACCGAATCAAACCGCACCACTGCCTGTCCGGGCCAGTGGCCTAGCGGGGAGTGTTCCTTTGGCAGGAATTGATTCCCAGTCAAGAGGATAACGAAATAGCAGTACAACGAAATTCTCGAAGCTGCGAGTCAAGATAAGAGGAAGAAGAAGCAAATCGTCTGGAGCAAGCAAGGAGCAAGAGCGTGGAGCGGAGTTACAGTTCGGTGATGTCCGAATATTTTGATGGCTTCTCTATTTCGACCACCTGTGGCACCTCGACCGTCAGGCCCTGTGGTCTCCGGCTACAATAGCGAATCGTGGTCAAAATCATCTACTGCAAGAGCGGGACTTTTGAAAAGCATGGTCCGAAATTTCGCTCAAAAAGGAAAGGTTTTCAACATGGGTTCAATTTGACCTCTAGCCGCCGACTTCAACAACGGGCACTTTCACGAAACCCCAACTTCCAGCATGGACCAGCTCCCAACCGTCGCAAACTCATCCCCGGCCAACGACTTTTCAACTCCCCGTTGTGGGACCAGCACAGGCACGTGCCTGTCCGCGCACAGACCACCGCGTAACCATCTCCGATCGGACCCCGACTATAAAAGGCGGGACCCGACACCTGGAATTCTTTACCACTCTGGCCTTTTGGCTTAGATCAAGTGTAGTATCTGTTCTTAATAGTTTGACAACTATTATGCGCGCACCGCGTGCATTTCTTGTCATCTAATTTTTGCCGCCGTCGTCCTCTGGCTCTGCTTGCATCCATTGGACAAGATGACCTTGCCGCTGCAGTACTGGCTTGCGTTGTCAACGGATCCCCCTCTTTCCTTTTGCTGGCTCTTGGGGCGCTTCATTTGAAGTTTGCTTTCAGACCCAGCAAATGGATTGACGGTTTCTTCTTGTATTACTTTGTCTATAGTTTTGCAATTGAATCTCTTCCATTTGCATCCCGAGTTCAGATTGAGAAACTCCTATCCAACGATCGCATCGCAACGTGTACAAGCTCGTCTCTTCGTCGCTTGGACGCCGAGCGCCGTTGGTTAACTCGTAAGTTTGGTATTGTTCTCGTCCTGGCGCTTAGAATCTATCCAATACTGTTAAGCTTCCCTTGTAGCTGGAGAGACGGCAGACAAAGTAATTGTTGCAGAGAATGTCGACCTTGTGTTCAGCGAGCAGAAACGGTGTCATCTCGTTATAGGCCAGAGTCAAGAGTCCAGCGCCGAGGGCGCCCTCTCACCGAAACCATGGATGACCCACCTGCCTCTTTCGGATGAGATGGGTTGTTTGGGCCAGTTTACTTCTGATCCAATCAATTACACCTTCTCCAACTTGACTCTGTTCGCTCAATACAAGCTGCGCATGCGTTCGAGCTCCGATTTCCTGTCCTGCGTATCCGTGTATCCGTCCGGCGACCTCAAGGCCTCGACTCTGAACCCCGCCCGGGCGCCGGGGCACCTCGGTGTCTCTTTACAGCACGCTCCTTCTGGTGTATCTACCGTCCATTTTCCTAGGGCTTTTGCTATGCTCTAAATTCTGGACCGTGGAAAACAATTCTGCGGCTCAAAGTTGCACAACATCTACCGGTCATGTTCACGGGACGCTGCTAGCGTGTCGCTCCATCGACGACTCCGTGTCTCACCCGACAATGCCGATTTCAACGGCCTAACGGCCAAGGGCTTTTGATTTTTCCCGTGCGCGGCTCTCGTTGCAACCAAGCGGGGTTAATGGGTGATGTCGGCGATGCCACATCAGGAAAATCCCAAGTTGCCGTATAGACCGCCAAAGACCACCATAGACCAATATAGACAGTATAGACCTCATAGTAAACTGGCCACCCCACTAGTAAGGTGGGGGGACCATGTCCAATTTTATAGACACTCAAAGACCGTTATAATAGGCCATATGTCTATAGAAGTGCTCAGATTCATAGCCTTTATAGCGCTCATAGTCGTTCATAGTACTCAAAAAATCACGATGAAATACGATGAAAGCCAGTATATTGGAAGAAATAAAGTACTAATTATACAAGATGTATATTCTAGCGGCGCCTGCGATATCGGTAATACTTCGAGCCGGAAGCGATGGGGGACGAGATAATATGGGTGTACTTGATTGGAACGAGATAATATGGGCGCAGTTGATTGACGGGCGCCACGAGCATTCTTGTTCTACTTGATGAAACTTGAAACCAAAACAGGAAAAGTGGTTGCCGAGTCAGATTCGGTGGTTGAAGGTCCAGGTCAGGTCTTGCTACCCGAGGAAACATCGTGGACTTGCTGTCTTGGAAAAACTTGTGGACTTGTGGGATAGTTCAGCCGCTTGAGCTCGATACGCAACATTGCTGACATCGATGGTTTGAAGAAGGGAGACTCGGGGTTGAAGGCAGTTTTGAGGGTGGTTTGAAGTTGTGAAGTTCAGGGTGGGTTCCTGTTCAGCAGCATCAACATCTCAGAATTGAGCGTCACGGCGTGGGAGCGCAATTGATCAAGATTTTGCAAGAAACAGGAAGTCGAGAGGAATCAACATGAATGGGTCCGATAGAGAATGTTGAACGCGTCGAGTGCGGACTATAGGCACGCGTCATGGCAGTTGAGGGCACAGCGGCAAAGGGTCGAAGGTGGAGCGGGTACAAGGCTCCTGGGGTTGAGGTGAATCGACAAGTCACTGTCAGGGATGAAAATAATGTGTCAGCATTGAAAGTAAACAGACGAAAGAAAGGGAGAAGAATACACAGAAGGGAGCTACACATACGAAGTTACTTCGTGCGGACAGAAGAAAAAAGAAGGGGGGTATGCGCGCGCAGGGTTGTCTGTCCGCCTTGCGGCCGAAGATAACACCCAGCGCATCAGGAGCGGGGAGGTGGAAGGAACCGGCAGAAGGTTGGAGGAATGGTAGACAGCGCAACACTCCATTCGCCACCCAAATTTCGCGTGACAAACGTCAATAAGACCGGTGTGAGGTGTGAGCTCAAACAGTCGTTCTGGACGCAGCCTGGCGCCCAAAGAATGTGCCAGACAAGTGAAGAAGAAAAAATAAGGATGTTCCGCCCTGGACATGGAATTGAAGAAGAAAAAAGGAGGGACTCACCTCGCCCGGACCCAGCCCGGGTCGACATTGTCATCCCACCAACGAAGCACCGTGTCCAGAGAGGGATAAGTAAGGGAGAGCAGCGATGGAGGATTGAGGAGGTGGAGTGAAGAGGAAAGAAACGAGTCTTTGTTTGTGCACGATCAAACCGAACCATTTTCGCGGCACGTGACGTTACGGCACACGTCTCGACTTGCCTCGCCATCCGCCGGTGCCCCGAGCACCGTACGAAAGGGATTCCGCACGGAGTCCTACTTATTTTTACTTCTTCGACCTCGACCACAAAGTTCTTCTTTTGGGTCCAACCAACGAGTGGAGGCTCCTCAACTTCTTTCTGCCAGTCGAGTACTACTAGACGATTCGCCCCCGGGCCGTCCTCTAAATCTTACAATCCCACACGTTGAAGGGACCAAATCCCATTCTAGGCTCGATATTTATCCGCGATGAGGACCGAGCTGCTGTCCCCCTTAAATCGACGTGTTGGAGGCGTCACGACTTGTATGCTTATCTTACCTTGAAGTGGATGCAAAGTGGATACGGAGTTGCGGCCTGAAGGCCGTTATGCACAACGGGCAGATTGAGGTCAAGATCTGGGTCCGCATGTAGGCAGGAGGACTCCTTCCGTACGTTGTCGGCACTGAACGGTTTGAATGCCCAATCGGATTGTGAGTGGTATAGAATCTATAGATCGTTGTGATATTTGTGGGCTAGCTCTCCCTTTTTCCCTTCTAGCTGCACGCCGTCCCTCAACTCACTATGTTCTCAGTTTTGACAAAGGGACTAAATAATCAGGGCGACTAACACCCATCGAAGAGGCATGATATTGTAAGCGGCTTCCTGATACTGTTGTCCTCAAACCTGAACTCACTCGCTCCACGACGACTATAGCATTGAACCTATCCAGACGTCGCCTGCCCCTATCTAGATGTCGCCTGCTGTGCCACCCATGACAGTGGTAACTTAGCGGTAACTCTTTGCTATCAACTGGAAGCACCTTGGGTTCACATAGCGCGCGGGCTGCAACCGTAATTCTTGATCACTCAGTTTATCACCAGGTAGATCTGACGCATCGTTGTAGAGCACATACCCTGGCAAGCCTGCCCTGCATTGCGCGCGCTCGTTACGTAGGATCTTCTCTCCGCATCACTTTACTCGCTCTACAGAGACCTTGTATCACATAAAAAGCTCAACAACTCTGATATATTCTCATGGTATTTCCTGGCAATATATACGGCCCACCAAAGCTGTTCCCCATGTTCAAGTTTCTTCCCTCCCTACCGCATCTCAAGCAAGATCCATACTCTTCAAAAACTCCTTAATTTGATGACTCTCCGCTCCGGCCATGAATTCAGAAAACTGAGTAGTAATCTTGCACTCAGAGTTCGTTGACTGCCTGCATTTTATTTGGTGAGAACGAGCAACGGTACATATTCGCCCCAAGGAGATCCAGTCTGCCTCGGACAATGTCGTGATTTATTTATGTCAGTCGTTCGCTGTGAATAATTCGCATAGCCGCTATGCATATACAAATCAGTTTATTCTGTGATATTTACCCTTACTCGCCAAGTCGAGAGTCAGTAGAATATTTGACTACTTAGATCAAACACCCGCCATAGAACATGAGAGCAGAGGCCTAATTTCATAGACCCTCAGAGTTGATCATAGACCATCATAGTACCAGGGTAGTTTTATAGACACTGAAAGACCATCCGAGGCCTGTATAGACTGGCATGTGTCTATAGAGACATTTTGGTTTTTCCTGATGCAAGAGTCCCAGACTCCCATGGAACGAACAGCGATTTCCATGCAACAAATCCTTCGTTGTGAACGCCGTATAATGACTTGACGAATCAGTGCGACTGAGCACTCGCTCGAGTCGTCAAGTCGCACGACACGTTTTCTTCCGACTCAGTTCCGAGCCCAAACGCATCACCACAGACGCCCGGGAGCAGACCCGCTAAAACTCTAACCATCACTCCAATATTAAATAACGTTAACCGTTTCTGCTCCCTTTTCTATCAGTCCAAATGGGTCCGAATTTTCCCAACGGGTCCGAATTTACTTTTTTTCTCCCTCATTTTTCAACCTTTTCCCTCGGAGTTTTCCGGTATTAATTTGTGTAGTAGTCGTCCGCATCCGTGTAAATTTACTAAAGAATCAAGTGAGGGGAGAATTTGGGAAAGTGTTGCCGGGGCATCAAACGTGGTATGTTTTGGCACAAGCACGTTGTTCTGTTTTCCTCGCTCACAGTGAGGCCCCGAGAAAATTTGAGGCCATATTTACAGGGAATCCAAAAAGTTCTGTCTCTAAGAATTTTTCTGCCGGGCCCGGATTAAGCTGCAATGGAAGGGTTTTGAGGGCCATCATCGAAGGCGTGACATATTCAATCGCCGCCTACATCACAGTGATCATCAACCAGCTCGGCGCCGCTTCCGTGGCAGGGAAATCACGATCAATCAGCGGAGATCTGGATGCCGTTTGTGACATTGAGTGACTAAATGAGGCCCCTCCATATTGCAGTCGAAGTCTTCCCCAGTGAAAAAATTTGAGGAGGCAGAATGTTTCGAGGACTGTTTGATACTACCCTCCAATTTTCCTGGGGCTTTCCGGACATTGGGTAAAGCACAATGTTGTTGATGTCCCAAAATGCCCTAAGTTTGATAGACCGGCGACCGATTTTCTGTATCTTCACCTCCTTTAATTCCTTAGTAAATTTACGCAGATACGGATGACTACTCTACGAATCAATCCCGGGAAACTCCGAGGGGAAAGGTTGAAAAATAAGGGAGAAAGAATGTAAATTCGGACCCATTGGGAAAATTCGGACCCATTTGGACTGATAGTTGTCCTTTCTATTTTGAAGTGCGCTAATGACTAACCGACGAGGCAGTACCACCGTGAAGCCCGTGGTAAATCTCGGAAAAGAGCCCTAACATTTCTGCACAGCTCGGAAGCGGGGAATTTATTACAAGATGTTTGAAGATACATATAGATTAGAGTCTCCACAACACCCAGCTCGATCCGGAGGGCTTCCAAAACGAGGTAGCAACGATTGCGGTTAGTATGTATCTTGGGGGGAAAGTTAAGGAGGCGGGTTAATTGAAGCATATTGGTTTAGTAATACAGTTATCAAGGCGCGGCGCACCCAGATTCGAGCGACCAGTGACCGGTCGCCCTATCACGGCGGTTCCTTCAAGACTTCTACTATTCGTGCACTAATTTCCTAAATAGGAAGGTCTCCGCTTTCACCGCCACAAAATTCTTTAGCCTTCAGGCTGGATGCTAAGGTTGTATGCTCCCTACGAGGTCGAAGGCCTACAAATACGCAGCGCGTTATCGCTGTTGTCTTAAAGAGACACCTTTCCGGGCGAGTACGACAGTCCCAGCGGCCGAAATCGACTGGGAGTGTCGCAAGCCTCCACCTAACTAACCGCGACAACAGGTTGGTGGTCCGTACCGCACATCCATCCATCCATCCCGCAGAACAGTCGCTCTACCGTATTACGGTGTTCCCTCAAGGCCACAATACGAGAACAAAACAAAGATTCGCGGCGAGCTCGCCTCCCCATCCGCTCCGAGTCTCAGCCGCGGCCTCATCACGCTCGCATGCCACCACCCGTCCTGCACCCATTGTTGCCCGACATCGGGGCGGCGCGGAGCAGTCCATCTTTCTCCTTGACTTGACCGCGGAACTCGTCTGGACGAAGGGTGCGACCAACGAAGTGGAAGACCTCCGCTCAGCGATGGGTAGGAAGATGCAGCCGAGGTTCTCGTGGAAGGTGAAACCCTCAGAGACGCCGGTAGTGGCGCCATCTGCGCATTCAGCCACCGCTGCACAAGGAGGACGTGAGATGGTGAGTGTATTGGCAGGTAATATGTTAAATAACTATGTACAGATGTACCCGCATAAGGACATTAGGCATTATCTTTGTCGCCCACGGGCGTGTGAGGAAGACGCGGAAGCGGAGGAAGGAGGGAGGGGGAGGAAGGAAAGTAGGGATGGGAGGCGGGGTACGGGAGGCAGATAGATCATGCCATGGCCTGCGCCATGCTCCGCAGCTCGGCCGCCATCGAGGGGTAATTCCGCATGAACTCCAACTGGGCAGCGGACGCCTGTGAAAAACCAAATACATTAGCATCGTGAATACACCGCACAGCGAGCGGGAGGGGAAGGAAGAAAGAGTACGCACATATTGATACGTCAGCGCGCTCGTGAGCTCGGGCTCGCTCCTGGCGAGCTCCGCCTGGCGCGCGAACATCTCCACCGCCTTCTCGATCTTGCCCTGCTGCAGACTGAGCTGCGCGAGCGTCGCCACCGCCGCCTCACACTCGGGATCCATGCGCAATGCATCCATGCAGCATTGCTCCGCGGCCCCGACGTCCTGCTTCCATTGGTAGAGCGCGAGGCCCTTGTTGACTAGGGGAAGGACGTTTGGCGGGGTTCTGCGAAGGGGAAGGTTAGTGAGGAGGAACGGAGGGGAAGGAAAGAGGAAAGAGGCACGTACTTGACTTTCTCGAGCTCGACGGCGCGCTCGAACTTCTCCACAGCCTCGGCGAAGCGCTGCTGGTCTAGCAGGAGCTCTCCACTATGCTGAAATGAGCGTCATCTCCTCACAATGGTGGAGAGAAGCGTACTAGTAATTCTGCGGTTCGCTCCTCGTTGGGAAGGCTTTGAGCGTACGGCGGAACGTCGCCATACTATTGGCCAGATTCCCGCTCTTGTATTGCGCTACCGCGAGCTGGATATGGCTGAACACAAAGCCGTCGTCAAGCTCCGTCGACTTGGTATAGTTCTCCGCGGCGTCAGCAAACTCGTTCATGATGAAGAGCACCTGCCCGCGGTGGTAGTAGATGTCCGGGTCGTCCGCGTTCTGCCGGATCGCCTCGTCGAAACACTCGAAGGCCTTGGCGGGGTCGCCTTGCTCCATGTGCACGCTAGCGACTTTGACGAGGCTCTGCGTGAAGGCAGGCGCGATCCGGATGCTCTCCTGCAGGTCCGCCTTGGCGCCGTCGACGTCGCCCGTCAGGAATCTGTAGTGATATCAGAACGGCCCTCCGAGAGAGAGAAAGCTACGCACTTGAATGTTCCTCGTAAGTTGAGCGCCTCCGCGCGACCCTGCTCGGACGAGATGTCCTGCGCAAGGGCCTCGTTCACGAACGACACAGCATGCGGGTAGTCCTCCGCCGCGAGCGCCTGGAGCGCGAGGAGCAGCGTTGAGTCGCCCGTCGTCGGGGACTCGCCTACATCGGGAAGGGGCCGGGCGCGGAAGGCGGCAAAGTATGCGGAGATGAAGGTGAAGGAGGGCAGACGCGGCTCGCGGTTCAGCAGGATTTCGGCGGCCTTTTCGCCGGTGAGCTTTTTGAGCACGCGCTCGACGGATTGGGCGGCGTTTTGGTTTGTGAATTTGTCGAGGATGGTGGCGGCTGTGAAGTCGCGCAAGCCCTCGATGTAACGGTGCAGACCTTCGAGCGCCATAGCGCGTCGATTGAGAGCTTTGACGTAGTTGGGGTCGAGCTTGAGGGCCTCGTCGCAGTCTTGTACGACGAGCTCGTGTTTGGGAGGCGTCATATTCACGTAGCCTTGAAGCAATGAAATGAGAGATGAATGAGTTGGAGCGAATACACTTACACGCAGCGCGATTGCTGTAATACACCGGCTCGGGTTTCGGAGAAACGTCTATGGCGAGGGTGTACAAGCGCGCAGCGACGGCGAACTTCTTGGCCGCGTAGGCGGTGTTCCCTTTTGTTTTGAAGGATGCCGCCAGCGCCGACCGTTCCTACAGTGCGCATACCTTAATTTCTGCGTAATTCTTTGGACCAAAACAAAGCAGCTAACCTCGAGGGGCATGGCAGCAAGCTCCTCCGATGTTGGGGGTACGATCTCCTCCTCGTCTAATCCGTAAAAGTCAGTAAAATTCACACAATAGATACCGAGTGTACCTAGAGGCTCGACCTTTGGTTTCCGCTCCTCCAGGATGGGACCATCGGGATCGCGGAGAGATTTCCGCTTCGAGATCTTGGGAGGTTTGAGCCCCTTCTTCCGCTCCCTCCTGTCCCGTTCCTCGCTCGCGGCGGATGTCGATGCATAGTAAGCCGCGCCGCCAACGGCCACAGCGACGCCAGCACCTATTAGGATTGCTGTCTTGTGCTCCTCGACAAAGGCCTGAACGCGGTCAACGATGCCAGGGGAAGTCTCCGACGCCATCGTCCACGGTGAGCTCGACACAAAATTTTCGTGGCCCTTCGGCACGAAAGGGATCACGTGAGAAGATTGCCTAATTGGGTCTTCACCCGACTTGGTCTCGACCCTCATGTCGCAGAATCGGCTTTGACGATAACTGTGCTTCAAGCTTCAAGTTGAATGCATCTTCAACCGGGCCCCTGTGGTTTTGACAGTAGAGCTAGCATCCTCGAAATAGATCACCTCGGCGACCGTGACGGCAACTAAGGACGCGACGGGATAGACTCGTACGCGGTTCACAAGGGCGAGAGGTGACCGGACAAGATAGGCGAAGAATGAGTTCACTTACCGAGTGTTTGAGGGCTCGACACGACTCAGTCACCCATCCATCTCCTCGACGGTTCAAATTGACTTAGCTTGCTGGCAAGTGGCATACCACTGGCCGTATCCACTGGTTGGAGCTTGTTGTGGAACCACCTGGAGAAAGTGCAGTCAGCTAGCGCGCTTGTGTATCAGCAACCGGGCCAAACGCAACCGTTGACCTATAAACCCTCAAACCCCCTCCAAGCCCGCAGACGACATGAATATGAAGTGAGACCAACACTTTCTGGGAATGCGCCTCGCCTATTTCTCTTACATCCAAGACTACAATTTAACATGAAGCATATGAAGGTCTCCTCCGTGGTTTGATCGCCCTTTTCGGCCATTCATATACAGTATTACGCTGCTTGTCCCTCCCAGCGGACTGCTCAACCAAGTTATGTACGCGATGTCTATGCGTTGCGAGTCGCTCACCAAAAGCATCTGCGCCGCGATCAATTTGACCACCACTGCCAGTTGAATTCACTTTTCGGTATTGTTCAAGCTGAGCGCAGCCAGCCGTGTATCAAGTTCGATTGACCCAGTTGATCCAAAGTCACTTATCTGAGCGTCAGCCTTGCGCTAATCCGGAAGCACCACTTATGTATAGACTTAACGCTTTTTGTTTTGCTGAAAATCCCGACACAACATCTTTTCAGAAGCGGCAGAATCATTTTGAAGCCAACAATATTACTATTAGGTTTCAGTCGGTTTTCAATAACTTCACCACTTCTTTCTGCTGGTTTCTCACAGATAATACTGATCTACCACTAGCAACCACTAGCAACGGCGGATATTTCCGACGAGACTGTCAGGCCCAATTAGGAATGGGAAAATCCTCTCGCGTGTCAGGAACGCGTCCAAATGCAGTTAGTCTCGTCGATCCATAGATGAAGCGCCGTTCTGGCGCCACTCAATAGTAACCGTCTCAAAATGTGAGAAGCGCACACGACAACGCTATATAACGGTCTCTTCAAATTTCCCCGCCCAGTGACCGAACTTGCTCCCGAAAAATGCCTCGCACACCGGCCAAAATTGCCCCAGCGAATGCGTCCTCCCCGCCAGAGATCGTTTGTAAATCTGAAACTACAAACGAGGCCTCGTCCAGCGAGCCTAAGGCCTCCTGCGCCTATGCGCTGCGACGACACATTTGTCCGCAGTGTGGAAAAGCTTTCATGACGAACGGACACCTGAGGCGCCATTCGCGCACGCATACCGGCGAGAAAAATCACCCATGTCCATTCCCGGGCTGTGGGACAAGGTGTTCACGACAGGATAATCTCCAGCAGCAGTAAGTTCCTTGACTCCTCCTTGAACATTCAGTCCTTCTAGCGTCATGCTGACTTGGTGCTCGCCAGCTACAAACTACATCTCGCGTCCTGCATTCCGCGAAAAGTGTCGAAGCCCCGCAAGCGTAAAATCGTTGGCGTCTCCGAGCCAACCCCTTCGGCCTCTGACACCGACGTGGTGACTACCGCCCCGTCCCCGCCAGAGGAGTCGTCCTCAGGCTCCTCCCAGTCCTCCGAATATTCGCCACCCGTGTACGATTCGTCGCCTCCGCTCAGCCCTCCCGAGCTCGTGCAGGCGACACTTCCCCCGCAGCACACGGTCGTCATACCCCGTGCCCTCGACGCTCCCCCGCTCTCTCAGCCAAACTACCTGCTCCAGCCTAAGCGAGTCGACATACCTGGAGACGCCGATCTGTCAGACTGGCGCTGGGCCAATTCTCACACAGGCGCAGACAACGATGGGGAATTTATCCGTTGGGTACCGGAGGGTCGCGCCACACCGCAGGCCAATGGCACACTCACACTCAATCTAAACACCGAGTGTCGCGAGACGCCCAGGAGCGTCCCACTGGCGCATCCGATTCCACGCATCTCCCACTCACAGTGGTCCCTGTTGAGTGATTCGTCTGACGACGGGCATGCCTACGGGATTGGAATAATTGACCTCGAGCGCTCTTGCCTTCTCGGCCAGTCGACGTTTCATGGTCGAACGGCGCAGGCGGGGCAACATAATCGGCTATTCGAGCATCCCCCACAGGCACCCACCACCCAGCATGCGCCGTCGCCTTTTCCCACACAAGAAAGCTCCATCCTACTTTCGCCGTTGGATCTCCCGCTGCACATGCAACACGCGTTCGCAGAGCCTCAGCACACGCAACCTCAGTACTACGCGCAACCACCCGATTTCCTCCCTTCGAGGCGCGCTGACTGTGCCCTGCACTACTACTACCAGCAGCTCGAGGGCGTCCCTGCGGATCTGTTTTCTCCACCTCAATCCGCAGGCTGGCATGCGTCTCATACACAGCCCGCCTATTCTGCATATACAACTCTCTAAACAAACAACTAATGTTCCCCAACTATCTATATATATTACCCGTCGACCGCATGCCTTGTGAAATGTATATACTTATAGTCTGTATAATCCCGCCACTAATTTACAATTGACATATAGGTGTATCTTCGAACATCTTGTAATAAATTCCCGGTTTCGAGCTGTGCAGAGATGTTGGAACTCTTTTCCGGAATTTACCACGGGCGTGGTACTCCCGCGTTGGTTAGTCGTTAGCGTACTTCAATTTCAAAGGATACTAGTAGAAACTTTTAACGTCATCGGAATTATGGTTTAGCGGGTCTGCTCGCCGTCTGCAGAGCACAGGTTACCAGTTGAACATTTTTGATGGGAGTCGGAAGAAAATTCTTTGTGCGACTTGACGGCTCGAGCGAGTGTTCAGTCGCGCACTGATTCGTCGAATCAGCAGACGGCGTACACAACATCCTGGCAAACACTGTTTTTTTCTTTCTGCTTTCGTCCGGTCGAAGGACTTGTTGCAGGAGAATCGCTGTTCGTTCCATGGGAGTCTGGGACTCTTGGCATCGCCGACATCGCCCATTGACTCCGCTTGGTTGCAACGAGAGCCGCGCACGGGAAAAATTAAAAGCCCTTGGCCGTTAGGCCGTTGAAATCGGCATTGTCGGGTGAGACACGGAAAATCTAAAGTCGTCGATGGAGCGACACGCTAGCAGCGTTCCGTGAGCATGACCGGTAGTTGTGCAACTTTGAGTTGCAGAATTGGCGGTAAGTTCCAAGTTTCCACGGTCCAGAATTTGGAGCATAGCAAAAGCCCTAGGAAAATGGACGGTAGATACACCACTGGCAGAAGGAGCGTGCTGTAAAGCCTAGACACCGAGGTGCCCCGGCGCCCGGGTGGGGTTCAGGGTCGAGGCCTTGAGGTCGCCGGACGGATACACGGATACGCAGGCAGGAAATCGGAGCTCGAACGCATCCGCAGCTTGTATATTGAGCGAAGAGTCAAGGTGTAATTGATTGGATCAGAAGTAAGCCGGCCCAAACAACCCATCTCATCCGAAAGAGGCAGGTGGGTCATCCATGGTTTCGGTGAGAGGGCGCCCTCGGCGCTGGACTCTTGACTCTGGCCTATAACGAGATGACACCGTTTCTGCTCGCTGAACACAAGGTCGACATTCTCTGCAACAATTACTTTGTCTGCCGTCTCTCCAGCTACAAGGGAAGCTTAACAGTATTGGATAGATTCTAAGCGCCAGGACGAGAACAATACCAAACTTACGAGTTAACCAACGGCGCTCGGCGTCCAAGCGACGAAGAGACGAGCTTGTACACGTTGCGATGCGATCGTTGGATAGGAGTTTCTCAATCTGAACTCGGGATGCAAATGGAAGAGATTCAATTGCAAAACTATAGACAAAGTAATACAAGAAGAAACCGTCAATCCATTTGCTGGGTCTGAAAGCAAACTTCAAATGAAGCGCCCCAAGAGCCAGCAAAAGGAAAGAGGGGGATCCGTTGACAACGCAAGCCAGTACTGCAGCGGCAAGGTCATCTTGTCCAATGGATGCAAGCAGAGCCAGAGGACGACGGCGGCAAAAATTAGATGACAAGAAATGCACGCGGTGCGCGCATAATAGTTGTCAAACTATTAAGAACAGATACTACACTTGATCTAAGCCAAAAGGCCAGAGTGGTAAAGAATTCCAGATGTTGGCTCGCGCCTTTTATAGTCGGGGTCCGATCGGAGATGGTTACGCGGTGGTCTGTGCGCGGACAGGCACGTGCCTGTGCTGGTCCCACAACGGGGAGTTGAAAAGTCGTTGGCCGGGGATGAGTTTGCGACGGTTGGGAGCTGGTCCATGCTGGAAGTTGGGGTTTCGTGAAAGTGCCCGTTGTTGAAGTCGGCGGCTAGAGGTCAAATTGAACCCATGTTGAAAACCTTTCCTTTTTGAGCGAAATTTCGGACCATGCTTTTCAAAAGTCCCGCTCTTGCAGTAGATGATTTTGACCACGATTCGCTATTGTAGCCGGAGACCACAGGGCCTGACGGTCGAGGTGCCACAGGTGGTCGAAATAGAGAAGCCATCAAAATATTCGGACATCACCGAACTGTAAACTCCGCTCCACGCTCTTGCTCCTTGCCTGCTCCAGACGATTTGCTTCTTCTTCCTCTTATCTTGACTCGCAGCTTCGAGAATTTCGTTGTACCGTTATTTCGTTATCCTCTTGACTGGAAATCAATTCCTGCCAAAGGAACACTCCCCGCTAGGCCACTGGCCCGGACAGGCAGTGGTGCGGTTTGATTCGGTCAGAGGGCTGACTGAATGCTGGCAGTTACTGCGGAACTCCGGCATCTTAGCCATTATCCGATACGTCTCGCCGCCGGCGCTCACGGCCTTCTGAAGCCCGCTGATCTCTCTCCGGACCCAACGAGCCACAACTAGAAGGAACGTAGGGCGTTCACGCTCGCTTCACCCCTCCGCAGCCCACACAGCGCCCACCTCGACCTCATTCACGACCGGTCCACCCCACACAATCTCTTAAACTTGAATCGCAGTCTGGCGAGGAAACTATGGCTTCACAACCGAAGAAAAAGCCCCCAGCATGCGATGCATGCAAAGCTCGAAGGGTCCTATGCCATCGCCAACCGCTTGGCAGCAATCTACCGTGTCCCCGTTGCGCAGAAAAAGGCATCATGTAAGTTACGTCTTTCCTAAAACCGCGATCGCACCAATCCACCTTTTCAAGATGCAAAACTACCCCAGTGCAGCGCGGACGCCCACGAAGGAACCTCGAGGATTTTCAACTGCCGGAATCCGGGTCTGTCGTTGCTGTTCGATGGCGCACTGAGCTCTCTGAAATTTCGCAACTTCCTGCCGAGCTAGTGAAAGATCTCGTTGAGTGTATGTCGTAAGCCGCCAACCTGTGTGTCCAGCTAATGGCGTTACTTATTAGGTTGTCCGCGCGTGGGGGAATGTCGGATACCTCTTTTTCACGGCGAGAAGCTCAAAGCTACCCTTGCCGCCTCATCCTGGCAACTTCACCTTCTCCCACCGCAATTGTGCGTATTGGCAACCTGCGTATGCGCGCTGGCGGCCACTATATCCTTCAATTCAGCGGTTATCGGCCCTGGCCCTCAGCCAAGGTCTTTTACGGACCGTTCTGTATTCTTCCCGGGCTCCGATCTCCGAATCTACGGCGTGCGGAGGGCCGCATTTTGCCGCGCTTTGTATGAGCAGGCTTTGAATCTTGCTTGCGACAGCCGAATACATCTAGAGGTCTCGGAGGACAACGCCGCGTCCTGCTTCTTCCTTGATGTGCTCGAAAGATGTACGTGAGGTTCGCCTCTGATTTTGTCTCTAGCTAACGGACGTAGTTAATCACACATTCACTTCGAGCCGGTCCTGGGCGGTTGCCTATGTTTCCCATGTACGTATCCTTCTCGGACCGTCAGAAGACCCGGACGGGCAGCGGACTGCGTTCTGGAGCGGCTTTCAGGTACAGTATACTTCGCTAAAGGTTTACGGATATCTTTCAACGACGGTCAGATGTCAGAAGCCCTCAAAGCAACGTCACGAAGGATGCCTGTCCTGGTGTATGCTTGCTGCGCCAATTGTTGAGGTGTACTAATAAAATAATTAATTTGCAGCACACGTGTTGACCAGCTCTTGGCGGCTCGAACTGAACCCCCATCTCTAGAGCAGTTGTTCGAGTCACTCCAGGCGATGCGCCAGTATCCCAAGAAATCCAATAAACTCGTATTTTCCGCTATTCAGCCGTGTACGTTTATCCGCCTTCCAAGCTTGGTATCTGTAACAAATTGGCTCAGACATTTTTCATATCACCCGCCTCGCGCGTGAGTTGTATGAAAATATCACCGGAGGTGAGTTCTCAGTGGTTCTTAACATGAAAGCCGTCGTTGATTCGACGGCCCAGACTACGCTCGCCGTCGTCCTTTCCCACAAACGGCGGTGACTGCTTTCCTCTCCTCCCTGTCGGTTCTCCAATCGATAGTAATTTTGGTTCTGGACCAACTCGAGTTCTGTCCCGATGCGGAACTGCTGTTCTCCGACTTTGGCTGGTCGAGACGCGCACACCGCAGTGAGGAAGACAACCTCCGTGCGTGTGGGTTTGCTGTGACTACCGGCTTCGCGGCCCTGGTTCTCGCTTTACACCGCGAAATGAAGCACCGCATGGCTACGGAGGCGGAGACGACGGATGACCGGTGGCTTCGAGAACGCATTGAGGTTTTTGGACGCCAGGTTCACGAGGTGACGAGCTTTGCAGTTGGGGTCGTCGCGCGCGCGATCAGACTACTGCCGTCCCTTCCACATCTGGCCCAAGTTGGATGGATAGGTCTCCACGAATGGGCGGAGTTTCGGTTAACTGAACCAAGCACCACCGAAGCCGACGTCATGGTGTTCAAGAGGTGCGCTGTTTTCTTCGTTTACGAGGTGCGCACGTTAATCCTGAGGAAAACGACTCGTAGCCTCATATCATCCCTGAAAATGAGCGGGTATTCGTGGGATATGTCGAGCTCGTCTGAACTGATCGAGCAAATGGAGGCGTATATCGTGCAGCACGAGGCCACGTCTCTTCCCGGCGCCTCAGGCTTCTCTGGAGTGTTTTCACTCGACGAAAGTTGGCCCGGAATGTTTGCGACCAACACGTCTGGAGTGTCCTTCTACGATTCTACAGACACTACGCTTGTGTAGAGCTTATAGCGCGTAGCTTGCTGCAGTAGCATATTATTTTTCTAGCTTGTCCATCGTGTGTATTTTGCCATCAAGTGACTGGACGCACGATAATCTGGGGGAACGGTCCGACAGGGTTTCTATGAATTCGTGATATGATAAATCTGCTTTACGGACGGCGAACACACCGATAAGTGTGTTTACAAGCCAAGCATTCAGCTTTAGTTGAGTCCGAAACTGAGTTGAGTCTGAGATTAATATTCCACTGAACCACAGAAAAACTTGACAGAAATGCTCTGGACATTATATTTGGATACCCGCCCTAGTCCTCTTCTTCACCCTAGTCGCCATGTCTAGATTTGACCACCGCCATCAAACTCTCCAACGCAGGGAGATCCTGGTGCGCGCCATTCACCTGGCCTTCCCAGGACGTATACCCCCACCCCACGTCGAGCCTGGTGTATCGGAACCGCGGATCGCGTTCAAAAACAAGTGGCTCCTCCTCCTCCTCCTCATTTTCGAACACAAAAGTGCGCAGACAGCCCAATTCCGCCGCAAACAGCGTCAGGACAACGTGCCATGGGCGCGGAAAATCCCCACCCTCGCCGCCGTCGATAGAGCAGCCGTGAAGCTCGAGATGCGCGAGAGTGCTTTTGTGCCGGAGGATGAAATCGACGGCATCCCGTTCCGGAGAATGTGGATCAAGGGAGAAATTGTGCAGGATAGTGAGGTGAGTTTGGGATGGAAGGAGTCCGCGGACAGCGCCGGGCAGGAACCAAGGGGCTGGTCGCTGCGGATGGTAAGAGCAGTGAGGGACGCGGCGCTCCGGAGGATTTGTGCCATGCTTTGCTCCCAGAAACCATTTATGGGCTCGAACGCGTACCACGCGCCGTCGTAATTTCCGTCTGACAGGACGGAAACGTCCAAGACCTGCAACGGTTGAAAAATTCGATAGAAGTCTTCCTGTAGATAGAGGTCACTTGGAAACGGAAGCAGGTGGTTGAGGGTCAACGAGTCCAGTGACAAGGACGTGGCCGAAAGTCCGGCGAATATATCTTGCTGTAGGAGCAAAAAATGACTGGGACTCGTCGCGAGTTCAAGTCCATCCGCGGTCGTCTCAGGCTCTTCTTGATAGCAGTTGTGAAAGTCGAGGCGTAGTTTTTTGAGGTTCGGGAAGTTGGCGAGCCCAGAGAAGGCAGCTTTCAGCGCGTTTCTCCCCTCCGCCCGGACGTTTCGTCGAGAATTATCGTGTCAACAGCGGTATGAAATGGGAATTAAGTGACTTACTTCTCCATTCACGATCAGTTCCCTGTGGGTCGCCTCGAAATACAACTTCATGAACCAGTGATTTGACCGATTCGTCGCAACTTTGTAACAAGGACAGGTCTGTAGCACTCCTGACACTCTCATTCACGACAAGCGCGTTGAAAGGCCAAGGGCGAAACAACTGAGTTTACGGATTTGGAGACAACCCGAAGGTTGAAAATTGTAGTTGGGTCATCCTCGATGTCCTTGGTAACGGCTTGGAATAATTCGAGTGGCAAGCCTCCGAGTTTCATGAAGAGGATGACTGGTCGGAGAAGATGCGCGGTCGGAGAAGATGTGGTGCTCCCGGGCCGGACCGCCGTCACAGAGGTTAATCAGTGGCAGTGCAATGAGGAGGCTTGTCGATTCCTCCTTAACTTTGCCTTGACTGAAAGCTGGACGCTTCCTGGTTGGCCGCAGTATAGACGCTCAAGGAAACGAGGATCCCGCAAAATACGCGAAGAGTGAACCGTACTCAAAATAGTAACACCGACGAACTTCGGAAGACCGACGGGCTGTTCAATTCCTCCGACTCGGAGCCCCAGGCTTCCCTAGGTCCGCCACCGTGACCCACTGTCTACGGTGTCCCGAATTACGCTGTATTTATAAGCCGGAACGCCGCCGGAAATGTGAAATCTCAGACTACCTCGACTTTATATCTCCAAAAGCTGGCTTTGAATTAGTCTAGTGTTTACCCGCGGGGTCCGATCGCAGTAGAACCTTATTATGTAATCACGTTTTGAGCACATTCTTGCATTGTTTCCATCCCAGTGATTACTGGGCTGTAATCCCAGGGGTGTTCTGTCCATGCTCCAATTTATTTGGATTTTCTGGCCTCCATTTGACGCCGCTATAGGCGAACCAAAATGATGTGTTTTTGATGGCAGATCTTAAGCCAGGTCGAGTTTGATCGTTTCCGGCGCTGTGGGGAAATTCTGAAGCGGCAGATCGTCAGGGAGGTGAAAAATTAGGGTATATCCGTCGAGATAATGTCAGAAGGGTGGCCCCAGCCATGAGAAACAACAAAGCAGGGATTTCTGAGATTACATAATAAGGGAGCACTGCGATCGGACCCCCGCGGTAACTAACAGACTTCAACAAGCGAGTTTCGAGCTTGATCGTTGAAGCGTCTGGCTTTGAGAGACTAGCTTTGAATACACTGCAACTGGTTCTCTAACCTGATCTGTTTGGTAAGCTTGGACCGGAAAGAAAATGCAGCATTAATTCGGCTTCTTCTCCTCTTGGCTGGAAGCAAGAGGCGTGTGAACCGCGCGAGAAGCTCACCTCTAGTGCTAAGTGCCGGTCGGTCAAGTCAAGTTGACGTCGGAAGCCCGCTTAGCGGCTACAAGTTGACTCTCTGGCTCTGTCGTTAATGGTGCCGTGAGTATGTCAACCCAGTTATAAAGCCAGTAAGTTAACACCCATCGAAAACATGTTCTCCTCCGTCTTCACTCTGCTCTCTCTAATATGCTCAGCTCATTGCACAACGCTCCTCAGAGGGGGCACTTTCATCACCTATTCCGACAGTACCTCGAACCTGGAAATTATCACCGAGGGAGCCATGCTCTTCAATGATACAATTATCGCAATCTCGCCAACCATTGACGGGTTGGATTCACAATCCAACAGCGATGTACAGGTCGTCAACACGACGGGAAAGATCATATCCCCTGGCTTCATTGACACGCATCGGCACACTTGGTTAGCTTTGATCTTATTTCTTGAGAGCGTACTGAACTCAACCCAGGCAAACTGCGATGCGGACGCTGGGACCAAATGTCCAGTTGGAAAACTATTTTTGGCTGTCCGTCCTTTGATCATAAAGTTCTGCGTGCTCCTGACGACTTTGCATCCACAGATTTGGGACAACTGGCCCAGCTCCACTTATTTTCTCCCCGGATGATATCCATACCGCTTCCCTTATGGGCACCTTGGAGGCTCTCAATGCAGGGGTAACCACAAGCCTCGACTTTGCGCATGTTACCTGGACACGGGCGCACGCAGAGGCCGCTCTCCAGGGCGTGATTGACAGTGGAGCCAGAGTTTGGTGGTGCTACAACGTCGCGCCCGTTGTAATTAGCGGAGATCCATATACTGGTACGCATGTCTAGTTGAGTTTCGTTTATTCCTGCTTATACGGCTACAGTCAACACTAGCGCGCCGATTGACCAACTTGCTCATATCCGAGAGCTCGCGAAGTCCAGCCCGTTTAACAAGGGACTTGTGACACTCGGCATTGCCTCTGATCCGCCTACTACTGAGGTCGTCGAAACAGCCTTGTTCAGTTCCTTCTCCCCGCCTCCAGCGCCTCACTAATATATATTGCCAGGAATGAATCAATCAATGTTATTACTGCTCACGATGCGGAAGGGCCGTTTCTGCGTGAGCCTTTTACTTGACCACTTTCTTATTGCGATCACCAACAAACCGGCAGTTGGGGGCGGCGTTATAAGCCAAACCAACAATCTTACTCCTGGAAATTCCCCATTGAATTCTAGCCTCGCCTTTGTTTTCGCCCACGCATCCCAGTTCACGACAGATGAGGCTCGTCTTTTGCGAGAATTCAACCAATACGCGAGTATCACGCCAGAGAGCGAGATGCATTATGGCCTCGGTCATCCGTCTTCCTATCTCGTGAGTTTTACCTCCCCTTCCTAGCTCTTTCAATTCGATAACACCGAGCTCAGATTCAAGATCAAGCCGCTCTCGGAGTAGACACCCATTTCACTTTTTCGATCGACATTATCGGGCAAATGAGGATATGGCTCCAATCGACGCGCTTAGGCCTCTATCAAGAAACAATCGACCGATTTAAAATCGCCTCGAATACGCCCATGACAGTCAGGCAAGCCTTCCTTCTCGGCACCCGGAACGGCGGTCTTGCCCTTAAGCGGCCAGACCTCGGTGTTCTCAAGGAAGGGGCGAAAGCCGATGTGCTGGTATTTTCGACAGATGCGATAGGGTTGGTGGGCTGGAGCGACCCCGTTGCCGCAATTGTGTTGCATTCAAATGTTGCCGACATCGAGGACGTTTATGTTGACGGAGAGCTGGTCAAAAAGGGAGGGAAATTGGTGGTCGATTGGCAGGGAGAAGGGTTTGGGGACAAGCTCAGAGCGAGTGGAATCAAGTTCCGGGACGCGTTGGCGAAGACCAATATTACCGCATTTGAAGTTGGTGTCAAGGGATCTTTGACGGATGAAGATTTCCAGGATCCCTTCCAGGTCGATGTTCTTCGGGGTGCCGGTACCGGGTTTTGAAATACGATTGCAGTTTATGTATATCTTTTGGTCCAATTGTTGAGCAGTCATGCCCATGAAATACCGCTGCAAGGAACGAAATTGCGATGTGGCCACAACCGCGTCAATCGCGGCCCAGTCTGGCGGGGGCGCGAGCAGTAACAGATTTCCGGCCCTACCGGTGATCAGTCAAGCGCCATCAAAGATGGACTTGCCCTCGGCCCCTGGCGCCCCGTTCACCACTCAACGTGTGGATGCCTCCCCAAGCTGCGTCCTGTCCCTCTCTAGCGCTTACTAGTACTTAAGCCCGCCGACGTCTCCCCTCGTTCCCCTGCCCCTAACCCTCGCCATCTCCCTACCGCAAACTCAAGATTCGAGCTAAAGGACCCCAGGTCGCCGCGCCTTGGCTCTCCGCTCCCACGTCTCGATGCCGCCACGTCTGCGCCGCGTCCACAACCCGTCAACTCGGACCCCGCGCGAGCCGCCTACATATCTCCGCCTCGTCTCCGCCTTCTCCTCCCGCAGCGTACGCTACGTACAGGGCATCGTCAGCGTGGAGATTAGTGGGAGGAAGGCTGTTTTGCCACGTCGCTCCCCTCGTCGTTCCCCTTCTCCCCACCCCGCCGCACCAGCCCGCGTTCGAGTCAGTCCTCCGCGGGGATGTATTTGCCCTATGCGCGTCCCGCGCGCTGCGCTCGTCCCCATCTCTCCCTCGTCTTTCCTCTCACCCTCCCTCCCGTTCCCCGCCCTCATGCTCGTCTCCCGTCGAGTCCAGTGCAACGGCACCAAACTCCCACTCGGCCGTTGCCCGTCCCCACCCTCTCCTTCCCTCGTCGCCCCGTCCTCGCCTCGACGGTGACGCAGCGCTATGCGATGTGCGTGCGTGCGCATCGAGTCTCCGCGCTCGCTCTCATCTCCCTCGTCCCTTCCTCCCAGCTTGTCTCTGCTCGTCCGTTCGCGCGCGCCCTCTGACCCACACCCCAATCCCAATCCCAATCCCAATCCCAATCCCAATCCCAATCCCAATCCCTCGCGCTCCGCCCTTCCCTTCCCTTTTCTCGTCCCCGCTCGTACCCGTACACACCCGATGTCGGTAGGTAGCTTTGAATAAATTCTGCCTTGTCAAAATTGCCTGTGTGATTCGGTTAGTGAAGAAAGAGTAAGAGCGCGCGGAGCTGAGTCGAACAAAGGGAAAAGACCTACCTCGACTCAAGGGCTGAACGGCTTGAACGGCGCGGGGAAAAGGGAGCTAGCGTGGCGGGTCGTGCCGTTGGGAGTACTATGCTTACAGATTGCTTGCAACTCTGTTTCTGGTCGGTTCCGGCCCCCGAATTTTCACTCACTCTCGAACCAAACGATCTTTGGTTTGACGAACCTGAATTTCAGAGGACGTGGAAGAACGAAACGGGATAGATTCCGAATTGAACCGCATGAGTTCGAGGAGCGAACGGACGGGAGTGCAACTTGGAGGGGCTGCGTTATCATATCCATATCGAATTTAGTCTCCGTTTCATGCCTCACCCGCCACGGGACGTAGGCATGATTCAAATCGAAGGCGAACCCTTCTGTGCCCATCTCGCTGGAAAGAAAGGAGATTGTTAACGTTCTAAGGACATACTGGTTGAAAGAAAAACGCAGCTACTGAGCACAGCGTGAAAGACTAAACTGTCGTTGGGCTTCGAATGTGGAAACAAGTAAGAACCTACAGGCACAAAAGGAAATGGTATTCGTCAAGATATACATACGAAAAGGCAGTACATTCAGAGGGTCTATCTCGGGTGGCGAACTGGTATGAAACGGAGAGGCGTAAGAATACAGAGGCAAGCATTCAGATGGTTCGACATCGATGTAAATGAATATTGTAAGTTCGGCGGCGCGGTCGCATTAGTTCGGGGCGTGGCCTTTTCAAGATTTGTAGATTAAGAGAACTTCCACCTAGCGCCACGGCGATGTCAGTAACACGATGATGAGGAAGGAGAGTATGGCGGACCTATTGTTGCAGTTCACACATCTTGGAAGACGTTAGTATGAAACGCATAGCGATAAAGAAAAGCCACGAACGTTACAAATGTCTGGATGAAAGTTGTTTGTAAATTTGAGTAGCAGGGCCGGATGGAGCGAGTACACGTACCGTCATCGGCTCATCAGCACTTCGGGTCTGCGCCTGGCGATAGCGGCATTTACGCTGCAAATGTTGCCTTAAAAAGTGGACGACGCATGATAGAGACCGCACTCACCTGCTTGCACTTGGGGCACTGGAATGCGCTCGTCTCTGCCTGCTGCTCCTCGGCCCCAAGGGCGTTATGCAAATTTTGCTGCTTGATCGCCTCGTCTGCCTTTTTGCGCTCCTCCGAGGCCATGTCCTGGCTCGTCATCTTGACGAACTTGGCCACGGGAATGTCGCCGCTGCCAACGGCTTCGCGTAGACTGGGGTTATTCTTGTCTTTGAGGTTGACAAAGAGGGAGCGCATTTTGGTCGGGTACGGCTGGGTGACACCGCCGATGTCGTTGTAGACGGCCTTCTCGATGTCCTTGGCTTTTTGCAGGAGTAGATCCACGGCTAAATCGAGTCAGATACACATTGGGTGAAGACAAAGGAAGACGTACGAGCTCCAGAGTCGGACGCGAGAGCGTCGTATACCAGTTCGATGCACTTGTCCCGCGTCTTGTCGCCTGTGAATCCGGGGGTCACGCCATCGGACTTCATTGTGCGTACAGCCGACGAGGGTCCGTTGGGAGTCTTTGGCGTAGCGGGACCGTTGGAAGCCACGGACGCCTTTCTGACTGGATTCCGCGATTAATGAACGCACACGACGAGGAGATAGCATGGCGCACCTGCGGTATTTACACCCACCACGGGCTTCCCTGAGCCACCCGCGGCTGCTGCCTTGGCCTTGTCGACCTCAGCCTTCCACTGCTTGACCAGCTCCTTCGCAAGGTCCGACACATCCTTCGACACATGCGTTCGCAGCTTTCCAACGGCAAGCCCGGCCTTGCTTTCCTTCAGAATATGATCAATGTCAGCCGAAACGGGAAATCGAAGGAAAAAAACGACGAGCGACACCCACCCTTAGGATGGCTTCACTGATTTTAAAATCCTTCTTCAGGGTACGCAGGATGGTTATGATATCCTAAAAAGAACAATGAGCCGTCAAAACGACGCGAATGGAGTCACTATACAGGAATCACTCGTACCTCATTGTTGGTCGTAGTTTGCAACTGTTTCACGAGTTTCTTTAACTCTGCCGCATCCGACATGACCCCCGCGCCGCTCTGAGCTAACTACGAATTACACGCGAGCCCAAATCTACCCAACGAGGCGCCTTCGCTATCTCTGCGTGAAAGAAAGGGAAGACGATATGGCACTGCCATGCGCAAACACGGCAACACAAATAGCCGACGCGTCAGCGATCGCATTTTTTACGGTCAAAGCGAGGGATGTTGTTCTGTCCCACATGCGCGAATCTTCTGGTGGTTTCGTCCGAGACGGGGTACAACAAGTGGGCGTGTAACAGCTGTCCCTACGAGTTTCCTATCACAAAACAGGTGGCTGCGACAAGTTTTCCTTACTCGGTGCTTATCGCGGCGATCTAGATGACCTCGCGGACCAAGCTGGTGCGCAAGGCGGTCGATGATGTTCTCGGTGGAGAGGAAACGTGGAAGCACGCCGACTCTACCCAGGGTTGGCCTTCTTTTTTTAAAATGGAATATTACCGCTCATCCCTGCCTCCAGCGTCTTGTCCCAAATGTAACAACGATAAAGCGTATTTCTATCAGTTGCAGATTCGCTCCGCAGATGAGCCGATGACGACGTGTATGCTCACTTTTTTTCTACCCTGATTTGCAGCTCACTCCGATTTACTAGTTTACCGGTTGGTCGCGCACATTTTATTCGATTTCGGGACTCATTTTCTTCAGGTGTACTTCGTGTGCGCACCAATGGAGAGAGAACTAGGGCCCTCCATTTCGATTCAGGCTGTTTACAAGCGCACATGGTTCTTATTCATCCACCTACCCTCAAAGCAACACGCACGTTGAAAAACCCTGTAGTACACTCATTGCTGGAAATATTGTTTGAATCAGCATCTCTTCGGCAAGTTAACTTGGAGGAATACTAACAGACCTGTAGGCCGTCCGAGATTCTAATTTATGTAACACTTTGCGCTCTTCCACAACCATCCATCCACGCTCCTCGCCGGCAAGCAACCCGGCCCTCCATTGGGGTAGTACGACGTCTCCGTCTTCCCCTCGCACGTATATCCGTCCCAAAACTCGCAATGTCCGCTCCCGCTCCCCGGCTGCGTCGTCTCGCTGTACCCCCACATCCCCGCCGTGTTCGCGCTCTTCGAGTCCCCTGGCATGTTCAAGGTGATGCACTGCGCGCGATTAGCGGCACCCGTCGTTCCGATGCCGCCGACCAAAGGGGACTGCGTCCACCAGGCTGCGGCTTCGCCGACGTAGGCGGTGCAGGCGGGGTCGGAATAAAAGTTCATCTGGGCGGCTTTGTCGGGGGTCCAGACGGCGAGGGTAAGCGGGAGTGCTCACGTACTTCGTCACTTCGTTAGATGAGAATCTTCGTCAGATCATGTGCAACTTCGTCTGATTCCTTCTCAAGTTCGTCACTTGCTAAATTGGGTGGTATTAGCGAGAAACATCGTCAGATTGTCGTGCAAGGCCGCCAGCGAACCCTTGATCACGTGTGACCCAAGCTCGGCCCGCCGGTGGATGTTTCTGAGGTGCGACTCAACCGTCCTCCACTGAGGTGGGGACTCGGAACTGTTGGCTGTAGTGGTGTAGAAACCACGAAATTAAATCTTGACCTTGGCATTCGAGTTCAAACAATGTTGAACATCAATTATTCCTCGAGTAGAACTCTCCTCGGGTATCTCGGGTATCTCGGGCTTCCCAACGGTTCCCCGTACTTTGATGTCGAAGAGCGTTTATTTCATACTGGTACGACGTGGATAATAGATTCTTCCTCGGTTAATAACGGGTTTAGTTTGAGGACTTCACCGCATTGAAAATCCGGGGAGTTTTCTTTCGTTCCTTACATTCTTCTGTCTCGTTCACCTTGAGTTTTACAGCCATGCCCTTGCATAGCGTCGCGTCGAATTCTAACTCAACCCACTAACCTTACACCCAAGGTAGAGGAATCTTTATTCGGTGAGTGGAATTTCCCCGGTTGATTTCAAGGTCACTCCAACGCCCGTCTTACAGCCTGGTTGAGTAGTTTCAATTACAGCAGCATGCATCGTGCTTTCATTTGGTTCAATTTCGTTCTCCTTTGATGGTCTTAAATTGGGGATCGGATTCCACGCCACGCCGCAGTTTTTTACCAACTCGTGGTGAGGTATGTAAGCTTCAACTGCAACTTCGGTTTCGATCCCTACATGGTCACCTTCAGTCGCATCGCGTTGTCTCGTTCACTTTGCATAAAATCGTTTCGTGAATAGGGCTCCGGGCCGTCCGTCCCGTCAGACGGCCGGGTGAAAAACGGCCGTTTTTTCGTGACGGCCTGGTCAACCCGGCCGTTACTGAGTATGCCAAGGGGCGCTGACGGACGGGACCCGTCCGTCAGACCCGTTACGGCCGTCGACGGGTACAAAAATTCCCACAGGAGCCAGTAATCACAACTGGCAAGAGTTTATAATCCAGCAAGCCTCTGGTTCATACCCAGCGCTTTTTTGAGGGAAAAAATCACTGTAACGGCACTAAACGGTTTGAATTCAATTTAAACGGGACAAATTCGATTATTTCTGAGGTGTGACTGTGATGTTACAGAGTGACTTACGTTTGATTTCTCCCCTCACGCAAGGGGGCCCAAAGATAAGCAGTTACTATATGGGGTAGAGGGGGGGAGGGGTCGAGGGTCCGCTGGGCAAAAAAATTGTATGCAATTTTATTTTGCCCCAGGAAGGTCCGCTGGGGAGTTAACGATACCAGGCAGGACCTCAAACACGATTTCCCACTATAACCACCCCATCGCAGGCCTTTCACTCATCCCATTCGCAAGGTTGGGTCACCGCGGTCCGTTTTGATTCTTGAACACAAAAACCGTGCGAATGTCAAGGGAATGTCAACTGCGAGGGTGTCAATGGTTCAATGAGCCAGATGTACTGCTATTATTTTGCTCTCAAACCACTGCTGCGGCCACTCTCTGCTGCCAAAATGTCGCAGACCGATATTCCCAGCTCGGATATCTTTCTCAAAGGGGGAATTTGATGGCATCACCGTTACGTAGGGGGGGAGGGGTAGGCTGAAAGTCTTGAAAAAATAAAATTGTAGGTGATATCATTTTTTCTTATCTTTGGGCCCCCTTGCCCTCACGTCCAATTCACGTCGTAGACGCTCTCCCGAACACTTCGGGCGGCGGCATAAATCCATGGGGCGCGGATCCCGTATGAAGTTCGACGATTGCCGCTGGTTGCCGAGGTGCCGAATTCAGTGCAAACTCACCGACCCGTCCACCCGTCAACGGCCGGCGCCGGGCCACCCGTCAACGGGCAGACCCGTCACGTACCCGTCCGTCAGAACGCAGGTCCCCCTGCCGCAACGGACGGGTCGGTACCCGTTCCCGTCAGCGACGGCGACGGCCCGGAGCCCTATTCGTGAATCCAGACTGACCTTCTCGGGCTCGAACAATCTATTCCAATGTACGCACCACAAATTCAAAGCTGTTTACATGTTGCACGTTTGCAGAAGCAGCCTGCTTTGGATCGCATGTCCAACCCCTCTCCTTTTTTGTCCTTCAAATGATCAATCTCTCGAACCCGCACGCGTTGCGCTCTTCCAAATAAATATAAACCCGCAAGATCACACAGGGAATAATTCTATGGAGAGCGATGGGTATTTATTTAAGATGGTATGCATGAGTATGCAACGAACTCAGAGAAGAGGGGCGGTGCGGTAGGAGAGAGATATGTTGCGCGGAATGGGACACAAATTCGCAGCTGTGAAGCTGAGGCGAGCGAGGTATTCTTTACCCCAAACTCGCGCCCGGTGCGCGCAGGTACACACGCGCGGGTCGAGGTTCCACCCACCAACTGCGAAGGTGCGACGGTGTACGAACACGTTGCGGCAGTGTACAGCGGGTCAGGGAAAAGCAAGGAGAGTAGTAAAATCGTCTTGTACCATGTATACTTTTGGATAGGGTGCTACTGCACGGAATATATGGTAAGTGTTAAACATAGGAGTGAAATGGAACATACAGGGAGTCTAAGCGAGGAAATTGTATGCAATAAACGAGGAAGGCTAATATTGGATGTGATTTCAGGGAGAAGCAGTCTATGACTGTGCGGGTGCGCGATTACGAGGTACGGCGGTACGTGGGACAGACGGTGTGGTCGTAGGAAGAAAGTGGATAGGCGTGGGAACGTAATCGGCGATCTCGGCGATGTTGATTCGCAGGCGCGGCGAGGCGTGAGGCATGCCAGTAGCAAATTTAGCGCCATGGTAAATTCCTTAGAACACCTCCTTGGTCTCGCAGTAAGCCCCCACCTCAACTCTGATCCACTACCGGCCTTGACACATTTGCTGTACTCTATGAAGCGGTGAAAAAGAAATGCACACGGAGTGGGTTGAGAGATCTACCGAGCCCTGAGTGGAGGTCTTAAGGGTTGAATTGCAGTAGCTGCTCTCATGAGAGTATCGATGCTAGATTGGAGTTTCACCTAGCCGTAGGCCCAGAGAATCATGAATCTTACCCGTAGCTATCGTAAAATAAATCTTCTGCACTTGAACCACTGGAAGGAGGTTGCTCCGCCGCTTCCTGGAAGCTAAGAAGGTCGTGGATATTTAATGAGTAGCACAAAACTGTGAATTTTACCCGTAGCTGTCGTCGAATAAATCCCCGGCACTGGAACCAGTGGAGGGAGCTTGGGCCGCTGCTAGCTTAAAGCTATGACATCCGTTGTGGAAGTGCGACTCGCCCCGCTCATCGCTTTCGGGTTACGAGCCACTTTTGCACTCGAGCGAAGTTCATCACCAAAATACCCCTCAAGTTTATTTTATTCACCTATCCTATACATCCCGCTCATTTCGTGTTTACACTCACTTTCCTCGCTCTCATACCCCCAGATTCTCCTCATCTCTCTGCAACTAGGACATTACATATTTTACAACCAAGCTATTCAACCGGACACCTCAAGCACAAATATTCATTCATCTACCAAATATTATATTATATTATGGACCTTTTCCACTCTACCTCACAATCTTTACTCACTCACCTTATATACCACAGACATTCTACATTTTCTCCTACATACCGCCAACGCAACAAGTTGAACCACTTCGGGCATCTCGGACTATGCCGGGGATTGACCTCGAGGTGGATTGGGCACCCATCCTCGACGCTGTTGCGGGGCAGCGAGTCTCCCTATTCGTCTTTGCATAGTTCCCGGATTGCTGGAGTTGGTTTGACTTCAGCCACGGCTTTGCACCACGGACATTTTACATATGGGGATCACTTATTTGTTTGTATGGGATCATTACCTCTTTATCACACACCACGACGTCGAATCCCGCTTTCTCTGAGTACTTCGCATGAATCCACCTTCCTCTGAGTCTATCTAAGCTAAGTTTTACATTTCACCTTCCTTAGTTATTGAGCTACCGCTACTGTGATTATTTCCCAGTCCTCTCTCTCATTTGTACTGCACACCTCGGCACCTGGCCAGCACGACCTGGACACCACTCTGGTCCACCAGAGGACCTACCCTATCTTCTACAGTGGAGCCCACCGTGAGGGGTGTCGGTTTTCCGCTGTTGGCCTTTAGCTGAGTGCTCTAATCTTCATTTTATCCCCGTTGTCCAATTTCTGTCACCACATTTCATGAACTTACCTCCACCACTATCCCTCACACATAGTTATCATTCTCCTTACCTCCATGAGTATTACCGCTTCACCCACGTTCTTTCGCGTTCCCATGCCTATCCCGCGCACACCGCATGCTCCGTATTTTGATGAGCGCGAAGTTCGACATTTCCTCCATTTAATTCTTCAAAATGGTTCAAATGCTGGGATTATAGACGCTGATGAGCTTGTTACCTTCATAGTTCGATATTCTTCTGACAGAGTCCGCGAAATCATCCGGTACATCCCCGAGCTCGACGATGACACACCGAATCGAACCTGGAGCGCGGCTGAGCAACAAATGTTGCTTCTTTACGGATCTTCCGACGAGGAGCGACGTTCGACCGAGCGAGAGCTAATAGAGTACTGCCGTATCCAATCCGCTAAGTCCCCTTACCGCACTAAAATCGAGGTCGAGCAATACTTACGTGGTTTTCAGTTCATTGCGGCACCATTACTCAAACAGCGTGAGATAACGACTGCTCAATGCGATTTCTACTTCGTGAGCGGCATATCGAGCTCTATCAAGAATTGGTTTATTTCTCAAGTCCCCGAGTCACAACATACGCGTTCAAACCCCATTCCGTTGGCTGATTCTGTAGATATTCTTTACTCCTACTTCGATCCCGATGCGCTGTTCCCCGACGCCTGTGTCCTTACCACCCACACTGACTTCGATCTCTGTGCCCACCACTCTGCGCCCGCCACCAGTACGCATTCCAGCACCTTCGAACATACCAATTCAACATCCAGTCCTGTTCCCCACTGCAAATCTGCGCAAATATCAAGATACTTTTCCACTATCTTCTGCATCGTCACATCTGGAGCCTGAAGCTATCGCGACGCCGTATATCGAAGAAATCGACTTGCACCTGGAAGAGACTATCGAGACCCGTTCAGTATCCCCCGTTGAAGAATTGTTCAAAGCTTCCCCCGATCCGTCTCCAGTATCGTCTACACCTTCGCCACTGGAGCTACCTGCCGTCCGGCAACGCAAACACGTACACTGGGACCTTGGCGACGTTGACGAGCCTCATCAAGACTTCACCGCCGAAGAACAATTCAAAGTACCCCCCTCTGACGATGAGCCGGCTGAAGAAACCAGGTATCAGTCCACGGGAAGTGCAATAGACTCCTCCGAAGAGTATTCGATTACTGATCGCGTTTCTGGGCTCCGATGGGCTCTTGACGAACTGAAACGTTTAGCAGCGCACCCAGATGTCGACCAAGCTTCGGTAGCGGATATCGCAAGAGGTATTCAAGCGGAACTGGACCAGTGTTCAATAAGCACATTGTGTGGATACGTCGGATTACAAGTGAGTTCCCACAGTTCTTTCAATGACGATGATTCTGGCGGTGTTTCAGAGATGGTTGCGGATGTGGTGGCACCTACAATAATGGACGATGACTACGAGTGCTATCTCGCGGGTGAATACGACTATTTTGAGCTAAGTTCTTCCGATGTTTTGCAAAGTTCAGACTCTGGCGACCTCACAGAGAGCGATAGCAAGAGTGTATTTGATTTCATTGCCTCATCTGAGCAACAATTCAACAAAATCGATTTCGCGTTTGCGGAATACCCGATTACTCCCGAACCCAACGTCAGCACTCCACAGGATGATTCTTCAGCAAATTCGAACGCAGAGCTGAGTTTCAACTGTGAATTTGACTACACTCACCCGTTCTCCGATTCTACAGCACCTTCTACATCCCAGGAAGTCAATGACGAATTAGAGCGCTACCTCTCGGGCGAAGACCCGGTTTACTCCGATTTCCAGCTGAGTTCAAGTATAGTAGCGGACAGAACTTCGTGACAAACTTTTAGCCCAATTTGGTAATCACTTCTAGTCACTCAAATCTTACTTAGTATTGAGTTAAAACATGTGAATGGCACACTAAGAAGGCCCTCTACAGATTCCCCGGCACAAAACTTTGAAAATTGAAAATATTATTTTCTAAGATCGATTTCGCGCTTTTGATGGCGGGCCGGTCATAAGCGGTGGCGGTGCATCGCCATCAATCGTGGCTGTCGCTCGCTTCGCCCTCTCTACTCATGCCCAAACTCAAGAAATCATCTTTCCACAGTGCAAGGGGCCCCGGTGGCACATTTGCCTCGGTCCCTAACAATGAAGAATCTGAATCTGACACAGATTCCAACAGTGTATGGGAAAGTGATGAAGATATCAATGAGGAGGATGGCGACTTTTTTGAGGCATGGGAGAGTCAGCCAACACCACGGATATATGAAGAAAGGCTGGAGAGAAATGTGGAGAAGGTGGAAAAGGCCGCCGCCAAGCGTAGGGCTGCTGAAATGCGCGGAGCAGAGCATTGGGAAGGCAGATCAATGGATAATCAACAGGGTGTGTGCCCGTCAAACAACTGAATTTGACTACTAAAATCCTTGTTAAGGCAAGACAAGGGGTCCTTATAATATTGGAGGAATGTCTAAACGCACTGTTCAAGAAAAAAAGAAGAAACTTCGAGACGACTTCAATAATGGCTTGCTGCAGATCACCCAAGATGAGCTTCAGTAGCAGCTGAAAGCTCTCGATGCGCAGCAATCAGCCCCTGCGAATGATAAAGCTTGTCAACAAGACCTCCGCACGATGTTCTCGAAGGCCCTTGCCCCAAAACGATCACGCTCCGTATCCATTTCTTCAGACGATGATATTCAAAAAATCTCGGGAAAGCGTTTGAGAACAGATAGCGGTCCTTCAATTCCTCTTCCCGGCACATTGGCATCGACCTCTCCTCTCGATCTCCGCGAAGAAGAGGAGGAGGAGTCGGCTGCATCATTCTCTGAGCAGTCTGATCTCGAAGACGAGGTGGAGATCCTGCCGGAGGAGCTGGAGAAGCAGGCTCGTTTGGAGAACGGGGACACCGCAATTAATTCAATCATCATTGCGGACAATATTGCGGAATGGGTCGACAGCATCCTCGATGATGCCGCCCCGCGGCATCCAGATGAGCTTTGCTCTCTAGCTGCTGACTGTCTGAAGGTTGCACGGAAGAAGAAGGACTATCGCAGCACGGTGTTATTTGCTGCACTCGTCGATTTCTACCGCTGGTTACCCCGTATGAAGCGACTTCAAGCCGCGCTGCGTGTTGCCAAAAACCATGGCCGTGGCCCCGCTTTTCAGCGTGTTCTCTGTGCACAGGCTCAGTTCTTCGAAGCCAACGGGGCATTGAAACCGAGCCACCAGGGGAAGCGGAAGAAATCGAATAGCCTTCTACACGATGAGGGGTTCTTTATGGGTATCCAGCGATGGCTTCGGACGCTAGAAGTCGGCACGGTAAGTCAGTTGAAAATATTTTTAAGCACAACTGAGATCTCACACAGGTTAATCCTAAATTACTGCAGCGGCATATCAATGAAACATTACTTCCTTCTCTTGCACTCAAGAAAACAACTGTTTCAATCCGACAGAGTCAACGGTGGCTATGGAAATTGGGCTATCGTCGGAAACGGCATCAAAAGGGTGTCTATTGGGATGGACACAAGCGTAAGGACGTCAAAAAGTGCCGCAAAGAATACCTTGCTGAGCTCGAAGCCTTCGAGATGTTTCGTTCTCTGTTTGCTGAACCAGATATGGCAGAAGTTTTCCCAGAGCTGGGAGACGACGACATTGAACATGTTGTTCTGGTTCACGACGAGACCAGCCTCCATTCAAATGATTATCAAAATAATCACTATTGGTTGAAGGCGGGCGAACAGGTCCTTAAAAAGAAAGGTCGTGGCCGTTTGATTATGGTCTCTGCATTCCTCTGCGAACGCTATGGCCTTCTGGCACTCACGGACGAAATGATTGCGGAAAACGAGAAACTGGTTGTAGAACTCTGGCTAGCGATTACAGATTCGACGACGGTGATTTATCCAGAGAATAAGGCTAGCGGCGATGATTACTGGAATATGGAGCAGATGATCAAGCAGGTGAGTCCTTTTCTTTATCTGTTTGTATCATTCGGTCTCACTGATTCCAACCTATAGCTTGCAATCGCGATTCTCATCGCTCGTCGCATGTTTCCGAAAGCTATCATCCATTGGGTGTTTGACAATTCGTCCGCCCACGGCAGTCTTGCCAAGGATGCCCTGACCACCACAAAAATGAACGTTAACCCGGGCGGCAAGGTTCCAGAAATGCGCGACACCATAATTCCACAGAGCAATCCGCACGGCCATGGAGGTGAAGTTCAGCAGATGACATTCAACAAGAATCTTCCTGCAAACCACCCTCACAAGCAGTTTGAGGGTCTGCCAAAGGGAATGAAAGTGATTCTCGCCGAGCGCGGATACACAACCAACGGTGCGGGTAATATTTTAAGGGGTGAGTGCAAAGGCTGTAAGGCCAAGAAGTCCCGCAAACCTCATTTGGACGGAGCATCAGCAGACGAGGAGGCCAGTATGTTTGGAGAGGATGGAAATGACACTGATGATGAAGATGACGAGCAACCTGTTGATTGCTGCATGCGGAAGTTGCTCTCACTACAACCTGATTTTGCCGGGGAAAAATCTCAGCTCGAAATTGTGAGTTCATTATTATGTGAATGCACGGTCTGGGTTGAATTGGTATAGCTTATTGCAGCTGCACCCGGCATGGTGTGCCACTTTCTACCCAAGTTCCACCCCGAAATGAACCCTATAGAATATTTTTGGGCATGGGTAAAACGGTGGTTCCGAGAGCAATCCGACGGGACATGGCAAAAGGCAAAGGATCTGGTCGAAGAGAGTCTTCGAACATGCCCATTGCCAACTATTCGACATTTTTTCCGACGGGGTGATTGGTACGCCAGTGTTTACCGCCTCGGTGCTACAGGAGTGCTTGCGGAGTTTGCAGTCAAAAGATTCTGTTCGCATCGTGGTGTTCTGGCGAAGGAATTAGATATTGCACAGGCAGAATGGGAGGCAAAGGCAAAGCGGATGGCCATGTAGATACACTTTTTTTTTTTTTCCATTCAAGATTTCGCGCTTTTTAAACCCTAGGTTAGGGTTACTCCGTTTGAGCTGAAATGAAGATTTTACCTATAAACCATACCCAGTTTCATCCCAAATCTCGAGTTTTGGAAGGTTTCAAGTAGAATTACAGCTTGATATGAACTTTTGTCTTCTACCATACTCCCGGTTCGGCATGTCGGCGAATACTTCCGCGGCATCGAGTTCGGATCGAAGCTTCTTGAACCACGTCCATCAAAACAAAACACACATGACTCCACAGTGGAGCAACACACAGAAGTCTAGGGTAATGATACTCATCAGATTTCTTCCTACCCCAACCCCAGAATCCCTCCTTCCGGAAAAAAATTATGGATCACAGCGTGTTGGGATTTTTCCTCGGGTTGAACCCCCGTGATGAAGATATGTCAGAAAGTCTGATTTGTTCCTGCTCAATCCCCCTGGTTGGAATCACAAAAATTCAACTTGGACCCGCCTCAAAGAGGCCTAATCCTTTCGTCATCCTTTGTCAACTCTTTGTTCGAGAACAAATCAAACTTGCAAGAGGATTGTGGCCCTCGTGCAACGCAAACAACGAGTCATTCAAAGGATGAATACATGGCAAATTTTGATTCTTTGATTTGTTTCATGTTTTCCCGGAAACGGATTGACTGAGGATGACTCGGATAAGGACTGAGTCGGGCGATGCCACGTCAATTAATCTGCTCGCTGAATTGTTCCATCTCCGGTTCAGGCTCAACACAGGGGAAGTGTGTACAGTTGGATACTGACCTTCCCGGATACAACATTCTCATCGTTTCTTCGTGGTTCTCTTGGTCGACTCGTGGTCGAGTCAATTCCAACAATTGAAGTGAAGACAATATGTTGACATAGCTATTTCAAGTTCAAGATAAGCAGGAACCCCCACAATTTCTGGGGAAGTTGAGTCTTACATCAATCTTCGCAATCTACGTGGCACAAACTCCCATGAATCTGACTCCTAAGTCATTGGAGTCGAAGGGCAAAACCGAGATACGTGGCGCCTCTGAATCACAGAAAGTGACTCCAGACACATCCCCAGCGAGGTACAAAATGACTGTTGAAAGGGTCAAAACAACCACAAAACCCAAATTCGAGTCATCTTCGTTCCACATGACACGAAAGGCAGCAGCCGACGTGGCAACGCGTTGAATCAGGCGAAAATGGAGGACCCAGAAGACCGGATGTCGAGATGCTGTGATGTTAACGCCAGAGTCCATCAACAAAAAGGTGATGGGACATTGGCGGTACGGGACAGAAGCTGCCTAAAGAACGAGTCTAAAAATAAATTTTCAGGACTCGTAATCAGCCCTCCGCTTCAACTTCAATTTCCCCTATTGATGATGTTGTGCTCGGTCGGCATCTTGTAGAATTCTGAGAGGATAAACACCCACAAGTCTGTCTTCCGTAAACTCGTTGTTCAGCCTGTGGACCGCGCGAGTATAATATAGATTCGGCCAAGCGCTTCATGAGCGCTTCAACAATTATCGAAACGTGGGGAAAGCGTTGAATGTTGAAGTGTCTTCAAGCGTCGAAGCACCTCCTAAATTTCGCTTTAGCCACGGTTATGATGCTAAATTGATTCCTGAAGCGCTTCCGAAGTGCCTCCGAAGTGTCTACCTTGACCAGTATTGTACGGTCTTGTCTACCTCAGTCTGTAGAAAGCATCTTGAGGTGTAACATGAAGGGAACTAACACGATGACTGCCAAGTACTTAGACGAATTCGAGAGTCATGTTGGAACTGTTCGCCGGTGGCGAGTTCAGGTTCCACACTCAGGAGGGCAAGTCAGACACCCAATTTCTGTTTCTGTGATTTTACTCTGACTGAGTGGCTTGTGGTATAAGTTTCTGAACCGGACCAGGCAGCACTTATGGTTTATTTTGACATGCAAGAACTAATGAACATTTTTATTCATGCTGGCCAATACATGGAATATACAAACAAAGGGAGTAAAAAAAAACCCCGTAACCTAGAGGTCCCTCCGTCTCTGTGAATGAAAGGATCAGTGGTTTCGTCGCCTGGTGTACAAGTGCACCCACCGTCCACCCATCTTCGATGGTTTTCTTAAGCTTCCCGGCCTCTTCATGCTTGCCCAGCCCCTCATATATGCGCAACAACTGATCCCTAGAATAGTATGTATCTATGTGATCAACTCCCAAAAACTGCTCCTGTATCTGGAGAAGTTCCACACTAAGCACTTCTGCCTCCCCCCACTTCCCACTGCGTTCATAAACTTGGGCCAAGTAGTGCATAGACCACATGCTATCTTTATGGTCCACTCCCAAAACCCGCGACTGTATCTTGTAGAGGTCCAAGAAGAGCTCTGCAGCCTCCTTGTACTTGAGCAAGCTCATGTAAAAATGAGCCAATCTGGACATAGACAGCAGGGTATCTTTATGGTCTACTCCCAAAACACGCTTCCGTCCCTGGAGGACCTCTAAGTTAAGCTGCTCTTTCTTCTCGTGGTCGAACCCTATTGCCGCCAAGTTGAACATGGACAACAGGGTATCTGGATGATCAACTCCAAGAACCCGCTTCTGTCTCTCAAAAACATCCAATGCAAGCTCTTGAGTGTCCGTGTACTGACTGAAAGTAGGAATCAAGTTGGACAAAGAGCGCAGCATATCCGGATCACCCACACCTAACATGTGCTTCCATTGCTGAATGATGCTCCAGAGCGGTTTGAAATCCTCCCAATGGGCCTTTGACTTGATGTAGTTAAAAGTCAGGTGGAACAGATGTTGCAGTGTCTCCTCAGCCTCCTTTCCCTTCCCCAGGCTTCGATAGGTGGAGGCCAAGCTGGACATGGAGTGCAGCGTGTTCAGATGTTCTGCTCCAAAAACCTGCTCCTGTCTCTTGACAACCTCCAAACCAAGCTCTTGGGCCTCCTTCCACTTTCCCAATTTGTTGTAAGTATCTGCCAAGTTGGACATGGAGAACAGTGTATTTCTGTGGTCTACTCCCTGAACACGTTTCTGTCTCTGAACAACATCCAGACCCAGCTCTTCGGCCTCCTTCCACTTGCCCAAGTATAGATAAGAGTATGCCAAGTTAGAGGTGCAATACAACATGTCTTCATGGTCCACTTTCAAAACCTGCTTCCCCCCCTTTATGAGGTCCAGGCAGAGCACTTCAGCTGCTTGCCAATGCCCAGCTCTGTTGTAAATATATGCCAATCTAGACGTAGAGCACAGGCTATCCGGGTGGTGCACTCCCAACACCGCCTTTTGAGTGTCCAAAACATCCCGTATCAACCAAATTTTCCACTGCCCGCACAATTCAGTGTAAATGTAGGCCAAGTGGGAAAGGAAATGCAGATTAGATGGATTTCTTGTCCGGTGCGACCACATATCAATGATGTCATACCAGAGCTTTGTGGCCTTCTCCAAACCGATGTTTGAAGTCAAGTGGGACAGATGCTGCAGAATATCTTCGGCCTCCTTCCACTTCTCCAAGTTTTGGTAAGTAATGGCCAGAATGGACATGGAATACACTGTATCAGTATGGCCGACCCCCAAAACCTGCTGCTGTCTCCTAACAACTTCCAAGCCGAGCTGTTCAGCTTCTCTCCACTTCTTCAATTTATTGTAAGTATCAGCTAAGTTGCACATAGACAGCAGAGTATTTGCATCGTCCACTCCCAAAACATCCTTTTGCCTACGGATAAGGTCCAACCCAAGCTTCTCAGCTGTGTCCCATGTCTGGCAAAGCTTGTGACTATCCACCAAGTTGAACATGGACAGCAAGGTGTCTGGGTGATCCACCCCCAGAACATGTTTCTGTCTCTCAACAACATCCAGCCCAAGCCTTCTGGCCACTGTATGAAAATCAGAGTGGTTGTAAATATAGGCCAAGTTTGACATAGAATACAGAACATCTGGGTCGTCCACTCCCAGAATCTGCTTCCCTGTTAGGATTACATGAACACATAGTTCTTGGGCATCATGCCATCGAGTCCCCCCAAGTTTGATGCGAGCTTGAGCCAAGTTGGCCATGGAGCGCAGGGTATCTGGGTGATTCAGTCCGCAAACACGCTTCTGTCTGTTGAGGAGATCCAACCAGAGCTCTTCTGCCTCCTTCCACTTTCCCAATTTGTTGTACGTGCGGGCTAAGTTTGACATGGAGTGCAGAGTATCAGCACCCGTGGACTTTTGAACATCCTCCAACTGGAGCTCTTCGGTTGTTTTACGCCCCACTGCGCTGGGCGGCACTTCAGCCGTTTTTGACTGCGGTGTATGTGGATGGTCTACTCCCAAAACACCCTTCTGTCCCCAGGACACCTCTGAACTGAGCTGCTCTTTCTTCTTGTAGTCAAGGAGACTTCCCTCTAAATTGCCCATAGACAACAGATTATCTCCGAGGTCCCCCTTGGATTTGGTAACAACCTCCAATTGCCCCACTGTTTGGGGCGGCACTTCAGTGGCTTTGGCGCTAGCAGAAGGCATCTCTAGATGGTCTGTGTTCAATGTCCCAGAAAGTCCCTCTGGCATTTTCCTCAGGTGCTCTTCAGGTGATTCTGCTGAGGTTTCCCGAATGACATCTGTTATGAGAGCATGTATTTGTCCAGCAGTTGGCCGTGACTTGGCGTCCTGAAGCCAGCATTTCTCAGCCAAAGTCCAGAGAGAATCAGTCAACTTGGGGACATCATCAGTGTCTGGGCGAGTGGGCCTGACTCCAAGACGGAAGACCAACTCAATGAAGTCTGTGTGGTCAATGTTAGCCAGTGGAAGCTCATCAGTATACAGCTGTGTCAATGATTAACAAAGGTTCCCAGGAGAAACTAGAGGTGCACCTCAAAGAGTGTCATGCCAAAAGCATAGACGTCAGAAGGGATTTTCGGCAGTGATCCAGCCAGCAGCTCAGGTGCCATCCAGTTCCGACTGCCGGCAATCCTGGTGTTTCCTGTATGTGCGGTCCGACTCGTTGCATCTGCTTTCATACGAGACAGACCAAAGTCGCATAAAAGAGCCCTTCCAGATCTTTCAACAAGAATATTGACCTGGGTAAATTGTTCAGATTCAACTCAAAAATCTTCACCGGGTACTCACCCCCTTGAGGTCTCCGTGACAGATTTTACGAGAATGGAGATACTGAAGAGCAAGAGATGTATCACGCAGCTGTGTCCCTCAGTGCTTGAATATATTTCGAACTTGAAGTGACTCACAATATACACAGGGTTAAATGCAGGGTGTTGTACCAGAAACTGACGGGCATTGAATGGTATGTAGGGCATCACCACAAAAGGGCTGTCATCCAGGGTATTTGCACCAAGGAACATGATAATATTGGGGTGGCGAAGGGTGAGCCAGAGCTGCAAACTGAGTGTTAACCATTTCACAACCGGGCAGGGAGGGACACCAACATCAATTTCCTTCCGCAGCAGCTGTCAATGCAGTGAATGAGGTGTTTCTCCAGCCAGATTTCAGAACTCACTTCAACATCCGCTTTAATGCCTGCAACGTTGTGGAGTACCTTAATGGCCACCTCTGTCCGATTCCAAGTGCCGTGAAAAACCTTCCCACTGCCAAAAGTGAGTATGGGCAAAACAACATATCTAGACCTTCAACTCACAATCCCCCAACACCAATTTCGGGGCCAAACTCAACATCATAGAACGCAATCATCCAGTCCTTCAACTGCACCTGCTGACCACTTATAGAGGTTAAATATTGGAGTGTGTGTGAGTAAAAGTTTTGCTCCTGGTCAGTAGTAGGCGCAACATTGATTCTGCGTTGAAGGGCAGCCATCATGGCCAGCATACTGTTGTGGTTGATTTCTGTGGTGCAAGAATAAAACAAGGTTATTGGAACGTCACACGGACTTGACGTACGCAGTACATTTCGAAGATCGTCCTGATTCTGCTCCAGACCTTTCAATCGGGCATGCAGTATTTCCGCATCATCAACCTGGGCAGTTGCGTTGTTCCTAAGCATATCCTGCACACTAACGATGCTCGAGATCTATTTAAAACATCATCTTGCCACCATAATAAAGACAGAGGATGAGGATGCTCACCTGAAATGTGCCTACAGTCAGGCCGATCCGTCGATAGAATGATTCTATCTGCCCGATCCTGAGATCTTTGGTCAAGAGCAGCTTGAGGAAGTGCTTTTCGCGCTCCTTTTGAACAAATCGGTGAATATCTTGCAGCAGGCTGTAATACAGAATAAGCTAAGAAAACAAATCTAACCATTGCACTCACCTCTCCAAATCCGCCAGTGGCTTTACACAGTTGGCTGCGATGATTCTGAACTCCTTGAACTCCACATTCAATGTGCGTAGAAGCTGTGTGATGTCCTGTGCCAGAGTTTCGAGTTGTTTCTTGCTTTCTCGTGCCGCTTGAACAGAAGAAAGGATGAAGGTGAGCAGTTTGAATGCAGATGAGAGTCCTGGGGCAGGAACCTCCGCTAGCACGGTATGCAGGGCGGCCTCAAGAGACATGATGGGAGGCAGAGAGAGGCGGGGCGAAGGAAGGCCGCACGAGGATCTGTCATCCTGGTGACAGCTGCCTGATTCTCCCAGGTTGACGGAGATTATCGGTACGGCCCGTAGGTCGCGTGATTCGAATCTTTCGGATGGAAACAAAGGCTAAGGAGAGGTGCACCTCATTAGCACCTTTATCGGACACTGGAAGTTGCCTCTTTAACTGGCCTGTGTCAGGTCTCCGCAGTTTCAGCTCTCATCGTTGCACCCTTGGAATCCGGAAATTTGGCGACGATGTCAGCGCTCAGCTTGACCTTCCCGTACCGGCCGGTTATTGACAATTGTGTCCGAGCGCGCACATAATCCTAAAATGGCGAAGATGTCTCATCGGAGTCAGGCCGTGGACCTGGGTGCTTCATTCCCGGCCCGAAACCCACGCTTTGATGGAGCGAAAATACAGAAGCAGTGACACACCACTTCGGCTGAATGGCTGAAGGGATGATGATATGTCAAAAGGCATCAGATTAATACATCTTTGAAGGGATTATTCTAATGGGAAACTAATGGGAAACCCGATATATTGCCTCATTTTCAGTCTTGCTGGAACATCCTGACAGAAATTGACGTTGATGTTGAAATTGACGCGGATTTCGTGTTGCGGACCAGAGCACTGGCTTTGTTCATGAGAGTGCGAAATAAAAAATACAGGAGAGCACAGACATGGCTCGGGCCCGAGTCGAACGGGCCGCTTGCTGTAATAATAACGCTGCTATCGGAATATTGGGAGCAGGGGCGCACCGGCACTACTGAGCCTTTATCCCTACAACTCGGTTCTCCCTCATACGACCTCATTTCCAGTCTTGCTGGAACATGCTGAAACAAGTTGAGGCAGATTTCGTGTTGAGTACCAGGCACTGGGTTTGTTCATAAAGTGACAGAGAGTGCGAAATAAATAAAAAACAGGAAAGTACAGGCATGGCTGGGCCCCGGAGTCGAACGGGTGACCTGCTGCAGATTTATGTCCCCTTAATGCGACGCGGGCACGCGCCGGCGTTACCGAGCCTTCCCCACCTCCAACTCGGTTCTCCCTCATACGATCACATTTCCATTCTTGGTGGAAGTCGGCGTGAACATGGTGAAAGAAGTTGAGGTTGAAATTGCAGGTGACACATTGGAGTCTCAGTTGCGGTTGAGGGCTTGTGTTTTATTCACGGTGAAGTAAAGAAAAGTGCTGAGGAAAAATGCAGGAAATCCCAAGCATGGCTCGGCCCCGAGTCGAAAGGGTCTCCTGACCGCAAGAATTGTCCGACCTATTGGAGTCAGGTGCGGCCAGCGCTACCGAGCCTTCCTCCGGGGACCCTCCAATTTAATTCTCACACTTGTCGTGTGCACTTAACAATTATAATTTGTTCGACGGTTCAATTTCATGCTTGAAGTTTGCTAAGGTACTGACTCGCAACTGCGCACCATGGCTCCGACCCGAGCGGCTCCCCTGTCTCGAAGGACAAAAAGACGAGGGTGTGGAAAAAACAACAGCTCTTACCCATACCAATGGCTTGACCCCGAGTTGAACGGGTATCCTGTTGCAAATGCTTCATGAAACTCTCTGCATGGGACGCAAGTGCGCACCGGCGCTACCGAGCCTTTATCCCTAAAACTCGGTTTTCCCTCACTTCACTTCGTCGAGAAATCGTGGTCTGAATTATGCTGAGATAAATGTGAGTTCAAATTTAAGTTCAGGTTGAAGTCGACGCAGATGTCGCGTTGCGACCCAGGCCCTTGTTCTATTCATGACGATCGATAAATTGGGACGGTGCAGGAAAGTGTTGAAGAAAAATATACGTAAGGCAGAGGATGGCTCGGACCCGAGTCGAACGGATTGGGAGCAGGCGCGCGCCGGTGCCACCGAGCCTTTCTCTGTTGATCTTGAACTTGGCTGACTGCACGGATTGACGACAATTTGAGGTTGATCCCTGGAGGCCAAACGATAAGCGGTCCTACATTTAGCGTGAGAGGTGAAGGATAGCGACGTTAGTTGTCTCAACACAGATCGAAAACGAGCCATAGCTTCAATTATCCTCATACACTGGGCAGCGCGGATTCGGACACCTTGATAACCTGGTCGACGTAAGGTTATTCCTCTCTAGACTTCCCCTCACCATCATCATCCTCCTTATCCTCCTCCTCACCATTCCGGCTGTTCCACCTCAGGCCATCCCCCCTGCTCTGGCTCTTCCTCCTTATCCTCCTCCTCATCATCATCCGGCTGTCCCACCTCAGGCCACCCCACCTGCTTTAGCTCTTCCGCCTGCCGGTTCCTCAATAGCGCGCTGAGGCGCTGCGAGAAGGCGGTATTGTCCGGATCGATCTCGCTGGCACGCGCATAGGCGTCGATGGCGTCCGAGTTCTGGTCAGAAACGTCGTAAAGATTCCCGAGATCGAACCAGACTTGCGCGATGTATAAGGGTTGATGCGAATCGCGTGAGCGTATGCGTCAAGCGCGTCACGGTATTGGTTTATCTGGAAGTACAGTGCCAATGGAGTTCCAGAGTGTTGGGTTCCGGCCATCACTATAAACAGCCTTTTGATAGGCTTCGTAGGCCTCGTGGTACTGCTTGCCAGCCATGTAACCGGTTCCAAGAAAGTACCAATCCTGAGCATTGGCGGGAGAGGCAACAACAAACATCTCTTCCGTAACCCCGTGGGGGACGTGCAGCATGACAGCGACGATCTGTTGCTGGTACGTTGTGAGTTGCTGCGCGAGGCTGCTCACACCCTCCTGCACTGCGTCTCGAATCTGGCTGTTTCCTGTGCCAACCTGATCAATGCGGCCCTGAACAGCCAGAAGGATGCCTCTGTGTACGCGTGTCAGTCGACACCCGAAAAGTATATGGATAGCCGCACACGAGCTCATCGTCCCCACAACAACACCGAGGGCTGTTCGGCGCTCAATGACCCTCATCCTGAACGCCGCCAGCTCCCTGTCCTGCGACGCCACCCACAAAATTCTATGTAAGAGGGTGCCGGACGTGTTTGACCTCTCAAGGAACCTGAGGATAAGCAAGTGGCAGCGTCGCACCTCCTCTTGGACGCGGGCAGCGACGGAAAGCGCGATGGGGGACGACTGGAGAGTATAATCGACAGGTATGGATTTCAGATTCGCGAGGTCAGCACTCAGAGATTTGAGCTCCTCCTTAGTGATGTCGCGGGCCCGGCCCAGGCTCGCAAGCCGAGCCGAGCCGGGCCCGGGCTTGCTCAAGCCGAGCCGAGCCCGACACAAGGCTTGGGCGGGCTTAGGGCTCAGGCTTGAGAAATGCCAGGCCCGCCAGACCTCGCAAGCCCGGGCCTGGATATATATGGCCAAGAGCGTGCCGATGGCCCGAAGCGCTCACGGCATTTCGGCTTAGGAGTCGGCGCAAACCCGTTGTTCGGCTGATCGTCACCGCTCTACTGGGGAATGGTACAAATCAGTGCCAGCAATCTGTTGACCCACCGAATTGCAGCGGTGTTCAATGTTCAGAACAGCCGAAAACCCCCACTTCATCGCGGGGACATTTGGTACCTTCTACTCCCACATATACCCTAGCATACTGTTTTTTATCTTTGGCTATGAGAAAGCCTGGGCCCAAGCCCGGGCCCAGGGCTTCATGCCCCGCACCCAGGGCTCGGGCTCAGGCCTGAATAATTTGAAGCCCGAGCCTGCCCAAGCCGAGCCCAAGCCCAGGCATTCAGGCCGAGCCGGGCCCGTGACATCACTACTCCTCCTCTGTCTCGGCGCACTCAACTGAGCGACTGCCACTCCGTAGGAGACCAACAACCTTGATAATGAGTTGTGTGGTGGCTAGGATGTCCCCAAAGGATCCATATGCGAACGCGAATGCGGACATGTACAGGGAGACAAGCAGGACAGCTTCCAGGCTGTGCCACCGCGCGGTTTTCGGACCAGGGAGGATGCCGTGCACGTGTTTTCTTATTTTTCTGATCCGTGCCACGCGAGTTCGCCGGAACAGCTCCGCCCATCAATTTCCGAACTCGCGTGACAAGGATCAATATCGGGCCGCCGGGGCGAACTGCTTCCTCAGAACCCTGTCCAGAAAAATCCAAATCTCGGGTTCAAAATCCAAATTCTTTGAAGAATCCAATACTATATCGCGCCGGGAATCTGGCCACCTAAGGGTTTTCGACCTGTTCTCGGCTTAATACAGGATTTCTCGGGGCCTCGCCTTAACCCATGCGATAGCCGCGCATCTTGGGAAGAAACTGAGCATATTCTCAGAATTCTTCACCCTGTTTTGAGCACAACACGAATATAATTGTTCGGGACTTGCCAAAAGGGGAAATATTGGGGAAGCTGGCCGCCACGAATGTGCGATTGTTGCGGGCCATTACGCGCCCGCGATCTGGACCATAATGCATAAGGGGTTCATACACAATGTATTCCGGTCACATTTAACGTGCATTGAAAGGCGTCAATCTGTGTTAACGATGTAGTTTATGACCCAATCAGACCTTGGAAGGCCTCCCGAGATGTAAACGACGCTGGGGCACCAGTGATAGGGCACGGTTGGCCAGAATAAGCTGTGGGGAGGTTCATTGGAAGTTAATGAACATACCTGACCACAGAGCTCCACGTCTGAAGGGGTCTCCGGAGAACCCGACATTTGATCTTTTTTCCGGGTTGAAAAGTGTGCTTTTATACTTCTTCCCCCACGAAGCACGACAGTGATCAGTTGGCACACTGTGCAGTGCATCATATTGAGGTTTGACCCGATATAATCCTCTGGACAAACCCCGAAGAGTGTCGTCTAGACGAGCACGGCGGTATCTGGAGGTGAAGATGGAGATCGGTAAGTCTGAGCAGCAATCATACAAGCGAACTGGTAGATGTATACGGGAATCGAAGGCGTTAAATGGCCCTCTATGACAGAGCCCGACATTAGGCGAGAATTTAGAATGTTTAACCTCGTGAATTGGTGAAGAATTGGACGAGAAAGAGACGAAATAGTCGCGCGGAGTTAATGAAATTGATTTTCTCACCCTCCAACGGGAATCAAGCCGTGCACAGCTTTTCATCAACTCATCACTTTTGGTTGAAAATCGGTCCCAAGGTGCACAGTGGGTCGCATTCCACCACGGAAGTACAAAGGGAAAGTATTATCAAGTCTTAGCCCTTGTATTCCACCTCTGGCCAGCTTCCTAGTGTGGCCAGCTTCCCAGCGCGATATAGTATCACGTGGGCGCCATGACTTTTTTCTTCGCCGCCACGCAACCGCCTTGCAACCGCCACACCTATGGCACTGCGCTATGTCTGCGCACACCGGACAGATTAGACAGCTGAATTCTTTGAGAGGTTTGATATCACCTTTCAAAAAAATTCGTCGACACCATGCCTCGTTCTAGCTAGCCCGCACACTCCAGGACCTTGGACGAAAAATAAATTGTGTTGAAAAAAACGACCAGTCCGAGTCACACCAGTACCAATGGCTCGGCCCCGAGTCGAACGGGTATCCTGCTGCAATTTGATATTCCGACCTACATATTGGGAGCAGGGGGGCCCGGCGCCACCAAGCCTTTATCTCTTGGTCTTGCACTTGGATAACCTGCACTCCAATTTGAATTCAAGTTCCTCGCGCCCCAGAATCGTTTGTTGAGGATACGGAGAACGGAGAACGTCTTTGATACCTCGCAGCGGGGTTGTGATTCGTGTTTGCGGTCGTGCTCGACTTGCCGTTGGCGTCTTAAAATTGAAGATTTAACAAACAGAATACACCCGGGCCAGAGGTACAGTCGATCTGTTTTGAACCCTGGTTGAGGTGTAAAAAGATTCACGGGTGCCCCAAATGGCTCGGTCCCGAATCGAACGGGTCTCCTGCTTTCGTTACTTCTCAATACAATATTGGGAGCAGACGCTACCAAGCCTTTCTCTCTTGATCTTGAACTTGACTCACTTCCGCGATTTACAACAATTTGATTTTAATCCCTGGCGGCCGAACGGTATGCATATATGTGTCGGAGAAAGTGTTCCTACATTTAGCGTAGAGGTGAAGGATTGATGTCGACGTTGAAGTTAACTTGTAAAAAAGAAAGAAATAGCCAACGGATAGCTCGGGCCCGAGTCGAACGGGGCTCCTGCTTTCGTTGATTTCCCAGTTGGCGCATTAGGAGCAGGTGCGCACCGGCGCTACCGAGCCTTTCTCTTCACAGACAGTTCTTAGCATGGGTGCCCGCGATTCAGAGATTACGTTAATGTTGAATTTCCGTCTGCAAACAATTGTGTGGGTGCCAGCGCCTTCTGGAAGTGTTGGATTGGGTGCGGAGCGCACCGAGCTTCTACCTTCTATCCCTCTTAATCCAACGCGGTTGTCTTCTGTCCGCCTCCATCTTGCTTGACATCGACATTTGAAGTTGACGATTTTCTTGCAAATCGGAAGTGGGATTGGAATCGGGATTAGTACGAAGTACAGTTGAATTGTCTTCAATGGTCTCTTGATCTTGATACCGTCCCGTGTCCGCCGAGGCGGAACCGAAACGCGTCCTTGCCTTCTTTAAGTTCTAACTTCTTGCACTCTCGTATTCTTGGACCGTTGATCTTGTGGTATCGTCGTATTCATAGTTCTGCAGGGGTATTTATACGACGGTGATATCCATCCACCTCCGCCTCTACCTTCGCCGCGCATAGATATGCACACACAGTTCGACCTTGACGTTTGCGGTGGCAGATGGCGATTGGTGATTAGGGGATTGAGAGATTAGGGGGTTTCACATTTGATTATTTGAAGCCCAACTTGGGTCCCAACTTGATGTCCAACTTGAGGTGACGTTAGGACCCAAGTTGGGTTGGGATCGAAGTTGGATGTGAGATCGGGCTCCGGACCACGATCTGATATCCAACTTCGACCCCAACTTCATGTCCCAACTTCGAGTTGGGGACGGAGTTGGGGCCGAATTGGGGATCAAATTGGACCCAAGTTGGGCCCAAATAATCAAGTGTGAAACCCCCTATTGATAGGCGGCGATTGGCGTTTAGTGTCTCTTTTTTCAAATTGCTGCGGTGCCGTCGGTTTCTCAACGCCAAGTTTCTTGAACCGATACTTGACTCGGAAACCGTGCTCTAGGTATTCATCGGTAGGCAGCCCAACCCAAAGATTCTTCGATCAATCCCCCGCGGCCCTGTCGCTGACCAATTACAGTAAATCGAATCGAATTAAAGTCGCGGGGAATTTGCCTGTACGGAGTTGTTCTTGCTTGCTGGCGTGGACGTGTACGTGGACGTCAGGATTCGGGCTTCGGGGAGATGGCGGTGATTGATCTTGACGCTATGATAAAGAATGTACTTATGTGTAGGTGTATGTCGCCGCTCCCTGCCTTCTCTCCTTCCTCCCTCCTGTCCTTCCTAATACAGAGCGAGGAAAGACAATGAACAAATGAAGGAAGGAAGGACGGAAGGAAGGACCCGGAGAGGAAGGGAGGAATTCCGAGTCAAGATTCAGCCGATGATATTTCAAGAGGACTAGGGCCGTTGCGCGTCGTGCGTTGATTGCAGTACAGCAGATGGACGTTTACATTAGCACGTCCCGAATTAGTTGTTTGCATTGAATTCGCGTTGTTCGAAACCCGTATACGGTATACGGTATACAGTATGAGAGGTGGATTCTTGGAATGATGATATTAATCTGGGTTGAGGTGAATCTTGTCGCAATGTGGTGGGTGAGTTGAATCTGAGGGATTCGAGGATTCGAGGAACGCGGGGAGGGGAGGCAAGTTGACGCGGGGAAGGAGGTTGAGTTGAGTTTGGAACAGGATCAGAGATTTATTTGTGAGGCAGCCTAATCTTTCTCGAGGTTGAAATGGATGAATGAATCGAAGTGAATTCGAGGATCTGATGACGCGCGCGGGCAGGGCACGGAAGTTGGAAGGTTGATGAGTGTTCCATTCCGCGCATGATATGGCGGAGTTTGCGGAAAAGAAAAGACAGGACGTGGATAGGTCGGCGAGAGGAACTTTGCCAAGGTTTAAATGAAGCCCCGGTGTTCATTGAGAACGAGCTCTGCAGCCGTTGTGTTGAGTGTGTAGGGCGGCCGAAGGAAGCCTGGCCTGAATACACCAGCAGCGCGTCGACGTTCCAGCTCAAGTTCGAGGAGATTCTTGAACGCCTAACCGAAGTTTTACGAGCGTTGACGTGGTGTGGAGCAAGGTTAGGAGGTCGCCTTCACGACGGTCTAAAGTGGTGCCGTAACGTTCGATCAACATCAGCGCCACCACGCGAGCTGACGAGCTTTTTGCTTCTCTCCGCTCCCAGGACACACAGGACCCGTTCGGCCTACTAGTCGTCGTCCGTCCAGCGGTTAGTACCGCTCTCTACCTGACGCCCTAATCGCAGGCTGAAACTGGGATGAGACAGCTTGTAGCCTAATTGCGGGAATTGCTTTGACCATCCGCGCACTAACATAACCGTTTCCCCACCTTGAACTTCAAGTGTATTACCGTATCTCGGCCTCGAGTATACTTATTTCACTGCTCGGGTGTTCCTGTCATCCTCATCGTCTCGTAGATTCCAACTTACGATGTCCAAGTTGAGCTAGGCCAAGATTGACGTGGAAACTAACTCAACTCTCGAGTCCATTCCATCTTTACCTCTACTCAACGTTCAATTGATCGCCTTTGCGCCAGGACTTTGTTCATTCGACAATGTCTTGTCTATCCTGTGAAGACTTGACGTCGCTTACACTAGGTGCCTCTCTCTCGGAATGTATCCTTCGGGTGTATCAACTTGGATTTCAAAACCAAGTCTTGAATCTCATCGCCAGTCTCCTTTTTTCCACAAGTAATTCCGTTGCACCCTACTCCTTGACTCAACCCCAGTGCCACCGAATCGAACTCGAAATCGAATTTACACCATCTACATCTCCAGGTTAGCTTCAACTCTAATCTGCGTCGCATCACTGACCAACTGTGGTTTCATTCATCCAGCCTAGCCTGGTAGCCCATGGTAGAGCTATTTTGTTTGATTAGCTTACTCTTGTCGCAGTCCAATCTCCACTGCGTTCCGTCAACCCAAAGCACACGAGGTATCCTAGTGCTATTCCAGCCATCTCCCAGCTCCTCGTTGTAAATCGAAATACCTAGCCCCGCTACTAAAGAAATATGTCCCACAAGTAATACTAATCGAAAGATGTAGTCCTGAGTGATTTTCTGACCAAAAATCACCCCTTGAATGTGTCTCCTTCCTGTGAAAATGGCACATAAGCTACACAGGATATTTCCTTTGAAACTGCCCAACACCTCCCGATTTGGAATTGAAAAACGAGGTTTGCCTGTCGGTTCTGCCCGTTAAAAGGGACCTAGGTCAATTTGGCCTATCAGAGCACATACCCTCCCAAATCGACACAGTAACCGCATCATTATTACATGCTCCGTGAATTAATCTTCAAGCCCCCCAAAAAAGTAACAATCCCTCCACTGTTTCCCTATTTCCCCGCCGCCCTTGGAAGATGTCGGCCTGCCGTCTGGATATGCTCTTTGAATACATGAAGACCACGTCGCATCCACTCAATATAGCATACAATATTCACGCTTGTGTGGTGGAAGTCGACTCAAACTCCCGGTCACGTGGGGGGCGTCGGCCGGTTTTGATGGGAAAGCGCTCCCAAGCCTCCTCCGCCCGAAATAAAATAGCTGCCTCCTGTTCGATGAAATAACCTTCTTAAACTCCCCTAACCGGCTCGGACTCCCTACACATTCCCTTGGTGTTCCCTGCAGGGATTTGTCGACCCTGCCGTTGACAACCCCCTAGTCCCTACCTTCCCTTTTAACTCCCTCGAACTCCCGCCCTTATTAACTCCAAATCCCTAACTCTCCCGCCCGTTCCCTCCCCTTTTAAATGCACACTCCTTGCAAACTCCCTAGCCCACCCATCGTCAGGGTATTGTATAAGGCGGGTCAGAACATGCCAAGGACCCCACAGTGCAAATTTCAGGCAATACCGAGTAATACCCGACCAGTAAACAGCAATTTAGGACTCGCCCCTCCCAGTTTTTTATGTGATGTCTTTAGAAATCATTGGAGTGGATATGAGCCGAGCCACATGGGAGACAGATATAGAGGTTCAGTTCAGTATTGATTGCGACACCAACTGACTCAAGAAGTCTGGTGGTGACAAGATCCCCCCGAGCATTGAGCACACGAGGCTGAGAAGCTATCTATAAGAGGGTTGTTAGTGTTATAGATTTGTTGAGGATCCTCACACTATGGTGTCTATAAGGGCATGTTAGCCCTATAGATGGCATGAATCGTTCTACGTACCTGGGAAGCCATTAGGCAGAAAATTACGTAATCAAAGTCGCAATTTGAGGTGATGGTCGGGGTTAAAGATCAGGCCCGACTATCTTGGGTTCAGCTATATATACTCATTACAGTCACTGATGTGACAGTTTACGGCATGACAGCCGCCATATGGATGGTTGACTTTGATCACCTGATGCCACACATCCTTCCCTCCTTCCTCCATGTCCTCTACGCCCATCATTGTGCTTCTGCTGCTCAATCTACCCTTATCTCTGTATATTCTGTGCACTCTGGGCTCTATACCTTCTGGTACCTAGTTAACTCAGCCCAAACCCCAATCTGAGTGGCAATTCAATGCCACTCAGTGGCAATGCTACTTTCACTGCATTCCGTGGGCTCAACGGCAGCGAGTGTCTCCTTCGGCCGTGCTTGATCTAGGTACCTAGGCTGCTGTGCCTAGGGTGTCTCGGTACCTAGGTCGAGCAAGGCAGAGGGATACATCCACTGCCTTGGGGCCCAGGGAACGCAGTGTTTAAGGAAAATAGGTGTGTTTCATCTCTATCTGCTTTCTATGGTTTCTGACCAGACTCTATGACACATATTTTGTGCTTTTAAATTTCTTGTGAAACCGGTACTGTCTCGGGGTCTATACCATGATCTTGGGGCTTATAGAGGAACTCTGCTGCCGATATGTGATCAACTGCATCTATAACCTGAGGTTGGGTCTTATAGATGGAATCTGTCACCAACTGAACTTATGGCTCAATCTCGAGCCTGATAGATGGAATGGTGCCCCAACACGGCGGAAGCGGTGATTTCTTCAAAGTTTGGAACATGGATGGTGCCCCGACATGCAAGAGCAGGCCATCCTCGTGTGTGGCTCACCGACACTGTCTATAAGGTGACTCCAAGCCCTATAGATGGATGGTGCCCCAACACGTTGAAGACGGTGATTTTTTCAGAGTTTGAAACATGGATGGTGCCCCGACACAGGAGAACAGGCCATCTTTGGGTGTGGGGCACCAACCCGATCTATAAGATGATTTCGGGCCTTATAGATGGATGGTGCCCCGACACCTGGAAATGGCCTATTTCCACGTGTTTGGGCTCAGTTTTTGTCGAGAACCTTTAAAATAGCTGTCATTTTTGTGTGTCGGGGCACCATTGGCGGAGCCCCGACACACAAAAATGACAGCTATTTTGAAGATTTTCGACAAAAATTGAGCCCCAACACGCAGAAACAGGGCCAAAAAAACCGTGTTGGGGCTCAGTTTTTCTGGATTAGATAGATAGTCATTCTTCCCACTATCCTTCTCCTTCCGCCGCGCATCCGAGCCGTGCGAGTACACCGAAGATGATGACGTGGAGCCGTGTCCATGGCGGTGAGACGAGGAGGACAATACGGAGCCGTGTCCATGTTGGATTGGACGATGACAAGCAGATGGACGAGGCGGGCAACTGGGAGGTAGGGAAGACATCCGTTCGATAGAAGGCTTAGGTGCCGTATGTGGCGACGGAGACACCGAGGCAGCAGATGGGGAATGCATCTACGAGGGTTCTGTGAGGAGGTATTCAGCATAGGGTCTGTGGAGATGCAGACAAAATAATGAAAAACGAAATGAAAGAAACAAGTAGGCGCGGACGCGAAGAGGAATACGATAAAACGAAGGATCACAAAAGGTGGATATACGTAACTGGCGCGTCGGGGTGTGCAGCGAAAAATGAAAATAAGGTAAGTAAAGGGCGGCGCCTGACAGATGCGAAGGAGGGCTATGGTAACATGTGCTAAAAGAAGAAGATAATGAAAAATAACACCACAAACAAATACCCACCTTAACGCCCCGCTGCCGCACTCGGCCCAACCACATCCCTACGTCCTTACCCGTGGCACCTGCCGGGCAGTGCTATCCTATGAGCGCCGAACGGTGCCACCGGCGTGTTGAGGGACCACGAGAACAGGTCCGCGTGCAGGGCGTGCACAGCGAGTGCCGGGGCGGGGTGGGTGTAAGTGGGGTTCTGTGAAAGAGAGAAAGAAGAGACAGTGTCAGGTAGAAAGAGAAGGAAGGAGAGTCAGTGGAGGGGAGTGAAGATAAATGCGATGAAGAAAGAAAGTAATACAGTCCAGGGGGAAAATGAAATAGATCAATGAAGTGGCCGCGACGACTCATATCGGCGGTCAAGGAAAACACAATTCAGGAGCCACCGTCCGAGAACATCATCTTGATCGTGATAGAAGGGCTAAGCAGCCGAAGCAACACAGACCGAGAACCACAAGAAAATCCTTCCCCGATCCGCAAAAATCCAAAACCCCGAGTGAGCGTCAACGCACAAACCCCAACAGGTGACAGTGCCCCAGAGATGTACGAACAACGTCCCGCAAGGGCTAAGCCCCACCGGCAGCCCCGAACGAGAACAACATGGCAAAATCAGCCCACCACCCTCCCGCCCCCACGAAATAAGAAAATACAAATGCCCGCCAAACCAGGAGCACAGGTCACAGGCTCCATCCTACAGATGCATGAACGACGGCCTGCAGTCACCAAGTCGGGCAAGAAAAACCGGGCGAGTATTGCCAAGGCCAAAGTGTGCACCCACCCAACGCCCGGCGCGACGCCAAAGATCCAGTTCGCGACGAGGGCAAAGGAAACTCGTGGAGAGAGTGCACGGGCATCCCATCGCGATCGTGATACAAACACCAAGATGCAGCTACCCTCGGCGTCAAGGCTGCTGCACCCCCACCGCCCCCGCCCAAAAATCGAAGAGTGCAAGTTCGTGCCAAGGTACGAACACCGGCAGGCACGAGTGCTCCACATATACACAAATGACGTCCCAGAAGGGCGAAGCCCGTGCGGGAAAGGTGATTAAGTATTACCATGGTGAATTTCTTGAGCATCGCCCGACTGGCGACAGCGCCGACCGTCCAATTCGTGACGAGCGGGCAAGAGACGCGAGGAGCGGATGTGGGGGAAGTTGGGAAGGTGGTGGTAAATGGGCTAAACCCCATCGGCACCACAGAGCCAGCACCAAGAACGATGCGCCAAGGTCCGGTCCGCACACTCCACCGACGCGCATCGCGACGGCGAACCTCCAATTTGACTGCAAGCGGGAAGGAACCTGGGGAGTGCATGTGCGGGCATCTCGGTCGTTCTACAAGCGATAGTGCAGCGTCGAGGGCAAGGATGATTGTTTGCTGTGCCCCCGCCGCCCCCGCCCAAAAACCGAAAGGTGCAAATTCACGCCAATGCACGAAAACACGTCGCGGAAGGCGCCCCAGGTCAACGGCAACACAGGTTGAGAACGATGTCTACCGAATCCGCCTCGCCACCCCGATCAAAAAGGA
>JARKIB010000470.1:0-90694 GCA_029378385.1 Mycena metata | reverse complement strand
GAGATGCTCTCATCTCGCCACGTTTCGCCGTTGCTCTGCTGGACTTGTAATTCCCAAGCAAGCTGACACGACGACCTTGATTTCCCCGGACTGGAACGCCACCCATTCAGCAAATCGGGATTCAAACCGTGCAGTAAATGCGTTTGACGTCAATACTGCAACACCACAACACTCGCTGATGTCGCCATATCGCAGCGAAGAAAAAATACTTCCGTCTCCGGCTGGGGTTTACACGCAGCTGAACGGTAGTAAGTTATCGTCGAGTCAATGAACCATTAGTCTTTCCGTCGTGCGATGTGGCCAAGAGACGGGAGCCTCATTCGATTGACGTGCCAATAGGACGTGTCGTGAGGTCAATTCATAATGAAGGGGTTTGCTTGCTGTTGTGTGTCGTGTCCACGCGGAATTGTGTTGGAATGGAATCGGGCGGTCAAGTCGGACCTGCCGGTGAAGGCACTGAGTAAAATGCATGCTGTGGACATGCGGAATACCAACATTTTTATCCCCATCTCGGGATTCTCGGCAGCGTAAGGTTTGTAGGGCAGCCTCGATATTTTGCTTGTCACGCCGGATAACCAGGTAAAAAGGTATTCTGAAACTTCTCCGGGATTTTTCTGGTGGTACGTGCATTCTCTGCGAACGGCAACATCTGGCCCACCTTTCTTTTTTACCGATAATAATTCCCCTTAGTCAGTGTGATGAATGTGCGTACTCCGGGGAACACACATCGTCGATGGAAGTCACGGGTGCAAACATAGTCCACCAGTGGCCATCGTCGGTGGATTCCGAGGGAGTGGAGGATTGAACCAAGATTGAATTTCAACGATGCCTCGGGGTTACCGGAGACAATTCAACCGTGGGAAATGTTCATCAGCAAGTTTGATGTGCGCTACTAGTTGGGTTGTCCCTTTGTCCGCGTCGCGGGGAAGCGAATTCTCACTTGACTGTCTTTTCGTGGGGTGCGCAAGCTCCGGGCTCCACAACGAGAAGGTATTTTGCCTCTGACGTCCGGCAGATTGACAGTTCGCCGCGTAAAACGGTTTAGTGAGGCGTGCTAGCGGTACTTCGATGCTCCTGTGGGATCCAGTTGGACTGATAGAAGCAGAAATCGTATGGCCCGATAACTTGGCGAGCGGACCATTATGATTTATAGGAAAGGATGTCTGTCGGTTAGAACTCAGACGGAAGCTAATGTGTGATGCGAATTCTCCAACAAAGAGATTGGTGATTGTTTCTAGGAGTCTCTTCATTGATGACAATCTGAACCCTGCAGCAAGCGCTGCAAGAATTTCATTGGACCGGTTAAAGCAGAACCACCTAGAACCATCGGGCATAATGAATTCCAGGAACGAGGAGAAGGAGAATGGAGTTATGAAGCCACGAGAACGTCTCGAACACCCAGAATGAACCAGGGTTCGGAATGCCGGAATGCCAGATGACGCTTGGATGAAAATACACCGGAAGATCTTCAACTGACCACGGGAACAGATCGAGCTTCTCCCGCGGCTGTATGTTGCTATTGATTTTTTTTCCAAAACGAGTACCCGTCACGGTGGATATTGTAGCAATATTCCGGCGTTCGCCGCCGGAGGGGCCGGAGTGTTAATTTTTGGGCTCCCTTTTCCGGTTTCCTGCGTTCCGTGGGTGACTCGGATACTGCCTTTCCTACCAGGAGTTCGTCAGTGTTCGTCGACGATCCAATATAAAGAGCTTGAAAGCTTGAAATCGATTCCAATTATCACCCCCGGAGTCCCCTAGTATCTGTCGACAAACACACAAGAGTGTTTACGGGCAAGAAAAGAACACTCTCCTTCTATCCTACATAGGGGCCACCGTAAGTTGAACGCATCAATTAGCGTTTGTATGTTCAAAAATCAGCAAACGTCGTATAATAACCCTATGTTAACGTCTCCCATGCGCGCGAATCGCATCTTCGGAATCTCGGCGGGGACGTGTTCCTTCAACGACTTGAATATCTCCTCCCGTCTCATTTTGGCCCTCAAAAGCTTGGCTGCGTCACTGGTCGCGCCCGCCTTGGCGTCTCGAATGCGCTTCACGTCAGAGGCTCGCATCTTGGTACGCAAACGCATCGCATTATCCTTGTCGCGTCGGATATAGTCGTTGAGGAACCTGTTGGATACATCAGACCAGCTTCGCAGTCTACACCAATACGATGGAACATACTCCATGCACGACTCGATATTGAAGGGCCGTTCGATGACCGTGCCTGTGGATGGACACTCGAACGACCAGGGACGGGACGCTCTGACTAGATCTAACGCCCCCCTCCCTATAGTTAGCGTTGAGGTAGCGGTGACTCCAGACCCGCCAGTCGATATTTTGGCGAGTACCACAGACCACGCGTGTTCTTCGTCCTTTATGCGATCTACAGCCTGACGCCACACCGTTTGTCCCCCCGGGGAGATGGGGCTGGTTAAGGGTTTGACCGAATTCATCTGAACCATGGCCTCAACCTCTCCGTCACCGAGCCGCTGGTTGGTGAAGATTTTAGAGAAGTTCGAAAATTCAACAGGCTCGATTCCGAAATCAACGAGGCCCACAAAAGGTTTGTCGATGCGAGGACTCGGAGATCGCAGGAGATCAAATTGGAGGATGAAGCATGCTTGGAGGATGAGCGTGAAGAAGGGGTTGGCAAGAGCGCTATCGACGTGCTCGATGAGATTGGAATCGGCGGTACTAGTGCACAACGGCTTGTGCGTCGGCCTAAGTTGCGTCGAAAAGATGCGTTCAGAGGGAGGGCTCAGTAGGCTAGCTAACACACCAGTGCTGTGCTTGACACTGGTCTTAGAGTCAATGTTGCCTCTTCGTCCGACGAAAAAGATAAATACCTCGGTAGAGCAATAGAATACGCCCTTGCACTACAGAGCAATTTCAAGGGGAGTAAGACATAAATTTGAAGGACGGCGGTTGGAACGCACTTTCGAGCACCTGAGCAACTTTTCCACGTCTGGCTTGTGGCAGTTCGTGCAGACGAAGCGCATTGCCGGAGGTCTTGAGCGGGGGGGTCTAGGGCAAAAAAAGAAGTCAAGTCACGACACTTGACGCGCTCACGCGGCAGTTCATTTCAAGGCATGACACGACCACGTAAAACGCGCATAACATTTCGATATTGGACGTGCAGCAAGCTCGAGTCGCATTGTCGGGGGTGCAACCAGAAAAATCTCAATTCCGCCTGATATCCAATGTTCAACCTTTCGGCAGTAGCGTACACGGCACTTCCGGCCGTGAAAAGTCCGACTGTGCTTTTGATGGAACGCGGCGGGCAAATGGTAGAAGGCCAAGTGTTTGCGAGCCTGCGGCAAGTGAGCACAAGAACGCAGATCGCTTGCGGTCCCTGCGCCCATTTCCAGCCAGTTTTCTACCGGAGTAATAAACCGGGCCACCAATTCCACGAGGTTACATCACAGAGGACACCGAAAGGTGATTGGGAGGGGGTGGAGGGGGGGGGGGAACCAGCAGACGAAGTCGAAGTCGCGAAGAGGAGAAACCCCGAACGTTTTGAGCAGGGCGGCACACTGGGTTCTTTAGGCACCTTCGAAGAGACCTAAGACGCGAGAATGAGCCACAACATGTCCCATTGAGGCCGTAACTCCACCAGCGGAAGCCGAGCTCGAACTAAGAACTTGCTGAGAAGAGACTCAGAGACAAGCTCAAGAGAACTCAGTATGCATATGGATGACGGACACCAATATCCATGGGCAGCTTGAGAGAGGGAGCCTCAAATCGAGAGGACCTCAAATGAGAGCAGGGCAAAATCTTTCGGATGAATCGGATTACCCAATACTAATTCCCACCATCCCTTTCCAGTTTTGTATTCGACCTGACCTCAATCTGGTTGTGTAGTACTATCCATACCCACCTTCGGAATATTCCCGGGGCACTACACAAAATCTCTCGAAAATCTTCCAAAAGAATTCAGAAAGCCGTCGCGGCCATCACCAATTGATTGATCGAAATGGCACGTGATCGCGACCGGCTCAATCGGAGCCATCTCACTGAGTCAAGCTCTTCAGAATCGTACCACCACCAGAGGACGTTGGATTCACCCTATGTATCCAAACGCACAAGAAAGTGCGGTCATTCTCGAGGCAGAAAAGGTCATGGAGGAGGCGATGGCAAAATACGACCCATCCCATGACGCGTACCATGGTGGGCCCGAACGCGTCTTCTCCTGCTTGATCACTTTAGAACTATAGTTCAACGCGTCCGGCGGACTTCTCTCGCGCTCGCCAACGCCATATCTCCTAAACCGGACCTTCTCGTCGTAGAACTCGGTCCGTATTCCGCGCGAAATGAAACCTTTGTATCGCGCCACTGATCTTTGTCCCGACACAGCGGCCCTGCTTCATGATGTCCTCGATAAAAAATACGTTTCGGCTGAGAAAGCTGCCGATCCATACGGCTTTTTCCTTCCGTTTTTCACATCGATGGCCGAGAAACATGGCCTTGATCTCGTGCAAGATGGACGCGCGCGTCAGGTCGCGCAGATTGTCGACAATGTCTCCTGGTCGACGGAGACGAAACTGCGCAAGAACAATCTCTGGGGCGAATGGCACCAAAATTGCGTAGAACTGCACTGTGTGTGCGGTTCCTGAGCACAGTTTGATTGGATGCTGATCAACTCCTAAGGCGTACAGGACGCGGATAGGCTAGATGCCATCGGAGCCTTTGGTACGCCGCTTCAGGATAGTTGGTTCTGGAACATTGAAACTACGTTCTCCTTAAGGAATCTTGCGTTGTGCAGCGTACAGCGCTGCGGTCAATCGGTGAGACCTCCGCGTCCTTTTTATCGGGGAAGTAGGTTGCATTTAACGATTTAGCCCTCTCTATATTCCTTCCGAGGATCCCCGAGTCAATGAATCGGCGATTCAACATTTTCACGACAAACTATTCTTGATCCGGGACAGGCTGAAGACTGTTCCTGGGAAAGCCTTGGGTGAAAAAAGGCATAGCGTTGTAAACATTTTCCTTCTCTGCTTCTCGTGGTCTCGTGTTCATTTTTTTTTCATTCTCAGCTTGTCGCATTTATTGCCTCCGTAGAAGAAGAGTTTAATCCGGAACCTCAAATCGACATGTAACCATGTGGGTCCATCTTGCGGTCCGGGTTTGGTTCTTTTATGAAGCAACTGTTCGGAGTCTGTTCCCCTTCTGGCCATCTGCATGCTTGCCCGGTTCAATTGTCACTTCTCGCAGTTCACTGGTAGAAATAACGATTACAAATTAACGAAGCCTCACGAGAACTCTGAGATATCGAACTGATAGAACGATTGCTGTGCACGATCGGGTCAGTGAGAGTGGTTTCTTTCAGGAAAAAAACCTACTTTGTAGAGGCTCATGACCTTGACGACCCAAGCCTCAAGATGGTATATTTTTTTACTTCCGATGCGCATTCGGACCTCCTGCAAAGAATGTTGAAAAAACACCTGGTAAGGATAACAGATACCTACATAGAATGCAGCCCAGTGCATAATTTCAGATTTCAACGTTTCGTCGACCTGACCCACGACAGCCTCCGCGACCGTCTTCAACCAAAATCAGTAGGAAGTACGAAGTTGAACCACTCGTCGTAAACAGACCTTGAGAATGACCGTTGGAGGGATGCAGTGGCTCAAAAGTTCGTAGAATTTCGTCCGAATCTCCATCACTCGAGCGGGTGTTTGCTCGGTGACGATTAGTACGGCGACCTTTTGGCAGTAAGTTTCCCAATCGGGCTTCGCGATGGTCAGCGGGCCGGAAAGATCAGGCCTACCAATATGGGTGAGGAATTGTTGTGAAATGGAGGACGGGGGAGCCTACGATTGCATTTTGAGGGCCTCCAGGACGAGGATCGCCTTGCGGAGATTCCCACCGGAATCGTTGATAATTTCTTGGGCGGCTTCTGGTGGGAGATCGAAGCCCGCGCGCTTCGCTACATGCGCCAACACTGTGTGCATCTGAAATGCAACAGTTAGGAAAGGAAACATCTAGGTTCCATCACCAACCTCAGTGTCACTAGGAGCAGCGACGCGCATGAGCAAGCATCGACTTTTAATCGGGGCGATGAGCCGGCTTGTGCTATTGGCACATAGTATAATGCGCATATTCGACATGTATTTTTCCATGGTGCGACGAAGAGCGGCTTGGGCATCGCGCGAAAGGGAGTCGGCCTCATTGATTATGACGACTGTATGTGGTTCAAAAACGACCGAAAGCTGAGTAGAGAAGGACAGACCTTTGAATCTCTGTTTCGCGTTGAGATCTACTTGTTGCGTCTGCGCGATTTCCTTGAGAAGCTCTTGGATTACCACCCGATCGTAATTGCCCGCCTCACTGCAAATTGGGGTCAGGAAAAAAGAGGAATAGATAGACAGACACGCACCTAGGGGTAATCTCGAGATGGTAATTGCTTTGAACGATATTTACTTCGATTTTGCGCTTGGAAGGAGAAAGGAATACGCGTTGATCAATTTTGAGCTGCAAAAGGTCTTCAACGACGGCGGGACACCGCAGAGGAGTCGCCGAACCTTTTCAACTCCCGGCCCGAAGAGCTGCCTCAGTGTACAAGTAATCCGTGTCTTCTTTCCGGCACCAGAGGGACCGTAAAACAGCATGTGGGGAAAGTCGCCAGAAGCCGCCTGTGAAGTACTTCGCGTTATACGGGGAGTTCAAGGGTAAAAGAGTGCGGTGTACCAATGACTTGAGCCTGGCAGAGAGACCTTGGTGGTAGTGCAAGTCATCCAGCGCTCTTGGACGGTACTAGAAGTGGAAACAGTCGGGTGAGTGTCGGAAGGATGTAGAGTAGACTGGGCATTGACCTGGTCAACCCAAAGTGACATTATGGCGCGTTTCGAAGGAGAAGTAGGGTCAGTGGCAAACCGCTGAATGGAGGGTGCTGAAGCGCGTTTGTGACTGTAACTGTGGCAGTGCAAATTTGTGACGAATCGCGTTGCCGGCTCGGCAAACAAAGCTTGTCTCCCACAACCATCTTCGATCTTGACCGCACCTTCAAGTTTGAGCTTCAAGCTTGGATTCGGACCTTCACTGTGTCGAACTTCATAGTATATTTCTGCGATAGCTTGTCGCGTATTTCTCCCCTTCGCTCTCAGCGAGCGATCGATTAAAGTTGCTTTGTATCGGATGAAGGTCACCAATGGCACGTATTCATTTTGTGAGCGACCATAACCCGCGGCTCATACACCCTATTTCAGAGTTCCTCTCCATGAAAGATATTTCGCTGCTATTTTTATTTTCGCTTTGGACTCGCGATATTCAACGTTGTCGTGAGCCCCCCTCTCCCGAGCTCCTCTTGTTACTTTTTCAATTAGTACTGCAACCTCATCCCACCGCGGCCCATGTCGAGGTGTACTTCCGAGATTCCGCAATAAAATTTATCTCTTCTCTATTAAATTCTTTGTATGATTTCGGTCACATCATTTGCAGGGCAATATTACTTTGTGGCTAGCACTGGCAGTCGCAACAAAGGAAAACCTCGGCACTCGGTGTGTGACAGCCTTCAACTTGAACGTCACGCCGGAATGCAACCATGTACCGGCGCCTCAGTGGTATCGCCGGTGTCCGTAACACAGTGCCCGATCTTCCATCGAACTATTCCGCAATCTCGATCTCAGACGAATTTTGCCGCTTGCCAGATTCCCAGCTTCAGAAGGGATATTTATCGACATGGCCCCAACTCTTGCCTCTTCTGCTGGATCCCCTTGACCATCGAGCCTCCCGGTTTACATGGGCGCGTCGTATTCTCAATTCTCCACTTTTACCCTCGACTCTCTGAACGACAACTACACTCCAGAGGTCCTTTTCCAAGCCTTCCTTGTACCGATAAAAACCCACACCCTTCTAGGATAAGGCAGCCTTTGAAGTGGAGCGCAGCCTGACCCAGCGGAAGCTATCGAAAAACCTCAAGGGTCGTTCAGAGCTCGTGTGGCCCCCCGCCCTGTTTGTCATATCCTCTCAATACCTCCTCGCCTTACTGACTCTTGCCTTCCCAGGGAGTCGGCGTTGCTTAGAGGTAGCCCGTCGTTCATTTTTTTGTTCGTTAGTTCAACCATGGTTGGCAGGCCTAGGCGAATACGATTCACTGTACGGCAAGCACAGGACCGAAAGAGGCCTAAAAAAATGGCCGAAACGCAACAACTGGATATCCGACTTCATCCTCCAGGAGACGAACAAATTGCGGACGTCAAAGCAAGTGGGGAGTCGCATTCAACAACTCGCGGCGGCCACGAAAGACTTGCACTGTAACTGATTTTATGTTTGGCATCGTCGTTGCTCATTCGTTCACCAGTGGTGAGATTTACTCAACCCCAGGATTTTGAGGGCTTGCCTCGCCAACGGTTCAAGGTCGACGAAGGATATAATGGTTCAACTTTACATCACACCATCACCGTCGCCTCGCGCAGTGCCCAATACCCTACGTTGCCCCCAAGACTCGTGTTAGGGTCTCCGCCTAAGACGATCCAGCTTCGAACACTCATGGAGTGGCAGCCGTCGACCACTTTGATCCAGGGGATGGATCCCACTGTCGACCTCTTTGCCCCAGTCGCGCTCACGATCAATTCAATGTTTGGGCTCTTCACAGACGACGAACCACTTGCGACCATTCCAACCGCCCTCGTACCCAATGGCATCTGCAATGGACTTTTTCGCTATATCGTTCGCATCCCTGCCGTCCTCTGGCGGGACCTCGCGGACCACCGTGAAAATGATGGTATGTTAACTTGACACCTGTTTCCGCAGTGTTCATTCAACCACCGTTGATAGAACACACTGAGTGGTCACTTCGACACGTCGTCTTTCCTGCGATCAGTGAGAGTCTCAGCAGCGTCAAGCCTTTCGCCGAGGTCATCTACAATTTTTTTGAACCAAGCGCGGAGGATGCCCAAGTTCAGCACTCACCCGAGAACTCGGTCAAAGTTGAAAAGGTCTTCCTAGCTCTAAAATGTGCCAACGAACATCAATTTATCTCCCACCCGGATTGTGTACACCACGCTGGTTATCTGCCACCTGCGCTGTCTCGCAAGAAACGCTCTCGACCGCGCAAGGCAAAGTCAGCGCCGCGTGGATCATCGCGACCAGAGGCCACCTTGGACCCCGCCGATTCGTTCGCCGAAACGTTCACCATTCCCCGTGGTTCCGCTTTGTCTCGATTTTCCCAGGAGTTCGATGTTCAACCGAGCCCCAACACGGCCCTTGAGACGCCGTCGACAGACGCAAATTCGAGGCAGGGCTATCAGGTGTGGATCGTTGTGATGTCCTTGGTTTTTCGTCGTCTCAACTCTCTTACAGCAAACCCATACGCCAGCGCCAATTCGAGAGGCATCGAGTTCAACCGAGGAACATATTTATGTTGAAGTTGAACCGACCGAGCCGCCCGCTTCAGTCGCACGTCTGTTCGCAGAAACCTTCTCCGTACCCTATGGTTCCACTTTGTCCCGACTGTCCCCGGAGTTCGATGTTCAACCGAGCACCGATAAGGCCCTTGAGACGCCGTCGACGGACAAGATTTCTGAGCAGGACGATCAGGTGTGGATCGTTGTGATCTCCTATTTTCGCCATCTCATTCTCTTCCAGCAAACATATACGCCAGCGCCAATTCGAGAGGCATCGATTTCAACCGAGGAACATATTTCCAATATGTATGATAGAGTTGAATCGACCGAGCCGCCGAGCTCAGTCGCATCTCCCTTGCTTGGGCCTGAGGCAATCAGATATCACGAGCCTCAAGCAGTTGGATATCAGGCACGTATTCATACATATTCGCGCTCCCGATCTGCACTTACCTACCATCCTACGCCGTCGCAGACTGCAGATCAATATTTTTATTCCGACATGGCCGGTTTTCTCCATGACCCGGCGTCAAGATGGCAGGACCCGTCGCAGGGCCCCTTTTATTCCCTCACAGGGCATTTCCTCCATGCCTCAGCCCCCAGATGGCCTGCCCCGCCTTCGTATTCGGTGGGTCGTAGTAATATAATCTACTCTTCCTACGTCACTAACCCCGCCGAAGACCCAGGACGTTGAGGTTTACCTCAGTCCCAGTGCCCCTCTCGACGCTGCATACGACGCGATGACTGGGGAGTTTCTGGGCTTTTATCCGGTTCATGACTACTAGTTCCCTCGCGCACACCAACGACCAAAAACAAAATTGATTGTACGATATATCGGCCCCATTCCAGCTTTCCCTTTTTCAATCGCTACAAAATCGCAGCTGAATCAGCGCGCTCGGATCCACCGTATTGAAGGTATTGTACTGTACTTGCCCTTGGCCACGGAAATATTTCACGTGCACCTCCTTGAATGTCACTTTTTGTACCAAGTTTCCGCCAAGTTGCGCCCACTCAGACCAAAACAAATGCGCTTTTAATTCTTCGAGCTTCAAGCTTCAAGCTTCAAGTCTCAAGAAGATCTCAAGCTTTCAGACGAAGATCTCAAGCTCCAAGACGTGACTCCGAGTTCCGTGTTTATCGATCAAGAATACCTGACTCAAGCCCCGAGTCTCGCCATGGTTTCAATGCTCTCGATGTATTCGCGTCGAAAGCAAGTGAATATAGAAGTATGATAATATAATACATTGTGTTCGTGAATCTAATAATGAAGAGTATACACGGATGATTTTACACTGGAGCTCAGCCCAGGACCTTCTTCAAGCCCTCCTTCTGTGCTGGTGTTATCCTATCGGGGAAAACGACGTCCCACTTGACGATAAGGTCGCCCTTCCTCTTGACGTTCCCATCTTTTCGAATCGGCATACCCTCCCCAGAGATCGTTGTCTGCTGCCCCGGTTTCACGACGCCAGGCGGTACGGTAATTTGCAGCTTCCGCCCATCGAGCGCCTCAACGATCTTCTTCCCCCCAACGTCCGTGAGCGCATCCAGTAGTGGTATCGGCACCCGGCACATCAGATCGTTCCCGTCCCGCTCAAACACATCGTGCGGCTTCTCCTCCACGACGAACACAAGGTCCTGCGCCTCGCCATCGAGCTGCTCGTTGCCCGCGTGCGGGAAGCGCACCTTCGTCCCGCTCTTCCACCCGGGCTGGACTTGGATCTCCAGCACCTTGTCCTCCGATGTGCCGTCAAGGAGCTTCCGGCCGACCTTCAGCCGCTTGGTCGTCCCGGAAAAGAGTTCGTTGAGAGACAGCTTGAGGGGCCGCGTGATTTCTGTCGGCGCGGACGGCGGCGCGGCTTTCGGCGACATGCGCCGGCGGGGCATGCCGCCGCCGCCCATCCCCATACCGGGCATTCCTCCCATGCCGCCAGGCATCCCGCCCATGGGCATCCCAAAAGGCGAGTCCATATCCACGTCTTGGTCGAACATGTTCGAGCGGCCCCGTCGCCCGCCGGCGCGGCCGCCGCCACCATTCCCAAACGAGAATGAAGACCCGCCTAGTCCACCCCCTCCGAATATATGCCTGCGCAAATGTCAATGATCCGTTGCTTGCGAACACGTATGCGGGATACTCACTCGAATATTGTGTTGGGGTCGCTGGCGGAGAAGCCTCCACCAGGGCCGGTGGAGAATGAGAAGGAGGATGTGCCCCCGGGGAACTTTCCGCTGAATCCCTTCGAGAACCCTCCCGGTGCGCCGCCTGGTGGAACGCCGCCGCCCTTGAGCCCTTCCTCGCCAAACTGGTCATACACAGCGCGTTTATCGCCGTCGCTCAGGACCTCGAACGCCTCCGATATCTGAGCACCACAGAGTCAGTGACATCATTCTCAGTAAGACCCGACCGCGAGCGTACCTGCTTAAATTTCTTTGAGGACTCTTCTGAGCCACCATTCCGGTCTGGGTGCCATTTTAATGCCTGTTGAATGTCAGTTTTATGGTCGCAGTTCTGCGCTGAGGACCCACCATCTTCTTGTAGGCCGACTTGATCTCCGCCTCTGTTGCGGACTTCTCGATGCCCAGGAGTTTGTAGTAGTCTGCGCCCATGATGTGTAGAAGGGAATAAGTGGTGGTCGTGCGAGTTTGGGGTTGAATATATGGTGGTTGTGGTGCAGAATCGAGGGAGGAGGGGTTAAGCCTGGAATGTCCTAGAACTTTAAATCCATATGACGTCAAATCTCTTGATCTTATCTAGCCGCGCGGGCCGCAGGGCCGCTGTGGCCGTTTGCGCTTTTCAAAGTTTTTCTTCTTCAATGTTTGCTACGCGTCGTTGTGGACCGGAAGAAATCGTGGTCAGCTCTATAAGTACACGAGAAACGTATGCAAAATATACACGGGAAAACGAGAACCTGCTACTCAACGTCGCAGAATGCTAATGCCAATCATGTCCTCTAGCCTCCTCGAATCCTCGGGGTGTGTCGAATCGAGCATCACGAACGCAATACTCAGCCCCCTATTCGGCCCGCCATCGCGCCCCTTCCAGCGCGACTCAATCATGTCGGCGAGCACCCCGTCAGTCGACACATGGCAGTCCCAGAACTTGACCATGGTCAGACGAGGACAGACCGGGCTTGCAGTGCCCGGCACCCACGTCAGTAGCCGGAGGACGTCGTCGTTTACGATGGTGTGTCGTAGCCGCCGGTCGTTGGTGAGGATGAGTTTCTCGAGCGTGGGGGAGGCGTGCTGGAGGAACTCGATCATCTGGTCCGGCGTCATGTCCGTGTCCGTCAGGCTCAGGGACTCTAGGGCGCATTTAGACCGTGTCAGCAGCGACATGAAGTTGCTGTGGGGCCAGATAGGGGTGCTGAACCGCTTGATCGACAAGTGGGTTAGACAGGGAAGCTCGAGTTGGTTAAATACGCGGCCGAAGAGGTCGGCGGTTAGGTCGAGTGAGCGGAGATTGTGGCGAAGAACGAACGGAGCGATCGCAGGAGTAGCGGGCAGCCCAAGAGTCGACGGAGAAGCGGCCAAGACAAAGAACTGGCAACACTTGATATTCGTGCCTTCCCTGAGAATATGCATAAAGTCCTCTGCCACCAAAGGACGCTCGAGATACAGCTTGGTAAGCTGGGGGAAGGGGGCATTGAATGCGCCCAGATCAGTATTCGACACCCATACTGCTTCATGTAGCCGCGGAGCAGAGAGCATCAACGCCAACTGCCCCTCCTCCTCTTCGCGCCAGAAATCTCGAAGTAGATGCAAGCTCTCCAATGCCCCAGGCGGCTGGTCGCGCGGTAGTTTAGAGAACCCGGTGTCAATCCGCCAGTCCTGGCATTCGATGCGAATTCTTTGCCAGCGTTGGTAATGTGGCGCGTACAGCTCCAAGACTGTGGCCACAGTGACCATGTCTTTTTCGTAATAGTCTTTTTGGATAGATTCCGCGATATGGAACGAGAGCGGACACGACCCAGAGCGCGCGATCCACGTCCGGATGAGCTCAAGCTTGGGAAGACATGAGCTTATAGACAGGTTGATCGCGAGGGAGGTCCAGAGCGAGGGGGTCGCAAGCGCTACACACCTCCAGTTGCTGCTAATTTGAGTCAGCAGCAGTGGAGAGAGCGTCGGAGACGGCTTGACGAAGGCCTCTCTGGGTAGACAGTGCCAGAAGATTTCGCCGAGGACTTCGGGTGGGATGCGACGGATGGGCGACAGGATCGTTCTGTGCGCCTCCAGCGTGTCGTGCGTGTCTTCACGCTCCTTTAGCAAGCCCTTCAGCACCGAACGCGCATTCTCGATGTCGGCATCGAATTTCTCGAGCGCGTCCGAGGCTGGCTCTGGCTCCTCCGCCATCTGAGCGCGGCGCTCGATAAGGGATCCAAGGGACGCCCGTGCTGCTGCAACCTCGGCCTCAAGCTGCTCCATCTGTGTCTCCTTCGAGATAATTATTTCGCGGATCGCACGAGCTTCGGTTTCGGATGGCGCGCTATTGCTTTCCAATAGCTTCTGCGCTTCCATCCGCTGACTGACTAGTTGTTTTAGGGCTGCCTGAGCTTTAGCGATTTCAGCGTCGAGGCTGGATAGACATTATAACATGTTCAGAGAACGGTTCAGGAGCAACTGACCTAGCCATGAGGAGCTGGTTCTGCTCCATTGCTTCTCGAGCCTGACGAGCTTCATCGTCTGTTACGAAGATATTCACCAGAAAGTTGCCGGGGACAGGGATGTTCATGGTGGTTAGAAGGCGAAAGTACGCTAGTGGCGATTTCCGTTTCGGGAATGACCCGGGCTTTCTTCTCACCACCATCTCGGAGCTTGCTGGGAGCTATATCTCGCTATCGTGGTTCTCTGCGCTCGCGCGGACGAAATTTCTCCTCGGAGTCAACATACTTGCGTTACTCCGGACTCAGATTATTTTAGACCACTGCTTCCAAAGCGTAAACCCAATCTAACGCCTACCAATCTAACGCCTACTGTATCTAATTTGTCTTGTCTGCAAATTTTCCTTGTAAGCATTCTCCGAGATGACTCGCGAACATTCCCTGCTCTGCATACACAATTCGGACGCGATCTATTGCAATGAACTGGACAGGACGCCGCCTGCCCATACAGGATAGCAATGTCGATTTTCGGTCCACGAAATATTAAGTAGCGCAGCGCGGTGGAAACTAGCCCACTGGCAGTCCAATTCTTTCATGGCCCACAATAATGCTCAAGCCAGCACCCCCAAGAGGTTGTCCTCCCTCGCGGACTGGTCTGCAGCCCACATCCGCGCCGTTTTTGAAGCCTCTACCACAGAGGCCTCCACGCGCGCCATCGTCGACACCTTCTCGCCGCGCCTGGTGGCAAGCCTGAACGGCACACCGCTCGATTATGCGGGATTGTGCGGGCTGGTGAGCACGATGCGTGCTAGTGCGCCGAACGGGCTGAAGGTCGAATGGATGAGTGCGCAAGAGACCGTGGACGATCCTGAGTTACGGGTGGGTCTTATTTCCTGCCTTGCCTTTTTTTTTCGGTGCTAATAAATTTGCCGAGTGCAGAACGGCTCCCTCCTCGGCGAGTACTACATCCGCGGCATCTGGCGCAGCGTCCCCGGTTCAGGTGCGGAGCAGCGATGTGAATTTGAGCGTCGCAAGAAGGTTGTTGTGAGGTTGTCCTGTTCTGCTTCGTTCCATGTCGGTGTCCTCATATTAGCGCCTTAGAATTGAATCACAATCTCCTGACGCCGCAGTGGATAGTCGGCTCATTGTGAAGCTGGATATCATCGCGTCGGATGTGCCGGTAGAGAAAACTCGCACCGTTCCATGAGCGCCGAAGTAGTGATGTTCTGGCTTTGGCTTGGCCTGAAAGCCATGGCTTTGGCCCGGGCTTGGCTTTGAAAACCCCCGGGCCAAGGCAGGCAAAAGCTTTAGCCTAAGCCATTGTCTTTGGCGGTAATTTGGACAATATTTTGGCTTTGGCCTGACAGCTAGTATAAATCCTTTCCTCGTCTTTCAACCTCAAGGAAAATAAAAATGCCAATGCTTTGATGTCCTTCCGATGTATTTTCCCTTGAAATATTGAGCCGCTGGACCATGTATCCCGCCGAGAGATAAAAAAGAAAGGGAGAATCCCTTGTGACGCGTGACGAGACGCGCCAATGACAAATGACTCGTCGCGTCAACAAACCCCAACAACCTCTCTTCTCGAACCCTCATGTCCGCCCACCAGGAGCAGCAGTACCTCGACCTCATCCGCCTCGTCCTCGACACTGGCGCGCCGCGCCCCGATAGAACAGGCACAGGCACCCTCTCCCTCTTCGCGCCCCCCGCCCTGCGTTTCTCCCTCGCAAACAACTCCCTCCCCCTCCTTACCACAAAACGCACCTTCCTCCGCGGTATCGTCGAGGAGCTGCTCTGGTTCGTGCGCGGCGCGACCGACTCGACCCTCCTTTCTGCCAAGGGCGTGAAGATCTGGGACGGTAACGGCTCGGCGGAATTTTTACAAAAGCGGGGACTGGGACACCGGAGGCCAGGCGATCTGGGACCCGTGTACGGGTTCCAGTGGCGCCATTTCGGTGCAACGTACACGGACTGCGATAAGGATTACAGCGGGGAGGGCGTCGACCAGCTGCGCGAGTGCATCCGCAAGATTAAGGAGGACCCCACGGACCGGAGGATTATCCTGAGCGCGTGGAATCCCGCAGGTACGACCTCTCTTATTTTCCAAGACTGTTCAATTTACTCATCAACGCGTCCAGACATCCCGCAAATGGCTCTCCCGCCCTGCCACATGCTCTGCCAATTCTACGTCCACCTTCCCCCCGCCTCCTCCCCCACCGACAAGCCCAAGCTCTCCTGCCTCATGTACCAGCGCTCCGCGGACCTGGGTCTCGGGATTCCCTTCAACATCGCGTCCTACGCGCTCCTCACGCACATGATCGCGCAGGTCACCAACACCACCGCGCACGAGCTCATCATCCAGCTCGGCGACGCGCACGTGTACCGCGACCACGTCGACGCGCTCGAGGTGCAGCTCACGCGCACGCCCAAGCCGTTCCCGACGCTGCGGTGGGCGCGCGAGGGGATCGATGATATCGAGGCGTTTGAGTACGCGGATTTTGTGGTCGAGGGGTATGAGTGCCATCCGAGTATTCCGATGAAAATGAGCGTATAAGATGCTTTTTGTATTTATGTAGATTTGTATTCAGTCTGCGATTTCGATTGTAGTTCCAGTTCCTCGTCCTGAGTAGGCCTGTATGAGTTAAGGACGGTGTTCATCAGATGCTTCAGAGAAGTATTGTGGACAGCGGTCTCGTTAGGTTGTCTGCAAACCTAACCTCGGAAACCGGCGAAAGAGATGTCAACGGGAGCGAAGACGTCCCGGCTTGCTCTTGCGCACGACGAGGGAAACTCCATATATTACAAGAACTAGATATCGTCCGAGGTCATGAAAGGTCGTTGTCATGTTGCCGGAGCCACCATACTCAAAAGGAAGAAATAGACATCCGTCCCAGGTATCGGAATGTTTTTTTCGCGCCTGCAGAATTGATGAGGATGGAGTCAGACGCAGCAAAAAGATCACTTACAGCTCGCGGACTGGAGATAATGATGTTCGTGTCAGTGAGAGAACGAGGAGGCTAGGAAGACAGGCGCACCTCGAATCATGAAATTCGCGGCGATGGCGAGGAAGAGGAGGGCGCTGATAACGACCGGGCCGATTATCATGTCTGGGGACGTGTTCTGTCAGCGTGGCGGCAGCAAAGAAGAAGGGAGGCGCACCGAAATGGCCTGGATCTCGTTTCCGTATTTTGGTAATGCGAATCTGATACACGGAGTATCCGTATATCTACCAAGCACATGTCAGAAGGGGGTTCATGATAAGGGAGAATGGACTCACCATGACGCCGACGCTGATGAGGGCGTACAGGTACGCAAAGTTGCGCGCGACTTGGTCTTTGGACGCATTGAAGAGCGCAAGTGCGAGCGTGCCAATGAGTACCGAGATGTTCAGCCAGGCAATCCATGCTGGCGGGGACCCTTGTTAATCTCATATATTCGCAGAACAGTCAGACGCACTCCGCTCATTCGCGAACCAGACCTTGCCCTCGACACGGACCGGGGTTGCGATTTTCTTGGGAACGCGGACCTGGGAGGGGATGTGGTTGATGGAGAGGTAGTCCCTCACAGGCGGCCGTTGGCCCGCGCTGTCCTCCTCCGTCTCGGGGATGCCATCGGCGCGTGTGTACCGCACAGGTCGTTGGGCATTGGGCAAAGACGCAAGGGCCGAGGACGAGAAGGGGGAGAAGATATCGGTCATTGCGTGCCATGAACGACGGATGAACGAATCTGGACGATCCTCATGCAAGGGATTGAGGCCATTCTTTTGCGGCCTTGGTGTGGCGGCCATGGAAGTTGAGGAAGAAAGGTGAAATTCCTTATTGGGAAGTGACGCGACAGGTGCCAATCATTTTACCCTCGCTTTCAACCCTTCATGCATTCATTAGAGCGTATTCGCAGCCCCAAAAACGACCTAAGCGACGCTTTTGATCCAAAATATGATGCTTGATTCCAGAAATTTGTGACGTCCCAAAGGGGAACCATAGACCAGAAAATGCTCTAAAGAATTCAAAAACACACGGTTTCGCGCCAATTTTTCGGGAGAGGGCAGGAGGACAACGGAAGAGTAAGTGCCTGCAGTTTATCAAATATTTGTGGAAGGGGAATCTCTTCGCCACCTCAACTTCGTCACACCAACAGCTCCACATCGGCTAATTTGACCGTTTGATCCCAGAAATTTGAAAGACGTTTTTTGGGGTTGCGAATACGCTCTATTACCTCGCTCCGCTAGGTCTCCCAACCCTTAAATTCAGCTTCCGAAACTTGCATCAAACAAACATACGCACCTTACGCCCCCACATATGCAAACACTATAAGGTAGGCCCCATCCACCCTCGACAAACATCACGTGAAGTTGCCTTTTTCAGAAGATGACCCCGCAGAATAGTCTGGAGTTCACTTGGTGTCAAATCCTTCGACCAGATTGTAAATAAGTACCATATGTATTTTATAGCTACAGAATTTGGGGTCCAAAGCTTTGTGCTGCTTCACAATTACGCGTCCATCAAATGACCGGTTTCACATCAGAAATTGATGGCTCGGGCCATGGCTCGTTGAATCGTATAATTCAGCGACGCAGGATTGTCCTAGTGCCCCAAGTTTTTTTCTGTAGTTACTATGTATGTATACACATCATCTGGTCGAAGGGATTTACGCTAGCTTCATTCATTCTTGCAGTGCTCATTTGTTTCTCTCGCTGTGCCAGATAAGGAAATTTCACGTGATGTTTGTCGAGGGTGGATGGGGCCTACCTTACCAGCCCAGCTTTGTGAAATCCCTTTTGCTCCCGAAACTTGCATCAAACAAACACGCCCCGGGCCACAGCGCAACACGCGCAAACACTATAGCAGCCCAGCTTTGTGAAATCCTTATTGCTTCCGAAACCTGCATCAAACAAATATACGCATACCAGCTTTGCGTTCCCTTCGATACCAATTCGATACGACGATTAGAGCAATTTACGCGTCTATCCCCTCCTTCCAGACCATCCGTGCGCCCTCGCATCGGAGCCCTTCGCTCTTGATATTGTTTTCCTGACAATATTAATTGGCTTAATTCAAGTTTTTTTTGTTTCCTAAATGATCCGAAAACCGGCAACGGGCGAGCGAGGTTAAAGGCGCCACGGGCGACACCTAGTGACTATGAACGTTTCGAATTCCTATTTCCGCAGAATCGACAGCATTTTACACCTGGTTGTACTACAATTTCCCAATCCCTCAAACGTTGACGCTGGCAGCAATGACGGTGAACTTGACAACATCGGGGGGAACCGCCAACCACGCATCGGCATTCGCGAACAGCTGCTTCGCAATCTCGCCACCCAAGTGCGCGTTGCGCCCGGCATCGTTCTCGAAAAAGTCGACGATGGCGAAGCGGTCGGTGCCAGGGAACTGGAGGATATAGGCGTTAAGGGTCTCGGTCTCTGCTTCAAAGAGAGGCAGCGCGCCCTATTGATCCCTTGTTAACCAAGAAAAATCAATTCAAGGAACGAAAGGGAACGTACAGCGAGGAAAGACTTGACGGTCTCAACCTTGTCGGGCTTGGCCGTGAGCAGCACGCGGATGCCAACACCGAGGCCAGCAGTCTTGGACTTCTTGCCCTGGGTGACTTTGTTCACAACAACTACGGGCTGGTGGATGTCGGGGCCCTCGGCCAGGAGGGTGGGTGCGTGGGCGCCGAGCGCTTCGGCGACCTTCCCAGTCAAGTGCGCCTTGCGTCCGCTCTCCCCACGGAACGTGTCGAGGATGGCGAAGGTCGGCGGGGAGTGGTCATCGTATCTGATGCCGTACCACTGGATGGTCTCCGGCTCCTCCTGGACGAGGTCGTATCCCGCACCGAGGAAAGCAGTCAAATCGCTGATTTTGTCGTCCTTGGCGATGAGGGGGACGTAGAGGGCAAGGGTAACTGCACCAGGGTCAGTTCTACGCGAATGGACCGACTTGGGCTTGGTTTACCTTCGCTGGAGGGCATTTTGGATGGTACTGGGATGAGTTTGTTTTGGACTTTATCGGATCGTACTAACTTTATAGTCTTGGCCCCTAAATAGGCAATCATTGAAGTACGGCAACCACAACAATAGTCAGTAAGCCCAACATGGTAATGCCACGGCTTGATCAAAGTCTGACCCAGCATTTTCTATGCTCTTACCAAGCCGGTGACATTTCTGGTTCCGGGACAAGACCGCGACGTGGGAGGACCAGATTCCCGGTGATACATCGACCAAAAAGTCGCAACGTTCTCGAAAAATTGCTGCTACGATTCAGATTTATATCATGTTCAACGCCCGAGGACGTTTGCGCGCGCGATCTCTACTCAAGCCAACGCGGTTCGTTTTCACGCCCGTGGTTGTGGGCGTTGTCCCTGACCACGGACACCGTGGTGACAAGACCGATGCGCAGTAATGACCTTGCTCAGGCCCTCCACTCAAGTTCTTTGTCTCCTGCCCTTTAGGGTCTTGTAATTATTCTACCTAACGGTTGGAGGTGAACAGAAAATCCTCTGTCGATGATAAAACAGAGAAGAGGAGTCTGTATTTTGCCCTCTCGCGCGCCAAATAGTTTCCCTGCGGCCGCAAAACCACGGGAAAAGGGCCCCTCTTCAAAGAAATTCAACATGAGGTTACAAATGAACGACAGCTGCCAACGCTTTTGTCCCGCTTGCTCATCGATAGTGCCTCGTCAGGCCTCGTCGGACATTTTTGTGGATGTACGCGCATCGTGTTGGAAACATCCAGTGCCAGTGGCACTAGCGCTCGCGATATGGCGACAACCGCTTTTGAATGCAGTAATACCAATTACCTTGCTCCCGGCCTCGACAAAAGTGGGTTTGTATTATTGCTATCGCCTCAGGCTGCCAGGCACAGCCAGGTTCCAGGGATGCGAGCTACGAGATCCCGCGCATCGAAAATTCGCAATGGGTTGAACTCGAGGCTCGCCCTGACAATTCAAGCCGTCAGATTGAGCAAAACGAAGTCGAAGCTAGCCAATTTGGCAGCGAAGAATTTCTTCTATTCTTCTCGAAAGGCCGATCTTTGGCGCTCAGACCAAATGATCGATTGCACAGACTTATCGTGAGAGATCAGTTAACGATTTGAGCCGCTCGGTTAACCATCTTCCCTCGTTCATGGAAAACCACGTTGAGCGCGCGCCCCGTTTTTCCAAAGAATCCGACCTAGTGCGCTGATTTAGACAGCTGACGCCTCGTGTCCTCCTTCTTTGCATTCATTGCTGGCCAAACGTTCGAGTCGAGCTCCTGGATTCGAAGAGGATTCGAATTGTCAGGCTGCACCCGAAAACATCTCCGCTTGCAGCTTCAATTGTTTTCCAGCCTCCCCCCGTCTTTCCGTGGCCTCTAAAATCCTCGGCGGACTCTCAAGTTTGTTCATTGTGATGATCCTTGTCTATCTTGTTCAACTCTTGTTCAAGTTGCAACACCGGCCACCATTTTCCGCAATTTCAACCTTTTATCGCTTGATCTGCCGCCAGTCCAGTTTTTTCGATTCCGTAAGAGAGCCAAAAAATAAAGGAGAGGAAAACCTGCCCATACCCGGGCCAGCCCCAGCCCCATCATACCTCCTAGATACGAGTTGAGCAACGACTTTGAACCACCATCTGATGCCGGCTGCCGCGTGCGCGGCAATCACCGTTGGGCTCAAGTTGGGGTTGAAACCACTGTTTAACCACTCTGCCACCCAACCGCCACCACAGGGGGAAATCGTTGTCTATTTTCCGACAGACGGCGTGTAGCTATCCCTCAAAATGCGAAACCCGGTGCATCCCCACCCAAAAATTCTCAGGTTGGACCTGCAACTTCTGGGAATCTGCCTGCGGTCCTGACGTTTGTTCTACAGTAACGGTCTACTAAAGACTAACTAAAGACGCAACAAGCCATCCAGCGCATGCCCAATTTTGCCAAAGAATCCACGACGGGGTTGCCATTGGCGTCTTACTTCGTCGTATTGTCGCTGAACGTCGGACAGCTGGCGCCTGATTTCCTCCTTTTCCGCATTCGTTGCTGTATCCGACTGACGGAGGCGATCTTCAAGCTCGTTGATCTGGCGGTGATGATTCTCTTCGTCTCTCTTCGCCGCCTCGGCCGCCTGCGCCATCCTCCTCTCCAGCTCTGCTTTCTGCTCGTTGTAATCGGACGCCAACTTTTTGGAATCGTCTTGCACCCGAGACATTTCCGCCTGCAGCTTCTTCGTCTCTATCTCCAACTCCTTTCTGGTCTCTTCGTCTTTCTCCCGGATGGCCTCTGGAAGGAAATTCCTCAGTCGGCTATTAGTTTCGTATTGGACGACAGACCTTTCATCTCTTGTTGCAACACCGCCATTTCAGCCTTGTGTCGCTTTATCTGCTCGGCCAGCTCCCGATTCAGTTCTTCGCCCGCGGAAGTCTGCGAGATTTCCATTCCCTGGTCGACGAGCTCTCGCTGAATGCGAAGCGCGCGAGGCTGGTTGCCGATCAAATAATGGAGGATGGCCTGTGCAGACGCGATATCGTTGTCGTGGCGCAGGAGGCGTGCGCCTTTATCAAGGACTGGCTTGAAAAATCTGTCGTCGCTTGCTAACTCCGCCTCTCGGGCCTCGCCGACCTCGCGGCCAACCTCGCCCCACATATTGGTCACGATGCACACATTTTTCAACGTGCTATCCCCGCAGAGCTGTCTGAACATCTTGAAATTCCTCGTTGATATACCCCCCATCCGCACGTCTGAAATACGGTGGAGGTATATGATGCCGGCAAGCTTTTTCCCGCTCTCGTAGCTGAAAATATGAGACTGAGTCTGATGTGCACAGCGGTTCATGAGACGTACGTTGTGGCCAAAAACGACGCGATCTGCGTCAATATCTCGGTATCGCTCCTGGAAGTGTCGTCAAAGCCCGGGGTATCGATGAGGGTAACAACTCGGCCATCGAGCTGGAAAGGCGTCGCCACTTGGACCGTGCTCGTGCAGGAGTGAAGACCTCTCCCGACGCGCAAGTTTGAACCGCTGACGACGTTGATGAACTACGCGATTTTCTGTTCAAAATATGCAATTCGCTTCGATGTGGGGTACATACCGACGTCTTTCCAGATCCTGTAGGTCCCATTACGCTATTGATTTAAATTAGACGCCTGGTTCAAAATTTGCACGCGGAAAATATACGCGATTGCCACCTCGTCTTCTGGTGTCTCCGTGCCATGCTGTAACCTCCCGTCAACTTGGTTCTAGGGTATAGAAAGGAAGCATGCAAACCATGCTGCTACCACGCGAATTGGAGTTTCTATTCAACGAATCAGGACCCACAAGCTGCCTCGCGGACGACGAACCTGCTGGACAGTTGGACTTGATTCTCTTCGCTCACAGTCTTGACTGTCATGAGGTATTCTCGTTTTGCGGCTTCAAGACTATCGGCGGGTGGTAAGGTGTCTTCACTTGACAGATAGAAAGGGAGATACGAATGTGCGGCTGCTGATGCGAATTGGCTGTTACCAGTCGCCACAAGCATGAAACGGAACTGCGCAAAAGAAAGGATGTTTGAGCGACAGATATTTATGTGTTCCAGCACGCCTCGAGGCTTGGAGTTTGGAGTAATAGTTGGTCCGGGAGTTTGTCTCATCACATAGAGAATCATATTGGTGCAGTACATGGAAATCGAGAGTACATATTCATAAGAGTACATAGCTTTAGATCCTAAACGAAGATGAACGCGTCAACGATTAGCAGAGACGGAGTAATTGCCTACACACCAGTTGGAGTTGGGGGGAGGACGCACAGGTGCTGGCTGGCTAGCGAGGCGCTGGCCAGGTGCACGCACCGCTTGCCGGGAACGCTGGGTGGGCGCGCGTGCTCGAGGAGGCGGGTCAGCAACAGCGCCCCACTGAGGAATAGGACGTGGAGGACCGCGAAGGGCTGAAGTAGCGTTGGGGTGAAGGGGGTTGACTTTAAAGGCGGGGCCATACTGTTGCTCGGAGTCGTCCGACGGATGGGAATCGTCGGACTGGTGATGAGTTTCGTCCTGATGGCCACCGGACTGTTGGGGAAAGCGAACGAGAGTGGGGGCGGTGGCAACACTTGAATAGCTCGGAACGCGCGGTCGACGTCTGGCCTCCATAGCAGATCTGCCGCTACCCTTCAGGATTGCATTGCCTGCGGCGTCGACGGTCTTCAAAGTGTTTTGAAATTCCTGGGTAGTAAGTGAGCAGGGCGAACGGGAGGACACGATTAGCGGGGAGGAAAATCGAAGGGAAGGATTCTGGGGAGGACAGGGTGCGAAGGGACGCAGGGAGCGCGCACATACCTTCTTACGGCGGAATTTTTCCTGTTTGACAGCTATGGTTGCCGCCATCTCGGGGGAGACATAGAAATTGCCAGGGCATTGGAAGTAACCGCAGCGATGATCGCCAACTACTGTCGAAGGGTAATTGGCAAAACCGCACCACTCGATATCGCATTTGTGGTGATAGATGGAGGGCCACTTCTCAGGCTCGTACTGTGGCCATGGTGGAGTTATATCGCCATCGTCAGGGCTGTAGTGGAAGACGTAATCTTCGCGTTGCTGGTACCGCCGGTTTGCCCTCCGATCCGCAGCCTTCCGGCCGCCCACCATTCGTTTGAGAGTAGCTGGAAAGAATGAGTATGGGTGAGAGAGGACATGCGCCGCAGACATACCAAGCATAGTTAGTGGAAGAGTTCTGAACAAAGTGTTTTCGCGGAGGTGGAATGGGTGGCGCGGGGAACCTGCAGGGACAACAGAGAGGATTATATAGACATTCACCCACAAGGTGGCATTGATTGCTTTCGACCTTGAGTTCTATATGTGGAAGGGGACAATGAAAATTTCGAGGTGGCCGCATCAAAAGTCCCAAAGCGTTCCCCAAGCGTCCTCCAAACTTGAAATAGTGGAAAACACCCTCCAAGGTCACGCAAAGCGTCCACCAAAGTCATGCAAATCCACCACAACGGCGAAGATGCGACGACGACAAGCTGGGCCCTGCTTAAAGCTTGAAGTAAGAGAAAGAGTGAGAATGGGCCAGGCCCTCGGGTAGCATATTTCTTCGGTGTGGCGACGTCGGGTCTGAAATATCAAGAAAGCAAGTGTGGGAAGTATTTGTTTCATTTGCACGAATCCGATTGGCGGAGAACGCAAGTTTGGCGTCCTGGATTCGGGTAAGTGCAGAGACATTACTTTTTTATTGTAGCGGTCACCCCCGGACGATGAGCCGTTTCGTTCCTCAATTTGCTGGCATGGATTGCGGACGAAGCCAGTGATCATAGGATTGAAGCGCTGAAGTGGCTTGTCGGATTCAGATAACTTGAACCACAGGATGTTGTTGCGCCGACGAACTTCGAGTCGAACTTCAAGTTGGTCGGTGGCTTCCCCGTTCATACGGGGATGCAGCCCGTTGATGAACCATGTATGGGATTCCGGAAAGCGTACCTTGAGCGCTTGAAAGCCTTGACTCTGAGATTCGAGTTTATCGTTGAGGTAGTTGATTGGAAGAGGAGAGCGGTCCGATTGCCGGCAACATCGGATCATAATCGCCGCACAGCTTTCTGAATCTTTACAATTTTCAGAGTCTTTCTGGAGTCTCCTGAACCTCAGAACATGCTCTGCACGCGAGCTCTAATGAAACGGCGTCTGAGCCGTGTATATTCGACTCGTCTCTTAACCCAACAAATCCCTCAAAAGGGCGATCGGGGTGAGTCTTCTTTCACACTTTTTGTCGCGTTCTTACGCATTTTAGTCGTTGTCGGGATGTCAGGCGGTATTGATTCTTCGGTCTCAGCCAAACTTCTTGCCGCCGAGGTCAGCGCCCAGTTGTCTGTCTTAAAAACCCGACCAACGCTTCGTAAAAAGGATTACGACTTGTCCGCGGTTTTCATGCGAAACTGGGACACAAGGGATGAATACGGCAATTCCGACAAGGGATGTGAATGGGAAAAGGACTGGGACGATGTCCAAAAAGTCTGTAAGGTCTACGATATCCCTTGCCAAATGGTGACTAAAATTCGTTGGCTTCGAGAATTAATTAACCACCGTGTCACAGATCGATTTGTCGAAAGAATATTGGAATCGTGTTTTTGAGCCCTCCCTAAGGCAGTGGGAAGACGGAATTACCCCGAATCCCGATGTTTGGTGCAACAGGTGAATACCTTTTAATTTCATGGCGTATTCTGATCTGTACAGAGAGATTAAATTCGGTGCCTTGCTTGAGCACCTGCCCGGCCAAGCTACGGGAAAAACTCCGTGGCTCGCAACTGGTAATCCTGTCGTTTTCCTGCGTTCTTCATTCTAATCTTGGATTATAGGTCATTATGCTCGCAGAGATTGGTCAATGTCGCGACCTCGACTGTTACGCTCAATGGATCGCGTGAAAGACCAATCTTATTATCTTTCCTCAATCACGGAAACAGGCCTTGCTCGAGCAATATTCCCAATAGGAGTGCGTACGAAGCCCGAGGTGCGGAAGATTGCACAAGACGGCAATATGCCGACTAGCGTGTTGGAACGAGAAGAGAGCATGGGTCTCTGTTTCATTGGCGAGAAGAAGCGGACTGACTTCAAAGAATTTATTTGTAGGACCTTCGCTTTCTTCGCCGACCTCCATCTCACACGCTGTTAGCCTCGTACATCAATCCGTCTCCCGGACCAGTCAAGATGCTAGCCACCGGCAAGACCGTCAGTGAACATCCCGGCCTCTGGAGCTTCACCATTGGCGAGAAAATCCGGTTGCGCGGAATGTTGGAGAAGATGTACGTCGCAAAAAAGGACATACCCACCAATACGATTTTTGTGGCGCCTGCGAGGTGATTTCAATTTGCTCGTGGTTGATTCTTTTGCTTATGAACATCCAAGCGACCCCTCACTCCTCTGCAATAGCGTCCGAGCGAGTGAGTTTGCTTGGATCTGGCCGGACTCACCTCCCACAGGGCTTGAGCGCGGCGTAAAACTGTCGGTGCAGATTCGGCATCGAATGGCCCCCATAGCCTGCACCGTTAAAATGGCCTCCCCTGTTGCTAATCTCCTTGTCAGCGATGGCCAGGATCATACCGCCATTGACATTACATTTGACGAACCACTAAAGGGCGTCGCATCCGGTCAAGTGGCCGCTCTCTGGGACGGGGATTGGTGCCTTGGCTGTGGCATTATTGCATCAACAAAATAGGGAAAGAAACAAATCATTCCACTAGACTATCGCGACCTTGGAGGAGTCTACTTCCTTGAACATCAGGCCACTGCGCCAACCAGTGATGGCCCTACTCTCGACCATATCTTATCCGGTTTAAGAGCAAGAGATGTCTGTGAAAACAACTTGTGATTTAACTTGTTCATTCGTCGGAAATGATCCCAGATATCCACGACCTGCGAGCCCACAAAATTTGGTTGAAGATAGTCATTTGCTTTGGAACTGCGAGCAACATACTGATTGGATACATCCTATCTCCTTTGCGTCGCCAACTGTCCCAAGGTCTTTTCCCCTTCCTCGTCGCCTCTTCTGTGGAGTCCCACTCCGCAAACAGAAGAAAGTTAGAGGTTATTCGCAAAACATCGCGCAACTCAGTCAGGAAACAGCTTGCGGATATGCAATATTGTTCAATCAGGTATGCCGCACACACATATAATCGCGTCTCACTGAACACGGAGCGACAAAGAAACGCCGAACCGGGCACAACTCCTTCCATAATAAGCACGCTCTCTGGACTAGAGCCGATCTGGAAGACGTCTCTTATTTTGGTTCTTCCCCAACGCGCCATTGGCTTCAAGTCATACTATTTCGAGTCGACTTTCGCTCGTCCTCTTCATGCTCCTTGCGTGTTCGCGGAAGCATATCCCTTTGTGGTAATCAAGTTTCTATAAATGGGGCGTTCTGCAAGAAACTGTGATAGATTCCTACACACAATGTAGCCGGCTTGTCGTACTTCAAACAAAGGTAATGTGACCAAAGTACGGAGTCATGTGGAAGTTGGCTTCGTCGGGCTGGCTCCACGCGCCATAGAATTGAGCGGGGAAAGCTGTGAGAAACAATGATTATCCACCTTGCCCCTCGGAAGTGAATTAACTCACTTGAGGGTGCAGTTATGATGCGGAAAAAGTTCATGCGCCACACCGTGCCCTTGGCCTGGCCGTTGTCGACATTGAAGAAGCCCAACGGGATGAGCGCGGACGAAGTCCAGAGGCCCTTGGGTTTGTCCACGGTAGTGACAGCAGTCAGCCCATCTACTAGCGGTGTGGCGACGTAAAAAGTATCGAAAGGTGCCCCATCAGCTCGAACCTTCGAATACGGTGAGTCGGGGGATTGCCGCAGAATTGTGGATCTCACTTTGGACGGGTTGTAGATCATGGCCTGGAAAGTGACGTTGTTCGGCGCGATTTCGAACTCCAAGTAAGTTTGTGGATCGGACGTTCCGCGTTGAATGAACGTCTCCATGGCCGTGTACTGGTATATGGGGTCGTTCGTGGTGTAGTTGGGATTCACAAAGAAGTTGGTCTCGTTGAATGCCATGAAGGTGACTGAGATACTGGTATTGGTGTAGCAGACCTGTCCATGGTCCTATTATTGCGTCTCTAACGGACGTATGGCTATAGCGCACCTCGACCTTCGTCTTGGGGAACGGGGCCTTGTCCGGTACGGACTTGTCGTAGGTGACTGTGCCTTTTGCGGGACAAGCTGGAACCTGAGAAAGCTTCAATCGAGACACGAGTCGGCATTATCATGCTGCAACGGACATTTAGAGAGGGAACCGTAATCTGAGCGAGAGCTGGGACAGCAACAGCAGCTGCGAGAATGGCGCGCAGAAACATGGCGCTTGGTGAACGAATAGCAAAAATTACAGCTGAAAGGGAAGGTTTTGGGAAAGCGGCGTTTCTCGACCTTGTGACATTATTTAAACTAGGATCTGGCCGCTGGCCCAGGTTTTCAATTGAAACGTAACCATCACTGACTCCCTCCACTGTCCACACGGATGCGTGAGATAGGCGTTTGATCGTCTTTAGTATCCGCGAAAGGTTACTTTGGGGTCGGAAGCTGTATGAAGCTGTCGGAAGTCGGGAGGACGTCGGATCCGTTGGGAAATCATTCTACGCAGAGAATCTACGCGCACGTCGATCAAGATCTGTCAACGCCGACCGGCGCGTAGAATAGATGAAGGGCGCGTAGAATTGATGTGGAGCTCTCGGGCCTCGTCGGTAAATAGAGACATACATTGATGCGCCCGGCTGAGTTCAAGACGCGCCTTTTGCTTTCGACGTGTCCTTCTCGCTTTTCACGTCTGCTCGTCTGATGAGTCTTCAGCAAATCACAGCTGCTATTCAAAACTGCCCAGAACTTGGCCTCGTCAGCTTCCATGGCCTCAACCTGTTCATTCGCTATGCGTCGCTGGCTAGGGAGACCATTGAGGTCTCCCAACGGAATAAACTAGAGTGCCCCACGGAAATTCCGCCGCATATATTTGGGGCGATCATAGAGACCTCAAAGCAGTTGAGGGTTGAAATTTCAGACTTGGGACCTGAGACATATAGTTTTTGGTGTCCAGAAATTTATTTCCCATCCCCTGGAGGTATACAATAGTGGTTTGCCTCAAAAAAGAGTAAGGATTACTGGCAAAAACGCCAGGGGTGTAACGGCAACCCGGGAATTAAGTCTTCGGGAACATGCTCCGCTCTTGGAGCCATGGGCAGTCAAAATCTTTGCAGGCGGTAGTCGAGGCGGGACTCCACTCAGTGTGGTAAGGGAGGCGGGATAAGCGCGGCGGCAAATGATAATGACGGTGCGGGAGAGGCGCGTTGGCAACAAGCCGACACTCTCACATGTTGTCATCCAGCTCGGTGTTCGGTCCGGACAATATTCTACGCAAACTCGGATTTCGCCGCACGGGATCATTTTCTAGCCGATTCTCGCTGTAGAGCAGGCTCCCAACGGATTCGATCTTCTGGAAGTCGGAGTAACCTCGAAGCTCTTGCACCTATATCTAGTTAGAGGCTCAACACGAATTCTTTGAAAGCAACGGGAAGGAGCGAGTGATATTTCTTGTAACACGATCACCTGACGGCGTCGAATCTATTACGTCGAACAATTTACGTACGCATCTATGTTGAACATGCTCGAAGATTGTGGCCTGAAGAATTTGGGCCAGAACAGTCCATGGCGTTGGAGGCCAGGAATGTCTCAACGGTATATCCCTTAACATTGACTCTCTGCAGAACGAACCGTCTTTTTTGGCGGCACTGTTCGCCCTGCAAAAGAAAAAAGGGATGTTGAAGGATGGGCCCATTGTCGTCTGCGCTCGGTTGCCTCGGGCTGAAATTTTGAGGAACACAGCCTCGAAAGGTTCCGGTAATTGCCGGCGGAACTTTAATTCGGTATGATGCAGCGATATAAAGGTCAGCCACTTGCCTTTCGTCAGCCGCCCACTCTTCCTTCTCTACTTCCACCATCTACCCTCCTTCCATCTCAGTTCTTAGACCCCAAGCGTCAACCTCAAGGAGTTCTCAATGCTCATCCAGTATGTCCTCTCATTCCTCGACCGTCGATAGACTGGCTAGCCATTCTCCTATCCTCCGTCAGCCACGCCTCCTCTTCCTCCTCACTGCCGTTTCAATCCCTTTTCTTGTGGTCTGGACTCTTTCAAGTTCTTGCTACCGTCACCTGCGGCCCCTCCCCGTCGCCCGAGCTCGCCGTCTCGCCTACGTTGACCTCGCTCTCTTTTCGTTGCCCAAGCTCGCTACTACAAAACCCTCGAGTCGCCGAGTTCGCCGTCGCTTCAAGACCGTTCGCTCAAGACCTCGGTGGGATACTGTCGAGTCCTCAACGCCGCAAGCTCGCTAGCTCGCTTGCTAATCAAACCCTCAGCTCGCTTTGCCGTCGTCGCCGCCGTCAATATCCTCAACAATCAGGCCCGCTCAACAGTTAAACCCCAGTCGGATACTGTCAAGTCGTTCAAGTTTCAAGACACCTCAATTTTCTGAAGACCAAGCTCATAGACTCTCTCAGTCCCTCAAACCCACAAATTCCAAGACACCGCACACCCTCAAGATTTCTCAAGACCTCGGCGGGAAACCGCTGAAGAATATCAAGTCGAGCCTCAAGTCCTCAGGTTTCTCAATCGTCGCCTGCTTGAAGACGAGCGCCTGGCTGAAGACCTCGGTGGGAAGCTGCTCAAGACTCAAGGCGCTGCAAGAACTCGAGATTCAAGACCGGGTTAAGATTACCGGGTTAAGATTGGGAGACTGTTCAAGATTCAAGATGCGCCAAAACCTCAGTGGGAGACTGTTTAAGACTACGATGGGACCCGCCGCTCAAGACCTCAGAGGGAAACTGCTCAAGAGCTCGCCGGCGACGTGTTGCAAGTCCAAGGTTTGTCCAAGGTGAGTCTCTCTTTCCCGGGGGCGGGTGCGAGCTATATGCTCCATCCTCGTGCTCCCTTGTCGTGGGCCCCGGGCTTAGTACGCGCGCATTTGGCTCCATCCATTTGCGCGCGGAAGCCAAAAGCACGTTAAATTTCTCCCGATTCTCTCTCTCTTCGCTGTGTGTTTCGCCGATTCTTGTGGATGTGTTGTAGAATTAGATCGACGGAGCGATTCGAGTTGACCTTGATTCGCGTTTCCGGAGTCCTTGAAAGGTCCATCTTCATCGTGAAATAATATAGTATTTCGGATCCCGGTCGGTTTTACATGCTGCTTACGCCTGCGTCGCCGCCTTGGACTCATTAACATTGTTTAACCAGGTGCCAGTGGTCGAAAAGTCCAAATCATTATTTCCATCATAGCTCGTCCTCCTCATTAGGCGTAGCAAAACTTAACGTAACGCGCCTCGCAAGAGAGTTCATTGTCCGCTCAGAATCGAGACGCTGGATATTCCGGGCATGGAGCAGAATTCGTGCCGATAGGATGCTATGCACGACGCGAAGGAAGCTACGGAAATGAGTTAACAAACTCTTGGCCCAATAAAATGAACATACGTGTTGAAAAGTTGGTTAGTCGGGACGGGTGCGTTGAGGAGGGTTGCAACGTTCAGGCTGGATATAACTGTCGCGATTGCTTTTAGTGAAAGCTTGGGGGCACCCGTATGAAAACTTACTACAAATGAGCATGTAGTACGTGAACCCATCTCTGTAGAGGGTGACAACTAGTTTGTTCGAAGAGCACCGGTAAGTGCTGAGCCAGATCCACAGTGTGTATGCCATGATTGCTGATAACCATGAGTTGCACTGGCATTGGGAGGGTTGAAAACAACGCACATGTGTCAAACAACAGCACAACACCAAAGCCAATAGATGGGAAAATGGCGTTCCCCTTCGTCAAGAAACAGCCTGGGATCTGAGGCGACGGGGGGGCCCCGTCTGTGATCATCGTGCGTTGATATAAAACATAATTCGAGAGAGCGAGCTCGCTTACAGGCTGCACTTTCCAAAAACAACTGGGTGACAACAATCGCCGCGATGACCCCCATCTAGAGAGGATATTCAATCCGCTGGTTGGCTAATGTTGCATAATGTTTATTTACCGTCCATAGTGCGGAGAAGAATACCAAGACGCCGCGGTTTCGGCCGCTCAAAGCATATGTTCGTAAAATTAGAATGGCTACGAAAACTCAGTGCCCGTGTCAAAGAGAGAATATCGTCCTCACCTTCAGCGGCCGCCATGCCAAAGAGGGTACCCCCTGCTGTTCATCAGTATCTAAATCATCAAGAGCGATTCAGGCGGCCCACAAGATGTCACTTCCTGGAGCTGGGAACAGCGCTACAATTATGGTAAGATTACAGCGAAGTAACACCGCGGCGCCCTACCCACCTCGAACGATAGATTCGATGCCAACGAAGCTGCCGCACTTCAATTCAGCCACAAAAGTTGGGATCACAGCAAGTGACTTGCAGTATAACAGCACGGGTACGTCGAATGCCGGCGAGTACCGAGTGCAGAAGAAAAGGATCTTGGAAATCGACCACCTTGAAGACCACATAAGCGTTTTCTAGGCCAGGGCTGTGAATTGAGGAGATAGAGGAATAAGTCAAGGCGCTCACCTCCTCATTTAATGTCAAGCAGTAGTCGAAGACCTGACACGTACGACGGCTTAGCCTCCCATTCATTGGCTCGAGAGAAATGAATGCTCACGAAGATCGTCAGGTTCACGACTTGGAGCAGACGAAGTTAGGTTCGGGTAGGTATAGGCGACCGTGCTTCGAAGACATACAGTGCATATACTGTGCCTAAATTAGCTTCTAATCGCGAATAAACATGGAGGATGCACGTACCCTGACAGCCGCAAGGCGCGACGCGAGCAGGAGGGTCCGCTCGCTGATGGTCATGATGGCGGAGACTTGAGCATGCACATTCCGCAAAACCAGTGTCAGGTTTATAAACTCTCCCGCAAAACCCCACTGTTGTCGATGTAGACGGAAGATGTGTTAAACCTGATAGACATTGTGATACGCCGCAATCATTCTGCGGCGTTGTGTGGGGTCTTGCAGCGTATTAATAACGACCAATGGATAGAGGTGGGCCTGAGAGTTCAAACCAGTAAGTGGCTGAATTAAATGATCGTGTGAGCGCCCAGAATTCTATGAACCCAACGGTTTGGTTTTTTCTTCATTCAACTTGCTCTTGACTGGGAAACTTGACGAAAGAAACAGTCTAGACCGCGGCGGACTTGAGGAGGGTAGTGACAAGGACAAGGTAGAGATAGAGCACGGGTACAGAGGGTTGAGCAGGTAACAGTGCTAGCCTGCTACGAGGAGGTACTCGTGATAAGGGTAAACGGAACCAGTTTTCGCCCGACTCGAAAGGGTTAAGGGCCCTCAGGTGAGCTTCATAAATCACGAATACGGTTCCCGCCGTGTTTGTTGAGCGGCTAATCAGGATGCAGATTGACTCACACAAAATCTGGAGGATATCTCCTGCACCCGACATGACGCTCGAGTCGCGGGTGGTGGAAGATCAACGAAGGTGTTTCGCTCTGTATGAAGCCTTCTCTCTTCTGGGCTTCAGATTCTCCAGAACGTAGCAAGAACGCAGATGACCTTGAAGGGCGGAGGACGGACCGAGCAAACGGCCCTGTCTGATTTCCCGAAAAGGAAATTTTCCTTTCCCGCTTTACCACCACTCAGCACCACGCTAAGTACCGCCTCTCGTTCGCCTGGCAGACGCAAATTTTGGACGTCTGGACTCCCGCAACTCCAGCAAGCTTCAGATTCTGCGGTCTTTCAAGTTGTGGAATACCTGCAAGTACAATAAGCTGCGGAACGGAAGGCCGATTTCGAAGCCAATCGCGTCATAGATACTGCCCACGGAATCGCAGCCCCGGTCTCCGTCTCTATCCTACACTGAGCCTTGTAGCAATGTCAAAGCGCACCTTTTCGATCGTCTGCATACCGGGGGATGGAATTGGAGTCGATATCACCGATGCAGCGACTCAAGTTCTGACCAAGCTCTCTTCTACCTTTGGGACTTTTACCCTCAAGTTTGATACCCTCGATTGGAGCTCCAAGAACTACAAGCAGCGCGGCTACTACGCACCGGAGGGCGGTGTCAATTCGTTGAAGAAATATGGTTCCGCAAGTCTTACTTGTCAAGGCAGTTGTTTACACATATTCAGATGCCATATACTTCGGCGCCGTTGGCTGGCCTGGTTCGTTTCACATACGATCTGCGCCGATGATTTTCTAATTCACGCTACTCAGATGTTCCCGACCACATCTCCCTCTGGCAAGTGCGTACAATGATTGGTCCTCAACCCAACGCTGATAGCTCCCCATCAGATGATTCTCCCTATCCGCACGACACTGAACCAATACGCCAACGTCCGACCGACGAAAATCCTCCCCGGAACCTCTTCGCCCCTCTCCGCATGCGTAGCGGACCCGTCCCTCCTCGACTGGGTCATCGTGCGCGAAAACAGCGAGGGTGAGTACTCGGGCCACGGCGGCACCACGCCCTCGACCGCACACGCCGCGCACACCGTCGCAACCGAAGTCAGTATCTTCACCAAAGTCGGCTGCGAGCGAATCTTCCGCTTCGCGTTCGAGACGGCGCTGTCCCGCCCGCGCAAGAAGCTCACCATGGTCACGAAGAGCAACGCACAGCGGCACGGGATGGTTCTGTGGGATGCGATATTCTACGAGGTCGCGCGCGAGTACGATGGTCGGGTCGAGTACGATAAGATGCTCGTCGACGCGATGACAGGTGGGTCTTTGTCTTTCCATTTCTCCTCCTAGCCTCTGGCTGATCATTGGGTCTACAGTGCGCATGGTCAACCGCCCGGAGAGCCTCGACACGATCGTCGCGACGAACCTGCATGCCGACATCCTGAGCGACCTAGCTGCGGCCCTCTCAGGGAGCATCGGGATCGCGCCGAGCAGCAACCTCGATCCTACGAGGCAGTTCCCGAGCATGTTTGAGCCCATCCACGGCAGCGCGCCGGATATTGCTGGCCAGGGTATCGCGAATCCCATCGGTGCGTTTTGGAGCGCGGCGGAGATGATTAGATGGCTTGCGGGGGCGGATGGGGCCAGTAACGACGAGGGAATCGTGGAGGGAACGGGGGTGGGGCATATGGTCGAGGCCGCGGATTGCTTGATGCAGGCGATTGCGAATGTGACTGAGAAGGGTGTCAAGACAAGGGATTTGGGCGGCAAGAGCGGGACAAAAGAGGTGACGGACGCGGTCTGTGAGGAAATCGGAAAGGTTTACCAGGCTAGATGAATTGAAGATAGTGACTACGATGATTATTTGGAGACTCCTCCATTATTCGAAGTATCGAATCTACGTATGTTCCGATAGGACCAGTTGTACAACATTGGGTACTCGGAGAAAGAAACGAAGAAAGAAAAGATAATCTACATGAAATCTCCATCGAAATCATCCAGAGCCTCATCGTAAAGACCTGTGTCGACCCTGGGGGAAAAGTTGATTTAGCTTTGTTTTCACACAACGGGAGGAAATGTTACGCACTTGCCCGACTTCGCTGCGCCCAGAGCAGGTTTACCGCCCGTTTTCGGCTTCTTCTTCCCGCTGGCCTTGTCTCGCTGCTCTTTCTGCTTCTCGTTTGCCAGCGTCGTTAAGCCGCTTGCAACCTTGCGGACCTCGACGTCCTTGAGAGGCATCGCAAGCTCCCGCGCAAGGTGTTCAATGAAGATGGGATACAGCGGCTTGCTCTGGTGTCGCTTGATGATAACTTCGATTATCTGATTTGAGAATTTAACAAAGTCCTCCTTTGTGCGCGGCTGGAATGAAATTAACGAGTCAAGCTCGGTCGAGGACGTGCCTATCGAGATTCCTTCAAAAACATGCGGAACATTTATGGCGTGTACGCACCTCCCAACGCAGCAGCACCGAATAACTCTGCAGCGTTATTGAGATCGGCGTTTAGCTCGCGTTCTCGGTCCCGTCGGAGTTTCTCCCTGGGGTCGAGGACAATGTCGGAATCGTAATCATCCTCCTCGCCGGCCTCTATTCGGGCGGCGCGCTCGGCCTCCTTCTGCGCGAGCTTTGCCTTCAGAGTGCCCTTCTTCTTCGGGGCCTCGACGGGGCCAGCGGGCGCTGCCGGTTTCTCCTCGTCGTCGGAAGACGCCTCCCAGTCGCTCTATGTTCACGGTAGGTTTAGCGGCACGGATTTTGGGCCACGCGACATACGGCAGGGCCATCGTCCTCCTCGTCCTCTCCCTCCCACTTGCTCTTCACCGGCTTCTTAGCCGGTGGGGCTGCCTTTGGTGGTGAACTGACGCCCTTGGCGGGTGTGTCGCTGTCGGAACTCCCCTCTGAACTCGCAGAATCGGAGATGAGCCGTCGGAGAAATTTCTGGGTGGGGCAGCAACGACGCACCCCAGTCAGACATTTCAAGGTCGATTCTAGGTTATAAACTCTTGTTTCAGAGTGAATTTGAGCAGTGCCCGCGTAGAACCAAAAAGTCTCGAAAAAGTCCTGGTGGAAGCGGCGTGTTTGCTTATGTGATGAGATCCGAGTCTGCCGTCCGTTGGCCGTCCGGCACTTCCATTTGACCTTCAACCTCAACCCATGTACTGTGCTGCGGTTGGGACTCTCTGTTCTGTTGTCGACATAAAACAAAAGTCATAAGTGTTCAAGTTCGCCCCGTTGGCATCTTCGGCCAAAGCAGTCGCGAAAGCAGTTGAGTTTTATGCCAAGTACGATACGGTGCCCCCTCCTGGGTAGAAAGTCATTTTGCAATTTCTGACGCTCGTTATTTCTGACGCTCGTTCACCCTCCTCAACCTACTCCCTTGTGACCCCTCAAGCTAACTCGGCAACACGGATACGGATGAGTTTTCGATTACATTACGGCCCCATCGTCCATAATTCGGCAACACGGATACGGATGAGGTCCCGATTACAATACGCCCTTGAGTAGGTTACCCAGAGGCTACCCGTCGGTCAAGCGCCGACTCGGTCCCGGACGGTTCGAAATATTGCTATAAAATGTCCAACGGTTTGACGCGGTACTTTAACCCCCAGTGAGCTGTTACGCCATGTCTACTGCTACCACGAAAATGGAATATGGTTGCCCCTTTTCGTTCAAATTATCGAACCGTGCTCACTTTTCTCTGCAGTTCGCCTGGGTCAGTCGGGACTCAGAATTTCGAAGGTCATCCTTGGATGCATGTCGTACGGAAACCCAAACTACATGGGAAATTGGGTTCTGCCCGAGGAGGAAGGTTCCAAGCACATAAAGGCTGCGTAAGTCTCATTTTAAAAGTTCTCGTGCATTCTCCCAACTTCGCGGTTCAGTTACGATGCTGGGATCAACGCCTTCGACACAGCCAACGTCGGTCAAGACCTTTAATCCTATTTTCCGTTTAATTGAGACCACATGAATCTAGGGATACTCCAATGGACTTTCGGAGGAGGTCCTCGGCCGAGTGATTAAAGAGCACAAGCTTCTTCGCGACGAAATTGTCATCTTGACCAAGCTCTTCTTTCCGATCTCCCGTAACCCAGACGAGTTCTTGTACGCCCCCCCAGAGGCTTTGGACGCTGCTCGTTACACCAACCAGTATGGATTGAGCCGCAAGGTGACTTTCTAGCTCCCGCATCTGTATTACAACTGACAAGCCGTGCAGCACATATTTGACTCCGTGAAACATAGCCTGCGGCGTCTACAGCTCGATTACATTGATGTTCTGCACTTTAAGGCTTACTACTTTCCCTTGTACATTCCTTGACGCTTTTTTCAGGTCACCGTTTCGACCCCAACACGCCCATTGAGGAGACTGTGTGTTCATTCGTGCGGCTCCCTTTATCCTCGTCTCACGCTATGCTTGGCAATGTGGGCATTTATTCCATTTCCGTGTCTCGAAAGTACTCATTTCAACCCTAGTCCACGCGATGCAAAGTATGCCATTGCTAAATGTTTCTTACTCTTCCAGCTCATCGAAATTACTTCAGACTACGCCATCAACAACAAATTGACTCCGTTCATTATCATGGAGAACCACTACAACTTGTTGTACCGGAAGGAGGAGCGCGAGATGTTCCCAACCCTCAAGGTGAGCAAATCTGAGGGTGGTGTTTCCACAAATCTTAACTCCACACAGCACTTCAATGTTGGCGCGATTCCGTGGTTAGTCGGGATCGACGTTGTAGCTTTGGCCGACTGAAGCTCATCGTCCGTTGATAGTAGGTCCCCTCTTGCCAGGGGAGCACTTACCCGACCGCTTGAGAGCCAGAGTACTTCTCGTGGCAATTCTGACTCGTCAGTGTCCAGCTAATTGTGTTGACATCGGCTCATACATCGCCAGGATGCCCGCCCAATTGTATGTGCAGTCGACAGCCAACCAAACGACCGTCAAAAGGTCCGTCTTCTGCGCATTGAAATTGAATGCGCGCTGATTGGCCATTCAGGGTCGAGGAAATTGCGAAGAAGCGGGACATCAGCATGGCGCAAGTCTCTCTTGCTTGGCTGCTGAGCAAAGAAGGTGAAGATCAGCATTTCTATTACCAAGTCGGATGTTTACCGTCCTTGAATTTGCAGGCGTCTCTGCTCCTATCATTGGGTCAAACTCGCTCAAAAATCTGGCGGACCTCATTGGTGAGTCATTGACGTCCCTCCGTTGGAATGCTGAATCCGAACTTGACGCAGCTGCGATTCACATCAAGCTGACGGAGGAGGAAATCAAATACTTGGAAGAACCCTATCAGCCTATGGGCATCCTTGGTCATTAGTTACTTTTAATCAATTAGCTGTAAACCAGTTAAATCTCATAGTTCTTCGACCAAAATATTTTCTGCAACAGAATGAGCGAACACTAAGTGTCACATACATATATATGTCGCCGCTACTAGTAGTCTAGTACGCTAGATAGTTGACAGATTTCAAGTTATATTCGACAACAGCCAGTCCAAAACGACGCGCGGCATCTGCGGAATAACACTGAAAGTTGAGCTTTTCAACATGCCGGGAGCGGCAATCACCGCGATCAAATAATATTTGTCCGAGCTTTGAGTTGAGGCCATTGCCCTTAAACCACTTCTCGTTCGAAACCTTGTCAGAACTTGGGCTTCGCGCTCTCGAAGAGTCGAAATGGAACTTTTATACAAAACGTATACTTGCTATCCGCTGCGAGACCTTCGAATCTACCGGAACCTTCAAAGCGGCGTCCGAAATCGGTGTGAAGCTACCTGAGCAGACGGCCGCCGGCGCTGCGGAGAACGGGATTCCTTGGTTTTATTCGGCCCATATCTGGTCCTGCTTTCGGCCTGAATATGTGGCAGTCATACTGCCCAACGGTGCTTAATCAAGTAGGTACTGGGGATACATATGCTGGGCGCCGACGAATCGCACAGAAAGTCAGCTGGCACTTCTTAGGAGCTTCAAGTAGCCTGAGCGACGTAGATTCGCATCTTCCAGTGAACTAATCGGTCCCATGACTAATTAAGTGGTTGCATTTAAAGGGCGTCCGAACCGGATATCCCACCCAATCCACCCATGTCTGCCCAGTACGATATCATCTTCGCAGGAGGTCTTGACTCTCCAGTACTCGTTCTACAAGCATTGACCAAGTCCATCTAGGCGGTACGACTGCATGTGTCGTAGCCGGGCGTCTGGCGGCGGCAGATCCGAGTCTGAAAATCCTTGTAGGTGTTGCGGTGCCTATTGCTTGTCTTATGCTCAGCTTCTTTGTCCTCCAGATAATCGAGGCGGGCAAGCACACTAAGGATATTTCCACCCATACGCAGCCCGCGAGATACTTCACCAACCTGTAAGCTTCCAAATTACCCCGAAAATCCTTGACCTAAGCGCCGACGCAGAGTCACGGGCGGTGATACGTTCACTTTTCATGTCGCAAAGCCCAGCGAATCACTGGGTAATCGTCCATGCATCATTCCGTCTGGTAAAGGAGTGGGAGGAGGAAGCTGCGTCAATTGTGAGTTTCCGTGGCTGTTTGGCGTCTAATTCCTGCTCACAACTGGGGTCTAGTCATGATGTATACCCGCGCCTCTCCGTCCGACTACGATGATTGGGAGAACTTCGACAACCCAGGCTGGGGTTCAAAGGATCTCATTCCCCTTTCCAACAAGGTACCGTATGCTAATCCGATGTACGCCCCTCGTTTTTTCATTTTGACGTAGGCGGAAACCGTTGAGCCCAATACCAAGGGCCATGGAACGTCTGGTCCGATTAAGGTTAGGGGCGGGATGGAAACCAATATTGCCAAGCAATACCTCGCCGTTGCAAAGGCTCGTGATAAGGAGCGTGGCTTTACTGACGACGCCAACGACATTTCTGCGACGTCCATTAATGCCTATAGTGTACGTTTCTCCATCTGTTCCATCGCGATTCAAACTTCTTTTACCCATGTTGTTGTAGCCGTGGTTCAGGTGAGGATGCTCCATATATGCATTCTATGCTCTGGTCGCCTTGACTTACCACTCCCAGATATGTGTCATCCAAGAACGGGAGGCGATCGGACACCGCTCACCACTACATTTATAACCAATCCGACAACAAGAACCTTCAAATCTTGCCCCATTGCCGCGTCAAACGCGTCATCTTCGAGTACGACTTGCGAAGTGGCAGCCTCCTCAATATCTACTTATTTCTTTTCGCAGAGGTGACCGTGCTGTTGGCGTAGAATATATCAGCCACGACCCAGCGGTTGCGGACAAAGAAGCCGTTTCGACCGCGCGCGCGTCGCGGCTTGTTGTTATCGCCGGCGGTGCCTTCGGTTCGCCCGCCATTCTGGAACGGTAAGACAAGTCATCAATTTCACCTCGCAGTTTTCTTTAACCAGTCGCAAGATCTGGCATCGGTGCTTCCACTGTACTCAAGGCCCACGACATCCGGCAGATTGTCGAGCTCCCGGGCGTTGGTGAAAATTATAATGGTGTGTCCTCCACAGCGACATTATCTCAAGCTGTCGCTTATTTGTCGGCAGATCACAATCTTCTCATGGTTCCGTACCATACCATCGACAATGAAATTACCATGGACGAGATTTGGCACGGAAAACCGGAAGAAATCAAGGGTATGCAGTGTGTGGTTACTCGGGGTTCTCACTAAGACTTTGCAGTGCACGAGGATCTTTGGCTTCGTGATGAAGGCAAAGGGATGATGGCGCACAAGTGGGGATCCCGCGCAGCTCGCGAAAACAACGCTAACTGTTCGTTTTATCCAGCGGTATCGAAACGGGTATCAAAATTCGTCCAAACGCCCAAGATCTGGAGGTTCTCGGCCCGACCTTTAGCAAACGCTGGCAAGATTTCTTTGCCAATCAACCCGACAAACCAGGTTTGTACTATACTCTTCACTGGGCGTCGGTTTGACCTTGCTTCCACCAGTCATGTGGGTGGGACCGCTTGCAGGCTACACTGGGGTAAGCGCCTCAGCCAAGGGGAAGTTCTTCGCCATCGGCTACTACACCGTGCGTCTCGTCACTCCCACTATTTGACAACAATCCGATCACCTTCATTCATCAGGAGTACCCTGCCTCCATCGGACGGACGCACATTACCTCTGTGGACCCCTTCAAGCCTTTGGAGGTCGAACCCGGTTTCCTGGACAAGCAAGTCCCCCTTTTTTAATGCCGTCGCTATCTGCTAATGTCGCGTAGGCCGGAAGATGTCGCCGTGCTGAGATGGACATACAAATGGTCGCGTGAAATGGCCAGGCGTATGGACTCGTACCGAGGCGAATACGCTCTTGAGCACCCTCTGTTCGCTGCCGGTAGTGCAGCAGCTTGCGCCAAGGCCGACGGCCCAGTGCCCATAGATGCGCCTGATGTCGTGTATGCTTATATCCTCCGGATCTCATCCTTCCCTTCTCATAGTTTTGCCAGCTATTCCGCCGAAGACGACGAAGCGATTGACAATTACCACCGTGCAGTTGGTACGTCAGGCCTTCTGTGTCTTAACTCGTCCTGACCTCCAATCCAGTTGGCACGACTTGGCACTCGGTACGACTCCCCGCCCTCTGCACATACCTTGTTCTGACCTCTTTTTCAGCTCGGTACCTGCGCCATGAAACCGCGTGCCCAGGGCGGGGTCGTTGATTCACGCCTGAACGTGTACGGCGTCAAGAACCTCAAGGTCACTGATCTTAGCATTGCGCCGTCCAATGTGGGGAGCAATACGTACAACTCGGCGTTGACGATTGGAGAAAAGGCGGCGGTGATCATCGCAGAGGAGCTTGGGATCAAGGGTGTGTAAGCGCAGTACTACGACAAAGGCATGTAATCCGAGTGAATTATCGTAAATGAGGAAATATAGGTTTGTCCTCATCGTCGTTAGCTGCCTCGGGGAAACCCCCCTCTGGAAAGCGCTGGGTCTCCGAAACCCTTTTACACAATCTGGGGTATTCGATTCTAATCTGTATCTTGATTCCTTCTAGGTTGAGCTTCGTGAAGCGGGATAAATCCAACACCTCCTCCTCGTAACATCTCCCAGTGAATCTAAAATGCTGCAGGGCCGGGTGGTCGTTTCGTGATGTGAGGAGGAGGAAGAGCTCGTCAAAAGGGAATTTTTCTCCTATATATTGATCATGGATCGACAAGCTCTGGAGGTTTGAAAGCACTTCGGAATTGTCGGTCAGGCGGGTGAAAATGCCGGTCCAGGTAGAGGGCGATGACCCCGATATACAGAGGCTGCGTAGCTGGGGGACGATGAGCAAACAGTCCCAATGTTGTTCGTTGCTTTCATTGTTGTAGTGAAGGGTGAGCTCGTGCAAAGAGTAAGAGGATCGGGTTAGGAAGGAGACAATAGACTCTCCGTTCTTGACACAATTGAGGGCGAGTGACTCGAGTGCGGGCAGCGTCACAGCGTCAAGGACACGGAATATATGATCTGAAGGGCAAGCCGAGTTGTGGGTGAGGCCAAGGGATTTTAGAGAGGCATGGGGCGGAATTGGTGAGCAAGGGATAATACTTGGAAAGGTGAAGTCAAAGCAACCACGAACCAGGGCCGGACATAGCCTCAGAATGAAGAGGCACTCGGACGGCTCGAACTGGTTACCGGTGAAATCCGTCAATTGGCTCCATGGAATTCCTGTCCCTGTGAAGTCCAGCGGCTCTAGGCCTAGCGTCAAGTGGATGCTCCGTAGTTGCGGTGCAGCCCCCACACGAAATTGGCCCGAGTCCTGGCTCTCATAACCATCCACGCCAATCCTCAAGTGCTCGAGTCGAGGAAAATCCAATGGAGTATGTGATTTCACTGCTTCCAGCGCTCGTTTCATTCCGGGGAGGTCCACCTCGATTTCGATGTGCCTCCATTGCACCGGGTGCTCCAAAAGAAGTCTCAAACAAGAGTCTATCGACTTGGCATTAGCCAGTGCGTTGCGTGGACCATAACGCTGTTTAACCGGAGGCTGAATTACACGGATAGCAAAGGGGTGTTGACCAGAGCGCGCCAGCCAGCGTTCGAGGAGTTGGTCTCTGGCGGCGTGAAGTTCTGTATTGGGCTCGCTCACGGCAAACGCCAGCGAAGCCCAGAGCTGGGGCGTGGAAATGGCGATATCTCTCCATTGCCTGCAAATGCAGACCAGAAGGAGGGGAGCGTCGGATATGCGGGGTTTGCACGGGGGAGGAGGGAGACAGCGGAGGAATATCTCGGTGGTGACTTCCACAGGCAGCGTGAGGATGGGGAAGGTCAACGACTCGATTACTTGGATCCGCTCTTCTTCGAGCCGCTCCAGCAGCAGTCGAAGCTGGGGAATTTGTTGGTCGAGTTCGGCGAGGCGGGTTCTGCGATCCGGCTGCGACATTCTGGCGGGCGAGCGATGTGGTTCCAGTCAAGGGGCGAAAGCCATCAGTCACCTCACATGACTGTGACCACTCGCGTGCTCTCACCTTACTCCCACCACGTCCAGGAGACAACAAAATGTCCGCCTCTCGCGCGCACCTCCTGAAACTCGCACTGCCCCTCATATCTGAAGTGAGGATACGCCCAAACTTACCTTACAAAGTCCCTAATACGGCCACACGTTGTTTAGCACGGATTCATGCGGACCGCACTCGCACGCTCGGTCCTCCACCTCCCCACCGCTCAAGCGCACACAGAACCCCTTTCAGACACCGCCGTCTCAGCACTCTTTGGGAAGGGCACTCTCGCACGCAGAGCTCTCATCGGAGCGTGGATGGACGCTGGGCTCGAGAGCATGCGGCGGGGCGCAGATGCGAGCAAATCTGTCAGCGTAAAGGACGCACTTCATGCGCGATTGGAGTACAACGAGCCGGTGTTGGCTCATTTACCCGAGGTTTGCCCTTGCATATTCCTTTTTTAATCTAACGGATTCTACAGGCGTTTGCGCTCTTAGCCTCTCCGGACTCGGGTATTCCACCAGTCGATCCGCTGCCTGCTTTAAAGCACTCAGCGAGGGTCGCTGATGAAGCTTGTTATTTGTCCGCCGACCAGTCCCTCCGAGTACGCTCTCGCCGCCATACTTATTCCGTCCTCACCCACGTTTTTCTGTAGCTATCTTGGTACTCGAAGCGTGGTTCTCTGATCGGAGTTTACAGCGCCGCAGGTGCGCTAAGCTTCCGCTGCCACAGTCTCCCTCTGAGATTTCTCTCACGCATAACTACCTTTACAGAACTCCACCAGCTAACATCGCCTCAATCTGCGCACGCGTTCCTAGACAGCCTTTTAAGCGCCTCGAGCGCGATCGAGTCGTCTGTGAAGGATGTTGAGCAGTTCTCATCCTATGTATTTCGGAGCTGGGCAGGAATTATCAAGAGTAGGGATATTTTGTGATGCAGTAGAGAGATATTTCACGCTTGGACCGAAGAAGGTCGACCCCGGACCGATCGGCCGACGCCATCATTCTTACGATCAAATCCCAACTTGGCACACGCCACTCCTTCAGTTTTTTAGAATGTCCCGGCTCACCTTCGTCCTGGTGCTGCTCACTTTCTTGGCGTTGAGCGGCGCGCACACCGTCTCAGAGCCGAAGATTCACGACGCTCGCGGCGGCTTCATGCCCGGTCCCGAGACACCCATCTTGGTACGTGTCCAATGCCTTTACCGCAATTCTCATTCTGAGCTCATTTCCATATCATATTAAACACACACCACCGTAATTAGGCCTCGGAAATCCAAGAATGTCTCCCCGTTTGGCGGCTGAGTCTGCTCAAAACCACGCTGGAGGCGGAGGAATCACCCTTGATGCGCAAAGTCTTTGCTTGGCTTTTCCCCTTCGGGCCCGCGTGGAACTCGATCCTTGGCACGTTCTACATCTCGTCGTAAGCCCCCCTTCTGCGTAAACCACCAGCAAATGCACATCAGGGCCATGCAGAGTCCCGAACTTTATCCTGGCCTTCATCCCGGCGCAAATCAATGGAAACACGCTGAACACGATGACTGCGTTTGCGGTCAGTCGTTCACCTCCTTGCCCGCCCGCGCGCAGTTCTTTACGTTGCATGTGCGCGGGTAGACCGGCGGCCTCCTTTCGGACGTCTTCCTCCACCTCGTCCCCCACTCCTTCATGGGCGAGCACCAAGACCCCGGCGTAGCCTTCGTCATGGTCGAGGAGAAACGCAATATCCTGATTGGGTGAGCTTAATCTCTTTCACGTAAATCGTCGACCACATAACTTGGCAGACTGGCGATCTTTGTGGGCTTCGCGGCGTTTTTCATGATGGAAAAGACGATGCGCGTGCTGGGGGGCGACGAGGACGGGGCCGGGCATGGTCATTCGCATTCGGTTGCGGGCGAGGAGACCGGCGCACAGGCGTCCGGCGCGTCCGCGAACGGGACCGGTGGAGACGGCGTCCGGGCGCGCAAGGCGGGGAAGAAAGGCAAGACCGCGGCCGAGGCTGCCCCCGCGAAATCCCCGACCGGCCCGTCCAAGACGTCCGCATACCTCAACTTGGCCGGCGACTTTGTGCACAACATGTGGGATTACGCCTCCTCACGTGCGTTGCTGCGTCACTAACCTTTTCTCAGCACCGATGGGCTTGCGTAGGCGGTTTTTCTTATGACGCGGAGCAAGTAAGGACTCACTCGGTCTAGGATGGCTGCGTCGTTTTACGCGTCGCCCATGATCGGGGCGACGACGACGCTAGCGTGCTTTGCACACGAGATCCCGCACGAAATCGCTGACTACTCGATCCTGATCCGGAGTGGGTTCACGAAGAAGCAGGCGATGCAGTCGCAGTTCCTCACCGCGGTCGGAGCCTTTGTAGGTGTCGCCTTTCCTTGCTTCAATATCTTCTATGCACGTTCGCAAATATCCTCGCTGACGCCGCGTGGCCCTTATCGCAGGTCGGGTGAGCAGATATTCCTTCCATCCTGGTTTATGCCGCGAGGCTAAGCGCTGGATGCAGAACCTTTATCGGGATCGCGGTGCATACGGCCACGGCGACTGAGGACGGGGGCCACCGCTCGGTCGATCTTGCTGCAGGTGTGAGACAGGATGCGAGCGGTCTCTTGGGGACGACGGTCCAGCTGTCAGATCTGGTGGGTTTTTCACAGTTTTATTTCTCGCGACTGTCAAATAAGAATTCGCCCACAGGTCATTCCCTTTGTCGCCGGGGGATTCTTGTACATCGGGGCGGTGGCGGTTTTGCCGACGTGCGTCGCCGCCATAGTTTTCTGCAATTCGGACTGATGACCGCTGTTTGTAGGCTGCTTGCGGAGAGTAAAAGCGCGTCGCAGGCGATCCGGGAGGTGGGTCCAGTCTCGTTTTTTCGGCGGTGATTCTGAAATGTGGCAGTTTGTGGCGATGGCGGTGGGAGTTGGGTGCATGTTTTTGGTTGCGTGAGTCCTTGCTTCCTTTACTTTGTACCCGCGAATGAACCCACGGTCATGCAGATGGAACGAGTAGACTGGTTGAATTGTAGCGATGGGTTCGAATTTAGATTAGTAAATTTAATTGAGTGAATCGACTATTTTTCTGGTTCAACTTGTGAGTGGGTGAGAGCAGCAAGTCAATTATCGAAATATGGGTTTACCTCAAAGCTAAGAAAGCATCTTGAACCAGGCCGTCAACAAATTCAATGGACTTAGCATAGTTCAATTGATCGAGTTTGGTCAGCGATTACCGACTCGAGTCACTGGCAATAATGAACAGAACCACACCGAACCATATTGAAGTGGGGGAGTAGAAAGGAACTTACAACATCCGGAGGAGAAATCGAACCAGAAATGTTACCAGCTGGTCGGTGCGAGGGAAGTGCGGATTCCAATCGTTCATTCGCATTTGAACGCATGTTGTCCGTGGTTCAAAAACGAATGAACATTGGAACGCGAACTTCCCTTTCTTTCGTACGTAGGTACGGATCCCAACGTTCATTCGCATTTGAACGCACGGATGCTAAAAAAAGAATGCATCCGTAAATTTGACAGCCACGGAGGATTCCCATTGGGCGCAAGCTTAAATTCTTTTTGGAATGGTACTTGATCGCTGCGCGATATTCACCGAGTGGGGGGGATGTGCTGGTGGTTGCTCCACAGGCATGCGGCGGCGCATCCGCGAACGGGAGACGGGGTCCGGGGAAATTGAGATCAGACTGTAGACAAGGAAGGAAGGAGACTGTGTGGGTTGCCGCGTTTTCCTTCGAGGCTCACCAAGACTCTTCCCACTGTCGCTTTTCTTTAATGCACGTTCGCAAATGTTGGCTCGCTAACTCCGCGTGGCCTTATCGCTGGTCTGGTGAGCAGGGATGCCATTCTAGTTTAAGACGCGAGGCTGATCGCGAGCAGCTGAGTGTGAGGCCTTTGTTGGGATAAGTGAGGGAGGTGCATTTGCGATGCGGCCCGGGGGAGCGAGGTGGTCTGGATCGTTAGTGAAGCTATCAGATCTGGTGGATTTCCAAAGAATGTTTCTCGCGACTGTCAGGAACTCGTTTGCCTGCAGGCGATTCTGGAGGGTACAAGTAAATTGAGCGTCTCTTCCAGCTGCACACACGTTGATTTAGTTGTGGGCAGGGGACTCACGCGAAAAGAAAAAGGAAACTGGAGTCGCGGTTCAAGTTCAACCTATGCGTGGGAAGAAGTGTGCCGATGCCAGGGTGCCGTGCCGACAAACGTTTGTGTGATCTAGTATGCAGCACTCTCCTGTTTTTCAAAGTTTTCCATCTCCCTTGCACGAGACCACAAAGGGCGTACGTTTGACTTTCCCCGTAATTCCTTGCCGGTATTTATACCAGCCCTTTCACAGTCCAGTGCCCGACAATCTCTCCGGAGCCCAGGCGCTTTTTTCCGCCTGCTCAGTCCGTTTGCGCCGTCCGCGCTCGCCACATACCCGGATAGCCCATGCAGGCGTCCTGAACCCTGGCCCATCTCCCGCACTTCATCGTCCAAAAAATGGGCACAAAAGGCAGATCCAGTCCCCGAATCGTGTGCTGCGCAATCCCCATCGCCCGCGCGGCAGCAAAGGTCCTCTTGATCACCAGTCGCAAGCGCCCCGACAACTGGGTCTGTGAGTGGACGTCCCCGTCGCGTCCCTTCGCGTCTTATTCGTCCTCCTAGTGCCAAAAGGCGGGTGGGAGGCATCCGACGTCCGTCTCGAGGCCGCGGCGTCCCGCGAGGCTCTGGAAGAAGGTCCTACCTTTGTCCCTCTACCGCTGCTCTCCTCCTGATTCTCCCCCCGTCCTTCCCGTCCTTCCTACAGCGGGCGTGCGTGGCACAATTACCCGTTACGTCACCACCCAGCAAACCCAGTCCACGATATACCACTTTTATGAGCTCGACGTCGTCACCCTCGACCAAGACTGGCTCGAGAGCAACGAGCGCAGGAGGGAGTGGGTCGACTATGCAGAGGCCGTCAGGAGGCTAGAGTGGAAGGCTGAGCTCGCTGCCGGCCTCCGCATGTCTTCGCTCGCGCCCGGGCGGTAACCAGGCGGGAGAGCCCAGAGTCTCTCCCCGTCTGCTCTACCACCCACCACACCAAGACCACCACCCAGACGCTGTACCATTTTCAAACGCACACATAGAGAGAGCCGACTCGACTCGGGCCCGCACGCACACGACTACTTTACTACATCTGTCTTAACCATACCCGCCCCTCCACCGACCAGGCAGACTACTATGCCGCATGTCTGAATCCATTTAAACGCTGTGGTTCGTGCCCCGCATACACTTACTTTGTCTGGTGTCTCGACGACTCCGCCCCGCCTATATTATGCTCCTAGATGTAGTTTTATAAGTATTAGCAGCCTAGTTAGTTAGCGTTAGCGTTAGCAGAGCAGACCAGCCGTTGACAATGTCAATTCATCCACTCCAGCGCTTGCCATCGATTATTCTCCGCCACTCCAAAAAATATGAAATTGAAATCCGCGTCATAGGTACGGGTCGGACCTCGGCGCGAGTGTACGACACGAAAATGAGTCATTCACGGGCTATACTGTACGAGCCTGTATGGGAGCAACGGTAACGGTAACGGCAGCCCCGTTGCGTTGCTTGTTTTTGGCGGGGTCACGGTCACGACGAGGCTCGTTGCCTTGAATTTATCGTGACGCCGTACGAAAAAAAGTTGAAAAAATTCCTCTGCACTCGAAAACACCTGAAATGAGTGAGAAACCAAGAGTTTAGTGCCCCAACAGCAGACAAGTGGACAAACATCCATGATACCCAAATTATATCTGGACAGTTGCTGCGCAAATTTATTTATTGTTGCTTCTTTGAGCAACCGTCACGCTCACGGTAGGTCGCGTTGCTTGAAAAAAAGGCAACGGGTGTGTCACGGTCCCGGAGCCGTTGCTCCCATACAGGCTCGTACAGTACTTCCGTGAAATCAGAACTTCACACATACGCGCCTTGAACGTTGTACGCGCCTAACAAAAAGAAGTACAGCTAGCGCTTCGAATTCACCGCTGCTTTTTGCGTGCACAAACGTTTGCTCCAACGTGATATTCGTTCAGGCCGAGACTCATTAATGTTTTTTTCGTTGGCGTGGTTGGGTTAGGGGTTGATTCCGGATTGGGCCGGGCCGGGTAAACTCGGTTATTCGGGTGGATCAATTGGGCGGCTGGATGCCAATGCTGAGGAAAAGGGTGTGACTCACTCGCACTCTTACCTTGCACCAGCGCCAGGAGACGAAGAAAAATTGATTGGGCCAGTGTGGTAAGTAGGAGGTTCGGGTCAGGGGTGTTTGGCCGTGTGAGGCGGGGAGATCCGAGCATAGCCACGTAGAGCGGATCAGCTTGTAGTCTTCTACCAAAGCACCAAAGCGCTAATCTCAGTGGGAAACCCCACCAGCGTACGGCTCACGGAACTCTCATGGAGGCCTTGCATTCCCGTCCGTCCCTCGCGGAATTTTTACCCTGAAGCAGGGCTGGAGAAGGGACACAGACTAATGGGAACTCAGAACTCTACGGCTGAAGCGGCATGGGCCGCATGGCAGCCTGACCCTCACCAGCGGCAATTTCGCGTGAATCGTGAATCGTGGCACCCGCTGGCACCCCACTGTTTCCACTCATCCACAGCATGCATGCGAACATCACAGCGACGAGTATCAAGAATGGCTGTTAGGACACAGGCGAATTAGTCAGGACCTCTACAGGCTACTAACTTAGTAGCTGGTCCGCAGCGTCTGCGCGGCATCCCTCGGAGACGATCGTCATTATTCCAGTTGCAGGGCTGTAGTTCCGGGCGGTGCTGAGGCCGCCTGTGATGGCGGCGCTATTTATCGCTCAAGTTCAATTCCTCAAGCGAAACCTTCTCCTCAACTTCTACTCTTCTATGGGTCCCAGACCCGGCAGGCGAGCTCACGATTTTTTTACACGAACACCCTCTCCATTTCAACCTGTGCCCCCACGCCAATTCGATTCAGAATATTCATCACGCCCTGCGTTCACGGAGGGTGTTGCCCGCGAATAGACAATCACTACCCGCGAACAACCCGCGAATGAACAAGTTTCAGGACCTGAAGTTATGACACCGGTGGCCGACAAAACTTGGGGCAATTCAACAGCTATTCAATGATAACTTATTTAATCGCCCCGGCATGGCCGGACGTTCGGTGGACGCGTTTTCCCTTGAAGTACTTAATTGTTTCTGCAGCTCACCCATCCAGGGGTACGAGCGCGGGGTTCGGCGTATGTGTTACTTTTTATGATTGGTTTGGTTGGATCCTGAGCCACCGCGGGCGTTCGGAACGTGTCCTCGTTGTCCTTTGAGACTTCGGGATTCGGTGTTCGAGAAGCGTGAGGAAGAACACGAATGAGAATGTAGTAAGTGGCTCGAATATCGCCGCAATTCTTGCTATTTCCCACTGTAGTCCTATAGTGCGTCGACGTCGGCCATCTCGGAGATGTTGGAAAATTTGTGGTGGATTGTTCCTTGGTCGAGTGTCACTATCTGGATTCCGAGCGAGCATCAAAGCTATATCCAGACATCGAAAGCGTACAAGGGTCACCCAAGATCTGAAGTCCTTAGCCTAAAAGTGGATGGTGTCGACCGATCGGTCCGGGGTCGACCTTCTTCGGTCCAAGCGTGAAATATCTCTCTACTGCATCACAAAATATCCCTACTCTTGATAATCCCTGCCCAGCTCCGGAATACATAGGATGAGAACTGCTCAACATCTTTTACAGACGACTCGATCGCGCGCGAGGCGCTCAAAAGGCTATCTAGGAACGCGTGCGCAGATTGAGGCGATGTTAGCTGGTGGAGTTCTGTAAAGGTAGTTGTGCGTGAGAGAAATCTCAGAGGGAGACTGTGGTAGAGGAAGCTTAGCGCACCTGCGGCGCTGTAAACTCCGATCAAAGAACCGCGCTTCAAGTACCAAGATAGCTGAGGAAAACGTGGGTAGGGACGGAATAAGTATAGCGGCGAGAACGCACTCGGAGGGACTGGTGGGCAGATACATAGCAAGCTTCATCAGCGACCCTCGCCGCATGCTTTAAAGCGGGCAGCGGATCGACTGGTGGAATACCCGAGTCCGGAGAGGCTAAAAGTGCAAACGCCTGCAGAATCCATTACATATCTGTATTAAAACGAATATGCATGGGCAAACCTCGGGTAAGTGAGCCAACACCCGCTCGTTGTACTCCAACCGCGCATGAAGTGCGTCCTTTATGCTGACGGATTTGCTCGCATCTGCGCCCCGCCGCATCTTCTCAAGCCCAGCGTCCATCCATGCTCCAATGAGAGTCCTGCGTGCGAGAGCGCCCTGCCCAAAGAGTGCTGAGACGGCGGTGTCTGAAAGAGGTTCTGTGTGTGCTTGTGCGGTGGGGAGGTGGAGGACCGAGCGTGCGAGTGCGGTCCGCGTGAATCCGTGCTAAACAACGTGTGGCCGTATTAGGGACTTTGTAAGGTAAGTTTGGGCGTATCCTCACTTCAGATATGAGGGGCAGTGCGAGTTTCAGGAGGTGCGCGCGAGAGGCGGACATTTTGTTGTCTCCTGGACTGGTGGGAGTAAGGTGAGAGCACGCGAGTGGTCACAGTCATGTGAGGTGACTGATGGATTTCGCCCCTTGACTGGAACCACATCGCTCGCCCGCCAGAATGTCGCAGTCGGATCGCAGAAACCGACTCGCTGTACTCGACCAACAAATTCCCCAGCTTCGACTGCTACTGGAGCGGCTCGAAGAAGAGCGGATCCAAGTAATCGAATCGTTGACCTTCCCCATCCTCACACTGCCTGTGGAAGTCACCACCGAGATATTCCTCCGCTGTCTCCCTCCTCCCCCGTGCACACCCCGCATATCCGACGCTCCCCTCCTTGGTCTGCATTTGCAGGCAATGGAGAGATATCGCCATTTCCACGCCCGAGCTCTGGGCTTCGCTGGCGTTTGCCGTGAGCGAGCCCCATACAGAACTTCTCGCCGCCAGAGACCATCTTATCGAACGCTGGCTTGCGCGCTCGGGCCAATACCCCCTTTCCATCCGTGTCCTGGAACGTCCAAGGCCGCTGCGTAGCGACAACGCCGTGACTGGCGCCAAGTCGGTAGACTCTTGTTTGAGACTTCTTTTGGAGCACTCGGCGCAATGGAGGCACGTCGAAATCGAGGTGGACCTCCCCGGAATGAAACGAGCGCTGGAAGCAGTGAAATCACATACTCCATTCGATTTTCCTCGACTCGAGTACTGGAGGATTGGCGTGGATAATTATGAGAGCGAGGACTCGGGCCAATTTCGTGTGGGGGCTGCACCGCAACTACGGAGTATCCACTTGACGCTAGGCGTAGCGCCGCTGGACTTCAGAGGGACAGGAATACCATGGAGTCAATTGACGAATCTCACCGGACACTCCTTCGACCCGGCTGAGTGTGTCCTCGTTCTGAGGCTATGCCCGGCCCTTGTTCGCGGTCGTTTTGCCTTGTGTAGTGATATCGCCCCCCCTTCCCAACCAATTCTACTCCATCCCTCTCTCAAATTCCTCGACCTCTCCCACCTCAACGGCAGGTGGCGCAATCTAAACATTGGTTTCCAGGTTCTTGATGCTATCACCCTGCCGAGACTCATCTCGCTCACCCTCGATTGCGTCGGGAACGGACAGTCTATTGTCTCCCTCCTAACCCGGTCCTCCTGCCGTTTGCACGGGCTCGCTCTTTTCTGTGACTTTTACGACTATCAAGCACTTTTCGGCTGTTTCCTCGTGGTACCCGAGCTACGCAGACTCCGTATATTCGCGGCAGGGTCCTCTACCTGGACCGGCATTTTCACCCGTCTGACTGGCAATTCCGAAATGCTTCCAAACCTCCAGAGCTTGTCAATCCAGGATAAACGTATCCGATACAATTTCCCCATTGACAAACTCCTCCTCTTCCTCAAGTCACGAACTGACCACCCGGCCCTGCGGCATTTTAAGTTCACTGGGACACACGAGGCGTCCAAGTCGACGTTGGATCTATCCCGCTTCGCGGACCCGATCCTTCAAGGGATTCAGGTACGGATTGAAATTGAATACCCCTTGTTGCAGAAAGAGATTCCCGGGATCCAGCGCTTTCCGGAGGGGGATTTTTATGAGGAACCTAACGAGGACGAGGGCGATGACGACGAACTTATCTTTCCTAATTTCAAATAATTGACTCGAAGTACACCCCATCCATATCCCTTTATCTGCTGTGGGGTTTACACTCCCTTGATCCCCAAGTCCTCCGCGATGATCATCGCCGCCTTTTCTCCAATCGTCAATGCCGAGTTGTACGTATTGCTCCCCACATTGGACGGCGCAATGCTAAGGTCAGTGACCTTGAGATTTTTGACGCCGTACACATTCAAGCGTGAATCAACGACTCCGCTCTGGCTACGGGGTTTCATGGCGCAGGTACCGAGCTGAAAAAGAGGTCAGAACAATATAGGCGCAGCGGGCAGGGAGTCGTACCGAGTGCCAAGTCGTGCCGACTGGATTGGAGATCAGGACGAGTTAAGACACAGAAGGCCTGACGTACCAACTGCACGGTGGTAATTGTCAATCGCTTCGTCGTCTTCGGCGGAATAGCTGACAAGATTATGAGAAAGGAAGGGTGAGATTCGGAGGAGATAAGCATACACGATATCAGGCGCATCTATAGGCACTGGGCCGTCGGTCTTGCCGCAAACTGCTGCGCTACCAGCAGCGAACAGAGGGTGCTCAAGGGCGTATTCGCCGCGGTACGAATCCATACGCCGCGCCATCTCACGCGACCACTTGTATGCCCATCGGAGGAGGGAGAGATCTTCCGGCCTACGTGACGATTAACAGATAGCGACGAGGTGCGAGGAGTGGACTTGCTTGTCCAGGAAACCGGGCTCGACCTCCAAAGGCTTGAAGGGGTCCGATGATGTGATGTGCGTGCGTCCGATGGAGGCAGGGTATAGCTAATGAGGGTAAGAATATTGTCCGACCGTCACTACAGGAACGGTACACACAGTGAAATAGCCTAGGACGAAGAAGTTTCCTTGGATTGAGGGGTTCCCACCAGTGTACCCTGCAAGGGGTCCCACCCAGGCGACTGGGGAACGAAATTAAGGCGGGCGTTTTTCGATGCCGAAGCTATCATGCAATACCTGGTTTGTCGGGGTTATTGGCAAAGAAATCTTGCCAGCGTTTACTAAAGGTCGACCCGATAACCTCCAAATCCTTAGCGGTTGGACGGATTTTGATACCCGCTTCGAGACCGCTAGGTAAAGGGCAACGTTAGTCTTCTGTTGAAGCGCTGCGGAAGAGCCCTACTTGTGCGCCATCATGCCGTTTCCTTCACGAAGCCAAAGGTCTTCGTGTACTGATGGAGAGCCAGTAAGAACCGAAAGTATGTACATTGGGCCAGTGCATACCCTTGATATCTTCCGGTTTTCCACGGAAGATCGCGTCCATGGTCACTTCATTGTCGGTTGTGTGATAAGGAATCACGAGAAGATTGTGATCTGCAAATGCGTATGAACAACATATAACGGCGCGCGCCCGCGGCCGAGAAACAGACCGTTATAATTTTCACCGACGCCCGGGAGATCGACAATCTGCTGGATGTCGTGGGCCTTCAGCACGGCGGGAGCACCAATACCAGATCTTTGACTAATTAGGAAGATCATAGGCGAAGGAGGGGAGCCCGCACCGCTCGAGGATTGCGGGCGAACCGAAAGCACCAGCAGCCAAAACAACCAGGCGCGACGCGCGGACCGTCACTACGGCTTCCTTATCCGCAGCATCCGGGTCGTGGCTGATATATTCCACCCCAACAGCACGGTCACCTCTGCGAAAAATTGTCAATCAAAGTTTACGAATGTACTCCAGAGGTCCTACTCGAAGATAACGCGTTTGACGCGGCAATGAGCCAAGATTTGAAGGTTCTTGTTGTCGGCTTGGTTATAGACGTAGTGGTGAGCAGCGTCCGATCTCTTGCCAGTCTCGGATGACACGTATCTAGGAACGGTATAGGCGACCACGTTATGGAATGCATGCAGCATCCCTACCTGAACCACGGCTGCAACATCATGGGTCAAATTTTGAAGCGCAATGGAACAGCCGGAGAAACTTACACTATAGGCATTAATGGACGTAGCCGAGAAGTCGTTGGCGTCGTCAGTGAAGCCACGCTCTTTGTCGCGAGCCTTCGCAACAGCGAGGTAATGCTTGGCAACATTGGTTACCATCCCACCTCTAATTTTAATTGGGCCAGATGTTCCATGGCCTTTGGTGCTCGGGTCAACGGTTTCTGCCTACGTCAAAATAAAAACAATAGTTCGCGCACCGAATTAGCATACGATACCTTGTTGGAAAGGGGAATGAGATCCTTTGAACCCCAGCCTGGGTTGTCGAAGTTCTCCCAATCATCGTAGTCGGACGGAGAGGCGCGGGTATACATCATAACTACGCCCCAGTTGTGAGCAGTGAGCCGAAGTGAGCAATGGAAACTTACAGTTGACACTGCTCCCCCCTCCCATCCCTTTGCCGGACGGAATGATGCACAAACGATTGCCCAGTGATTCGCTGGGCTTTGCGACATGAAAAGTGAACGTATCACCGCCCGTAGCTCTGCGTCGGCGTTTAGGTCAAGGATCTTTGGGATAATTTGGAAGCTCACAGGTTTCTGAAGTATCTCCCGGGCTGGGTGTGCGTCGAAATATCCTTGGTATGCTTCCCCGCTTCGATTATCTGAAGACATAAGAGACGGAAGAAAACCCAAGAGACGACGCATACAAGAATCTTCAGACTCGGATCTGCCGCCGCCAGGCGCCCGGCTACCACACACGCAGTCGCACCGCCTACACAATGCACCTGGTTAATGCTTGGACAATAAGCACAAGAAATTCGAGAGACCTCCCGCGAAGATGATATCGAATTGAGCAGCCATAGAATGGTAAGGGGTCGTCCTAAGCGCGCGCCGTCTTAAATGGGTTTTAAGAGGGTTAGCAACTGCCTCAGGCTATTCTTACTCGGATTGAACGACGATTGGATCACAGGACTGTCTTCTCTAGGTCCGCTATCGACGGCACCAAAGTCAGGTTGCTTTCTTTGGGCTATAGTTCACCGCTCCGCAAGGCACTAGTCTTTCCATGACAGATGCCTATAAGGAAGCTCGGAGTGAGGCGCTTGTTTCAATGTCGGGTCTGCTATTTCTTGTCGACATAGCTCCCATGCAGAAAGGTGATCGCCCACATTTCCGGGGCTGGAGCGATATCGTGTGACGGTAAGAGTTGTTTGGAGCGTTGCACAGCATTTCCTCGCTTTGACCCGTTGATCCATTTTCGGCATGTTGAAAAAAATATCTCGGCATGTTCAACTCTTTATTTATCATCTTCTGTAGATCATCTAGATGGAATCGCGCTCTAAGATGGTAGGCCACTACCGCGTTCCCACTGAACAATTCTCCCGACGTAATCTGATGTCCGGCTCTCCCCGCGACATGATGCTAGTTGAATTCGAATCGAAGTTTGAACGGAGATCCACTTGCCCGTTGTAGCTTGTGTTAATTATAGACCAAGTTCTTCTAACTCGAGTAAGTCTCCTGTATTCACCTCCTTCTCGCAATCTGATGTCCGGCTCTCCCCGCAATAACCTGATGAACGACGCAAAGCCTGAGAGATCTGGTCGCCTGTGCAGCTTGCGTTTTATAAGAGACCAAGCTCTTTCTCATTTCAAGCGGGTCTCCATCATTACTCCTTTCCTGTAATTCCCTCAAGTTGGGAAGTTTGTTCACCGCAATCTTATGCCTGACGCGACTTTTCACGACATAGGTTGATCATGTAGTCAGGAAGAAGTGGAGCATCCATTAGAGCGTCCGTTTATAAACGGACACTCCACTTCTCCCTAACTAATTTTCCAGCGTCTCCGGCGCATTCAGCTCAATTGCTCGTCCAGTTCAATTTCCACGATACTCCGCAAATATGGATTTCGAACCTGAACACGGCACAGTCGGACTCCAAACTCTCTGGTTGATTCCCACGGAAAATCCAAGAAAAAACTTTCAATTGAAATTTACACCCCAGATTCATTCCCAGATGAGATGTACCCGAGTATCCAACTCCGACGATTGGAGAACAGCCTGGTGGTAATTTTGAAACCAACAGTCAACCATCTTCACAGCAGATTCCGTTGCCCGTCTCTCACAGCACACGACAAGTGAGTTTGCATTTTTGTCGCAGTCCTAATATTACTCGGGCGATGCCTGCCCATCCGAAGCTTCGTGGGGACAAGGTAAAGGTTATAAAAGGCTTGTTGTTCTCCGAAAAACGACCCACAGAGCCCACACCTCTGCTCTTTCCGCCGCTATCCACTACAACATGGGTATATCTGCGGACGATGTTCTCGTTTTCGATATTGGGACCATGTAAGGCCACCCAGGACACCGACGACCCAGACTCATGTTTTCACATCCGTTGCAGTGTCGGGCCAGTGGTAAGAACATTTATGCATACCCAGGGAGCCCAAGCATTAATCGGTGCACTTAGTTCATCGCCAACCTCATAAACTGGCTCTTGATGGGGACCCTCGTCATGCAGATGTGAATTCCGTTCTAGCGTGGTTCTTCAGAGGTTGCATTCGCTAAACAGCGCTGCAGATATACCTACTACCAACTGTTCCCCAAGAAAGATGTGATGATGCTCCGTATACTTGGTACGACTAGAACATTTTTTACAAGTTTTGGGCCGCCAATTTCTTTCATAGTCAACTTCCTTTTTCTACTTGATGTGGCACAGACGGCCATCCTCACCCATCATGGCTGGTTCACTGTCGTCACGTCATGGAGTGTCGCGGCCAACCTCGATATCATCCCCTGGTCAGCCTCGATGATCCCTATCTTCTGTGGTCTGGGTTTGTTGAACACCCACTATCATTATTTCTTCTCGCCATACTTATTCCATTGCAGTCTCTCTCCTTGTCCAGCTATTCTATTCGTGGTTAGTATCTTCAATTGTTTTGTGTGCCATTTAACACAGTTGGGAAGGCGTATATGGATTCTTTCTCCAAACCAGGTCCTACGTGGTGCAGCCATATTAATTTCTTTGGTTCGTTGAACACACACAAAGGCTCCATCTTGGGCTGACATCGGACACCGTGACAGATTGCATTCGTTCAAGCTGGGGGGGCAATTTCAACCGGGTTTCTGGTGAGTCCCTGAGTGTTGGAATACAATTCAGAATGGGGCATCAATGATTTTCGACACAGTCTATGCATCCCCCCACTGTCGAAAACCTGAGGCGTATACACCCTGAGATCACGGTACCGTCAACTACTTCAGCAAGGAATACTGTAACTCACCAAATGCTTAGCTTTGGCTTGCAGGGAGTCTTGGAGTCGATATCCTTGTAACACTGTGCATGTCGTATATCGTGAGACCTTCGCAACTCCTTATGAGTTATTTTCCAACTTTGCCTACAGCTCACCCGAGGACGACGACGCAGCGGTTGGACCCCTACAGAAACGCTCCTCACCAAGTTGATCCATCGCATTATCCAAACAGGCGCAGCTAGCGCAATCGTAGCTGCTATCGATATTGTAATGTACATTGGTTTCCCGTCCAGAAACTATCACTTCGTACCGTGAGTGGATCAGTACAGGTGTTCAGCCCCGTTTAATATTTCCACTCAGTGCCTATATTCTCGGGAAAGTGTTCGTGGATCCTCTAGTGTCTTTTTGGGCTGGAGTTTTGCTCATCGGATACTGCTGGCAGTTATTCGAACAGTCTCATGCTCACTCTCAACCTGCGCCGACCAACGGCAGAAGAACACAGCTCCCAAACAGCCGAATCAAAGGCCGAGTCATTCCGCAACAACATTCAAAGCCGTCACCGTGCTCCTGGGGGTGTCCACATTACCCAAACTGTTGATGTTGACAGTTCGAGTGCCGATATTTGGGCGCAGAAGGTATATTCCATCTTCGCTGAATCGATTTTGGATTTGAATAAATGGTAAAAGGAGAACCAGGAAGACAACATTCATTTGGTTAACATCCCACACATGAAGAACCTGCCTGAGAAACCAGACGCGATGAGAGCAGGCACCGAGGCTGTCTGAGAGGCGGGTCGTTACAACACGTACATAAGTAGGAGTTGTAACCATATTTCATGAGTTTCCCAACGCCGGGTGCGATATCTAATCATCGCGTCGAGCACGTGATCGCGATTGCAAACTCCGATGCCAGCCACATTCGGCTGAGTCGGCACTACTGGATCTTTGTGATCCGCGTTCTTTCGGACCGGAAGACGCTGCCAGACGAGAACGAGCCGACGAAGTATTATTTACCTGAGCTATTATTAGCGTAGTCGGTCGTATAATTCGTATTCTCGTATTCCTTTACTTTCATTTCAATGGGTAACTTGGGAACAACTACTACATCTCTAGGAAACACTAGTACGGGATTCCCAACTCCTGCGCGATAATCACAGCAGCCTTCTCGCCAATAACCAGGGCCGTGCTGTACGTGTTCGCTGCGACGTTCGAGGGGGGAATAGAAATCTGCGGGAGGAAGCATCAAAGGCTCAAGCTGGCCGTTGTTGTTGTGAAATTAATTGCACTCACGTCTACGGAGGTAATTGTAAGGGAAACTGAACGATGCAGGACAACGAATACTCACCAGCAACTTTGAGACCCTGCACTCCATAAACGCTCAGCCGTTCGTCGACAACACCCATCTCGTTTCTGGGCTTCATCGCACAGGTGCCGAGCTACGGCGGGTCAGCAGGAATTCGGCAGGCAAGATCAGGACGACGCACGGAATGCCAGGTTGTTTGGACTGCCGTTAAAAAAATTAGCTAGACCCGTCACAAGTTCGGTCGTGAGCAAATCGCACCGTTTTCGCGGCTATAAGCGTCAATAACTGAGTCGTCGTCCTCGGTGTACACTATATCTGGCGCACCCACATCGACAGGCACTTCGTCTTGTCGGTGTGCGTCGTTCCCGACGGCAAACTTTGGTCTTCGAGGCGCGTATTCGCCCCGGTAGAGGTTCATCCTCCGCGCGATTTCGCGACTTTTCTTGTAACCCCAACGAAGGACGGCTACATCGGCTGGCCTATCATGCCATGAAAAAAGGAATAAGAGGGAAAGAAGGCATCAGCGTACTCGCTCAGGAAGCCCGAGGAGAAGTCGGGCGGTGCATTCGCATCTTCGGCAGATGAGATATGCACTTGGCCGCGCGCGAGCGGGTATTCCTGCGCATTTCAGCGGCGTGTGGCTTTGAAACTGAGGGAGCGAGCATACCGTGTAACTCCCCACTCCGAAATATTTGCGCGGCGGGACGACGGTCAGGTCGGCGCCGGCGCCGAACAGGCTGCGTAATGTCGGTCGCCGAAAGATGTGGTTTTTTTTGAGAGACACACCCAGACGAAGGACCACACCAAATGACCGGTTTGTCGGGGGCGTTCTTGAAGTACGTCTCCCACCTGCTCGCGAAGTCGGGTCCGAGCTCTTTCAACTCCTCCGCGTTGGGCCGGAATTTGATGCCCGCATCCAGACCGCTAGCGACTCTTTCAGCGCGTGCTCGGAGGAAAGATGATTAGAACGGCGGACTTGTGCGCTAGTAAACCCGTCCCGTCGGATTTCCACTGCGCCACAAGGCCTGGGGAACATGAGCTCAGACAAGCGCCGGAGCGGGTTCGCCGACGACTCACGCTCTTCCTCCTCCTTGTCACCGCGCCAAAAAGCGTCCAGCGTCTCCGCTTCTTCAGCCGCGAGGCACGGAATGAACACGCTGTTGTGGTCTTGGTAGTTCTGCCCGACGCCAGGGAGGTCCACGAGCGGGTGTACGCCGTGGGCTCGCAGGATGTCGGACGCGCCGATGCCCGAGCTGGGTAAACAATATTGGCAAAGGAGAGGAGGGGAAACAAACACCAACCGTTCGAGGATCGTTGGCGAGCCGAACGCGCCTGCAGATACGACGATGAGCCGCGTAGCTCGCGCCGTGCGGACCGTCTGGTCCGCGTTGGGGTTCAATACCTTATCGGCAACATATTCGACGCCTACGGCGCGCGTGCCGCTGAGCTAGGGTAAGAAGCAGGAGGCAGAAAGGATGAAGACAATGCGCACTCGAAGATGACTCTCTTCACGCGGGCGCCAGTCAGCACTTTAAGGTTTTGGTTGTGCGACTGGTTGTAGATAAAGTGGTGCGGGACGTCTGAGCGGACCCCGGTTTCGGCATCGATCCATCTGGTTCGCGTTGGTTATCATGGCTACAATAAATGCGAAGGCAGGCGCACTTTTCCCACCGCTGGCGCCGAATTAGCAACAGTTCGAGCTTGCGGAAAGGTTCCCACTTACCCCATATTGATTGCAAGAAAACAGCCCATTAATATCATCGGTCATCCCGCGCGCGGGATCATACTTCTGCGCGACGTCCAGGAAGGCTTTCCCGACGTTCGTGAACACGCCGCCGAAGGAGACCTTCAGGGGTCCGGAGTAGCCGTGGGTCGGTGCGTCGGGCTTGCCTTGGTAGGTCTCTGTCTGTAGCAAGTCGATTCGGAATTTTGTGGGACACTTCTTGTATGTAAGTACCTTTCTTAGAAGCGGGATAAGGTCCTTCGACCCCCATCCCGAGTTTCCGTAGACCGTCTCCCAGTCGTCGTAATCCGAGGCCGCGGCGCGCGTGTACATCGCAACTGGCGTAAGGCACGGCACTTTCAACGGACGCCGATATTTAGAGAGGATACTGACAATTGACGCTGCTTCCTCCTCCGAGACATCTCGCCACCGGGACGATGAGCGGCCGGCCGGCAAGGTGCTCGCTCGGCTTTGCGACGTGGAAAGCGAGAGTGGTGCTGGTTGGGGCGAGGTGGCTGAGGTATCTCGCGGGCTGCGTATGGGAGGAAATATCCTTAGTGTGTTCCCCTGCTTCGAGGATCTATCAAGGTGCATATGAATATCATAGTGCGTCGCGTTTGTGAGGAGGCGCGCACGAGAATACGCAAAGATGGGTCTGCGGCTGCGAGACGGCCTGCGATAAGGCAGCCGCTGGTGCCACCTGAGGCACATATGAAAACAAGTCCAAGAGAATATTGGTGACACGATACCTCCCGCGAAGATGATATCAAACTCGTCTAAGGTAGACATGGTGAACGATCCTTCTATGGCCGCAGGTTTATATAGGCTTGCACACCAGTTCACACGTCGGGAAATGACCTTCGACAAAGTAACCTTTGATGGTTCGCGGCGGCCGACCGCCTGTTTTGTTTTCAAGAAAGTACCACCACCGCGCATTCCCGGCTTTACTCAGCAGGAGAAGGCTTACTGAGCAACCGAGCGACGCGGCTTCAGGTTTCAAGCTTCAAGGCCTTCAAAGATGATTCCGGAGAGGAGGCAATTCAGTACTGCTTCTTGAGAAGAAAAGTGCAAGGACGTGTTGTCAAAGTAAGCAAAGATGTTCTTCTTGAGATTTCGACCCAAGTAAATTGCGCCAAGATAAATTGCGATAGAAATCGACAGAAACTGGGACAGAAATGGACAGCAAAGATGTGGGTTGCAATGGACATGTACAGCGGATTCGGTGGTCGCGAGCACAAAAAAGTACAGACTCATTGTGGCTCAGGTTGAACGGGATGAGGTCACTGATTGGGGGCTGTGCTTCTTGCAGTTGACGCGCACAACAGTGGGCTCGCGGACGCTGAATTGCCCTTTAAACCTCCGCTATACCTCGTTCTGGCGCCGCGAATCCGCAGGTTTTCTCTCTTCCCAAGGGCTCCCACCAAACGCGCCTCTGTCCCCCCAAATCCTCGTCCTGTCGAACAAATTCCACCCGTAATGCTCGCGGAGCCACACCCACCCTCAAAGGCCAATCTCAAGGCCTGGTGGGCGAACTTTACCTCTGCACAGAAGCACAAGGAACACGACGGCAAGGGTAGGTTTCATGCTGTCAATCGGCCCGCACTCCAACCTCGCAACAGATGAGCCGGTGCACACCGTGTTTGGGAAGCCTTTGAAGGAGAGTCTCAAGTACGCCAGCGTCCAAATATCCACCGCGAATGCCAATGGGGAGCTCTATGTGTGGGGCTACATTCCGGTGGTCGTTGCAAAGTGGTGCGTGTGGAAATCCTTGGAGTAGTGCCGCGATCCTCAATCCGAGACACAGTGGGCTGTACCTCAAGGAGAATGGTATGCCTGCTTTGCAGAATGTTGTACCAACTTTAAATCGTCGCAGCTACCGAGGTGCCGGGGACGTTCCGCGTTAATGGCTCGAATAAGCGGATGCGGGAGTTGCAAGCGCTCTTTGAGACACCACCGAGAGTGCGTCCTTCTTTTCTTTCGCGGCACGGGAAAAGGTCTGCCCCCATGAACGCGCATATTCCGTGGTGGGCAAGCAGGGAACGTTGAAGGGGAAAGGCGGTCATGCACCTGGTCAAAGACCCCTTCTTACCATCTGCGAAGATGCTCAGTGCCTGAGAGGTATACATTTGGTGGGCAAGATCCGTGTTGCCCACCTGCGAAGAGTGTGCCTCGGGCACGCAGTTTTCACCTGCCTCGACTTTTGCCCACGGGGGAATCCATATTTATCGTTGCTCCTTATAGTACGGCAAATCCCTCGACTGGAAGCAAGAAACATACACGACGGTGCGTTGCTGCTTCCTTCGTCTAAAAACTGGCTCATTTCTATGTATCCAGCACGACGTTGCCAGCGTCTTCCGAAGATACCTTACTCAAATGCCTGCAAGTCCAAATATCCCGACTCTTCCCTCCCACTAATATTCAACAGGAACCCGTAATTCCTCACGCCATGTATCATGCCGTGCGTCATTTCATTTTACTTTCAGAGCTACTGCGGACTGACCGGTACCCAGGTCCGAGACGCCTTATGTATGCGAAATCCTGACCATTTACCGGATTGTCCACTAAATCTATGCAGCGAAACAACCCTTTAACCAAGACGAAGTTATTGCAACTTATAAACGTTTAATCCGTGCAATGCCTCGAGCAAACCAGTACCTTCTCCTTTACGTCCTCGATTTATTATCCGTCTTTGCCCGTAAATCGGACAAGAACTTAATGACGGCCACAAGTTCGTCATTCCGCGCCGTGAATTTCTTCTGACACTTAACTCTGTTATGCAACAGATCTGGCAGTGATATTCCGACCTGGCCTAATATCCCACCCCGCACACGAGATGTCACCGACGGAACACGACCTCAGCCAACGCGTGCTCGAGTTCCTCATCGCGCAGCAAGATTGGTTCATGCTGGACATCCCGCCACCGCCGCAGAACGAGCCGTGGGACGAGGAGACGGTGGAAGACCCCGGCGATGACGACCACTCGCCCATGGGTGGTGCGTGGAACCTCGTCGCCCCCGGCGCTCCACCGATGATGAGGCGGAAAACCACTGCAGGTGCGTCGGCTAGCCGCTTTCCACCAAGTCCTCTGATTGATTCCTAGATTCTTCGACCTCGGCAGACGCGGCGCTGAGAAGGGAGGGAGATCTGTCGCCGGTGGAGGAGTCGCCTGGCGGTCCGGGCGCAGGGGACGATTCGGGCGGCGCGACGGTGACGCGGCGGAGAACGCTCCCCACGCGCAAGACACCGCCCGACGAGCCGCAACAACAGCAGCAGCAGCCTCAACAGCCACATCGGCCCAAAGTGCTGCGCAAACAGAAGCGATCGTCCTCCACGCAGCCGCACACCAAAGAATCCTCAGAGTAGCCCCAGCCCCAGTCCCCGTGGTCGTTCGCTCCTAGAGGTTCTTGCTGCCGTTCTTGTATCAATATTCCCTCTGTTTTCTTTTTTTGCATACCCCGCCTCCGCCTCACCCTCCTTGTTGACACTTTTCTTACGCTGGTTAATTTGTAGATTATGTAATAGTTATTCACGGACTACAACGACGATAAACGAACAAATTACGATGTAGCGCGGTGCGGGATTTAACAAGTTGTTCGATCGAGGCGGTAAGCCCCTAAGTTTAAAAATTAATGATGGCGCGCCAGCGCGTCGTGTCGTTTCCCTTCCCTTCCCTTCCCGCTTCTGAATAATGGCGTCGTACCGCACCGACACCCCGCCCACGCGCTCGCAGACGGACTTGCACCAATATTACGACGCGCCGGTGAGGAAGTTTCTGCCTACGCAACTTTATTTCTCTCCTTCATTCCACGAAACTAACGCTGACTTTGAAACTACGCGTGGTGCCAATTCAAGTACACCGGCGATGGCGATGGCGCGCAGGGGATCCCGATGCAGCAGAAACACGCGTACGGATACGGCGCGCCGGCGGCGGCGGACTCGCAGACCAGCTTTGGGGTCGGGGGCGGCGGGCGTGATCCTAAAAGCCTGCGGCGCATTAGTGCGTGGCCGGACAAGAATGTGGGCCAAACGGCGAGGCCGAGGTGGATTTGGGCGAGTATCGCATTCAATTAATTCGACGCGACACGCTGACGAACGCGCTGGGTACACTAGATCCTCTCCCTGATCGCCCTCGCCGTGCTCATCGCTGCCGGCGTGGTCGTCGGGGTATTTGTCTCCCAGCACAAATTCTCCTCCTCTGCCTCTGCCTCCGCCTCCTCCGCGTCCGTATCCTCGAAAACCTCGACCTCGGCCTCCGACCCAAGCGTGTTTACCAAGAACCCCGCGCTGGTGCGGTCCTTCTATGGGATCGCGTATACGCCCGAGGGGTCGCAGTTGCCTGATTGTGGGAATTCGTTGGACGATGTTATTACGGATATTCAGGTTCGCTGGCTTCGCCTTCTTTCGTTTGAAGGAAAGGTGCTAATTGGTTGCTTTCAGCTGCTCTCTCAGCTTACTACGGTAGTGGCCACTGTTATTCTTCGTTGTGTCTGCTGATTTCTTTTCCTTGAAAACAGCGAATTCGATTGTATGGTATGTACACCCTCCTTTGAGTGTTTCTCCGCAGCTAATTAAGGATCGTCAGGCGCGGACTGCAACCAGACCGAACTCGTCGTAAGTCTTCACCCCTTCATCTCCGTCTTGAGGAAATCAACGCCCCGTCAGCTCGAAGCGATCAAGCAAACACAAGTGAACATGACCATCTGGGTGGGCAACTACGCGATCGCGACCGACGGCGGGACGGCGTACGCGCGCCAGCGAGATACTATTGGGGCGGCGATAAAGAAGTATGGGGTGGGGAATCTTGGGGGCGTGACGGTGGGGAATGAGTTTGTTCTTGAGTGCGTTTTCTTTTTCCCTCCACCTCCACCCTTGGAACCTGAGAGTGCGCGTGCAGTTACCTCGAGGCGCACGACGCGACGGACCCGAACGGTGCGGTGGGGAATGCGGGGGCCGCGATTTTGATTGAGGATATTCGGGATACGCGCGCGATGATGAGCGGGTTGGGACTCGGGAATGTTTCGGTGGGTTCTGCTGCTGCTTCCTATGCATTTCCGCCTCGTTAACTGAAGTTTCATCAGATCGGCACCTCCGACGCGGGCTCGTACTTCAACACCGAGGTCTTGGAGGCAGTGGATTATGGCGTGCGTCCTTGAGTCACTTGGTTTGAGGAGCTGAGTGGTTGATTGGGCTTTAGATGGCCAACGTGCACCCCTGGTTCGCGGACACGAGGATTGAGGACGCGGCAAAATGGACGGCGGATTTTTTCGCGAGCACGGATTTGGCGGCGGCGGTGGCGTTGTCGAATGCGCCGCAGATGTATATTGCGGAGACGGGTAGGTTGCGTTTTGTCTGCTTTCCTCTTTGCTGACCCGAATGTGCGTGGCTTTATAGGCTGGCCGACGGTATGCATCTTCCTTCCCTCACGGCAAGAAATACTTGGGCTGATGCTGCATGTAGAATTCATCCATGGCAGCTGCGGCTTCGAACGGGGCTGCCGCTGCGTCCGAGGCGAATCTTCAAGTCCGTTTTTCGCTCTCATCCTTTCGTTTACTGACCAAGTTGGACAGATATTCCTAGATACGTTCGTGTGTCAGGCGAATGCGAATGGGACAAAGTACTTTTTCTTTGAATATTTTGATGAGGAGTGGAAGGTACGCTGCCTCGTTCTGCTCTTTAACAGATACTAAGCTTGAGCGTCTCGCAGAATATTCAATACGGCGGTGTTGAGGTGTGCTTTCCCCTTGAACTCGTTTGTACAACGTGCTGATTGGGTGGGTCTAGGGCTATTGGGGGCTTTTTTATCAAAAGTAGGTTCTCGTCTGAGACCCGGAGTTTGAGCTGATTTTCCTCCAGTCGGACGCTGAAGGGCATTACGATTCCGACGTGTGATTGAATATGGACTTTCTATCTTTGTATAGCTATCGCTATGATTGCCTGCATCACAATTGTATTAATATTACCGTTCGCAATAAAGCCGTCGTCTTCTACTAACGGGGTCACGGCCTATGCAGCCCAGGCCGATGGTTCAGTCTTGGAGCCTAGAATTTTCTCGTCCATTTTACTGCAAGTACTGAAGGAGCTCTGAGGCCTGAGGATTTCTTTTTGACAGTTTCAGCCTGAAATTGATGGATCAACATGTTGGTGATGGCTCGGCGTGTTCCTTGGCGTTCAAACCCCGAGGCAGGTTCCTGTCTTCAGAAACTCACGCGGATTATACTATAGAGGCTGGTAACGAGCCTAGCCAAGGTCCAGGAAAACTATTTGCACCAGACGCTCAATGTCAGTATTGTATTCAGTTGCTGAATTTCCAGACATTCTGCGGTCAGGCTGCAGTACTACTCTGGAAGGCCTAGGAAGAATATCCGAGCAGAATTGAGCACGACCTGCAACGAGGATATTCACCCGAATGTGAGTCGAATGTGCCGGTTCCGATTATCATCGCGACCTCGGTACTGTAACTCCTCGGTAAACTCTGATGTGGTTTCCTCCCTCCCCCGCTCCACCTCACGACCGCAATGGCTACAGAACCCTCCCAGCAATACGCGTGTTAGTGCTGCTCTCCGCCGGCCAACAAATGTCTCCGTTTTTCCCCGCCTTTCTTTGGGGTTGGACGCTGTACTGCGGGCGCACAGACCTGGTTCAATTCAGGTCTCACAATGGTCTCCTATTGGCCTTGGAAGATGCTGCATTTTGGCGGTCATTTTCGTTTGGGAATAGGATGGACCACGAACTATAGTCGGGGCGGAAAAGCCAGTTTGGCCACACCTTCTCCTGGCCAACGGTTTCTTCTGCCACGTTTGCGGATTGTGACGGTGAACCTTGTCCGCAATTTCGTCGGGACTTTTGTTCGTCGGCTTTGCGCCACATATACCCAGTGCTGCCTTCAGCCGTATCGCCTCTGACGATCCGCCCCATCATTTTTCTCTATCTTCCTTCGTCTGACAACTGCGTGATCTAACTAACGCCCTTTTTTTTTAGTCCGTGCTCAAAAATCAATCGGCCTCGTCGGCGGTTCTCCAGACTACATCGTCGCCCCCAACTTTGAGGTCCCAGAAGTCCCCACCCGGATATATCATTATAGCGCTGACGGACGGCTGTATGCGCATGCTTTGCTCAATGTGTGAGTTGGCTGCGTTGGGCCCTGTTTCGCACGCTAACGAATTTATGCACAAAGGGTGCGGATCTTCGAAGCAGAGGGCGCCCAACTTCTCCGGGACCTCCCCATTCCCGATGTAGTCGACGTCAAGTTCTCGCCACGCGGTACTTACATCTCGACGTGGGAGCGCCCTGTTAAACTCGAAGATGGGTCGCAACACAAAAACCTCCGCGTGTTCTCCTCCTCCACTGGAGAAGAGCTCATCGCCTTCACCCAAGAGTCCCAGGACGGATGGGACCTGCAGTATACGATCTCCGAGTCGCACGCTATCCGGCTAGTGGGCTCTGAGATCCAGGTCTTCCGTCCCGCGGAGTGGCCGAAAGGGATCGTCGACAAGCTTAAGGTCGAAGGCGCTACGAGCGTCTCGCTGAGCCCCGGCCTTAACCCTTCCGTGGCGGTGTTCGTAAAGGTCCGTGTGCGCCCCAAGTGCTTTGACGTGTATCCTTATCTTTCGGAGAAAGGGCGCGCCCGCGAGCATCAGAATATACGGTCTGCTCTCCCTCGACAGCCCGTGCACATGTCAGAAGACATTCTTCGAGGCTGACCGGTCGCAGATCAAGTGGAATGATTTGGGAACACAGGTCCTGCTGCTTACGCAGACCGAGGTCGACAACCCTAATAGGAGCCATTCTGGAGAGAGCGGGATGTACCTCTTCAGCGCTGCCGGCGACTTCGATTGCAGGGTAATGCTGGATAAGGAAGGACCGATCCATGATTTCGCGTGGAGTCCGACATCCAAGGAATTTGGCGTCGTTTACGGATGTGAGTATCCTCTCTCTGCGCTGTGGGCGGTCATTAATCCTACGTAGTTTTCCCTGCCAAGACTGTGTTATTTGACCAACGAGCACGGACGATCTACGACTTTGGCGCGTCGCCACATAACTTCATATCCTTCAACCCGCAAGGCCGCCTAATCGCTCTCGCGGGTTTCGGTAATTTGTCCGGGAAAATGAACATCATCGACCGGCGGACCTTCGCCAAGGTCTGCACAATCGTCGCGCCGAACACGTCCTACTGCGACTGGTCTCCCGACGGCCATTTCCTCATGACCGCGACGCTCTCTCCCCGCCTGCGCGTCGACAACGGCATCAAGATCTACCACTGCTCGGGCGCGCTCATGCACGTACAGCTCATCGAGGAGCTCTACCAGGCGTCGTGGCGGCCCATCCCTCTCGAAAAGGTCGCGCCATTCCCGCGGGCGCTCCCGATCGCGCCTGCACCCAACGCAAGCGTCCAGGAATTCGCGGCAGTGTGATACAAATCCTAGACAACTCCTGATCACTTTATTTTTTTATTTTTTATTTTTTATTTTTTTGGTGGTACGTACGACAGGCACAATTAGCATTGGTTAGCTTGCAAGCCGCGTAAAGAACAGAGGCCCTGAGGCCTCCGGGAAGGATTGATGAAAATACACCACTCCTGATCACTTTAACTTATACCATATACACGTTGTGCTGGTTCAGTGGTGCACAAGCTCTCCAAGTGCTCAAAACCCTTACATCTGTGTATGCTTTACCTCCTCTCAGTCGTAATCTTGTTTAGAGAACGTGCTACCATTCATCCAACACAACGCGGACATGGGAATGTATTTTTAGTGGTATGAATGCGACTTTTCTTTTGGCATCACTGGGGCGTCACTCCTCACGAAATTGCATCGCGAGCTCGGTGTCTGCCTGATGTCGAAACACAAAACATCCGGCTCATCACGCAGTACTGGGGTGTGTGTTGTTCGTGAATTGAGGAGACAATGGTTTCGGCAAATGCGGCGATCAAATTTGATGTGGCTGTGCCGTAGGTTCCCACACGGTCCATTGTGCTTCGGCTAAAGCACGACAATGGCCTCGAGAGTATCGACAATGGCTGGCCGCGCAAGTATAAATGTCTGGATCATGGAAGGATGCAAATCATCCTCTCGCCCTCTTCCGCGAGCAGCAAACCTCCAGGAACATCCTCCATAACTCCAACGACCTTTGAGTCCTTTACTTGACTCTTTACGATTTCGACGATGAGCTGTGCGTTTCTCCACCCTTTTCGCGATAATTTTCTGACAAACATTGACTGTAGTATCCTCGTATATTAAGCGCCAGTCGCGCGCCATCCGCAAGTTCCCAGCGGGACTTTCCAGCATCCTGGAAGACTCGGAGGAGTCTAGCGGCGCCGAGAGCGTGAACGCGCCTTTCACCGACAAGAAAACGAAAAAGAACAGCATGAAAGCAAAGCGCCGTCTTGGTGTCTCAGATCTGTCTATTCCGCGCACATCGCCGCTGTTTACTGCTGTCCAAGACGACTCGGAATGGCGTCTCAGAGCGCGCAATTCGCAAGCAGAAAACTCTAGCGACGAGGAGACTTTCGACTTCCCGCGCCCACCGATGCCGAGCTTTGAGTCGCCTACTTCGGAGCTGGGTGAATCGTCGAGCGGATCAGACAGCGGGATGCCGACGACGCCTAGTCCTTCGCCCACGCTGGATGCTTTCTCCTCCACTGAGCTGGGCCAGTGCGTTATCCGGTGCAAGAGCATCAAACCTCTTACCCTTTCCAAGCGCTCTTTGTCTCCGGCGCCCTCGTTCGCCAGCTCCGGCGATGAGGAAGGGCAATGGGAAGACGACGAGTTCTACGCCGCACACGCGAGCAACTTCATCACTATCACACCGCCCCTTCCAGCGTCCTTCCCCGCCTCGCCTTCATCCACCTCATTCTCCCTCTCCCCTTCCTCGTCTTCAATCCGATCCGTTTCCACCTCATCCTCGTCTTCTGCGATACGCGCGGCGCACCGTGAATCTGCGGTTATTCCTGCGCCAGCACCCTACCGGGCGTCGGTCCGCCTCAACCGCCCCATTAGCATTCCTTCGCGTGCACCTCCACCGCCGCCCATCATCACTTCACACCCCCCATCCGTGCACTCCGTTATCTTGAACACCCCCGACTCTGCGCAGACTCCCGCGCGCCCCCCTCCCAAGACTCCCCTCCCGACCGACGCGTGGAGCGGGGACTATACAGCATTTGCATCCATTTTGTCGGCCTCTATACCTTCCTCACGTACGTCTGCGTCTTTTCTTCCTCTTTCCCTGCCTTTTCTGACCACTGTTATTCAATTCTACAGCTTCTTTAAGCTCTTCGTCATCGCGCCTCGCAGCCCTACTCTCCCCCGCGCCCCGGTTCCCGCCTGAAGCTCAGAGCGTTCCGAGCGATGTGGACCCGGATTTCGAGGGCGAGGAGGGAGAATGGGAAGAATGCGACCTCGAGTTTGATGGGGAGTACGAGGAGCTGCCATTGTCGCCCCCCGGCGCGACGTCTCTGCCTCCCGTTTCCCCTGTCATTCATGTCGAGGCGCCCCTGGACCAGGTGGAGGTCGAGCAAGAGCAAGACGAGGAGGGCAGGTGGACTTTCCCGCCGTCTCCTTTATCCCCCGCCCTCGCGTCTCCTAACGTCTCGGTGCGCTCGCGTTCCTCGCGCATGACCACATCGCCAGCCCTCCGCTCGCGCTGGTCCAGCTCCACCCTCTCCTCCATGCACTCCGCCCATGCACAAGTCTCGTCGCCGAAGACATTCTCCTTTGCACGACGCTACTTGCCCAAGCCCGCTGCGTTCGCGCCATCTGCTTGGTCGTCTGCGACTGGCAAGAGCCCTAAATCCCCCGCGGCGTCCTCATACTACTCGCGCTTCAACCCCGTCAAGGTCGGAAAGGGGAAGCGAGGGCGTCTGACCGCTGCCGATGTGCGCGTGCAACTCGCCATCTCTACCTCCCCTGCGTCCACCACTTCCAGCTCCCCGGCGTTTTCTACGTCCACCTCGCGGTCTGCCCTCTCGCCAACGACCCCCGCGACCCCGTACTCTGCCTCGGCGCAATGGGCCGCGTACCCTGCCTCTCCCGCGCCCTCGTCCTTCTTCCCCACCTCGCTCCACCGCGCACCCGTCCAGCAGCGCTCCGCCTCCGCCTCCACCACCGCCTCCGGGTCGACCATGGCCTCGATGTCGACCTCAAAGTCGTACGTCGGCGTCGGCACCAGCAAAAGCCCCAATGCAGGCTTGGGCGTGCGCTTCAGCGGCGTGCCCTCCCTCGCATCTGCTGCAACGAGTGCGAGTGTGAGCCCCGCGCTCTACGCGGCGTACACGACGCAGCGTTCGCCGCGGCGGCGAATGTCGTCGGCTTCCACTGCGTCCTCCGCCGTCTCGGGGTGGTCGTTCTCCACCTCGGGCTCTACCCCTCTCTCGCCTATCTCCTCCACCTACGCCTCTTCGTCATCGGCCTCGTCGTCGCCTACCGCGCGCGGCGTCTCGCGCAGCCGGAGCACCGCCAGCAGCAGTTCAAGCCGCGGCGACTCCTCATCGGACTCGGGCCACAGCTCCAGCGCATCGAGCGTCTTCAGCGGTGTCAGCACCTCGAGTGGTGCGAGCGGGCTCAGGAGGAAGCCTATTCCTGTGGAGATGTTTTTGCGGTGATTCCCGCCTCGACGTATTTTCCTGACGACTGCTGCATGGTTTCCGTTTTGCTTTCTACTCCTCCACTTATCTGCTTATGTCTTTTGACGCTTTCACGCCTTGTTTTGAGCCGCTGCAAAAGGCGTGCCATCCCGCATACATACTCCACATATCATATAGCTAATGTACCGATACGAACATAGACTCCTAAACAAACCACTGTAGCAGTATTTATTTATTTCATGACTCTTCTCTGAATCGCCGATTTCGCGACTGAAAGACCAGGAAGAAGGGCCGTAAACTCCGCTGAGTGTCATCGGGCAGAGACAGTGGAAGAACGACCTCGAGGAGCGCTGTCTCGGATTTATCGGCGCCGAAGAACCTTACCTTCAGCCACAATGTCCACGCCACAATTGAATCTCCCTTACAACCCGCCTTCTTCTCCTCCTCTCCCCGCACAACCCCCGGCTCCCAATAGCCTCGATACCCCTTCCCATCCTCACCTGGCATCATACGCCCAATACTCCTCGCACAGTGGGCCTTTCCAACAACCCGCCCATGTCCAAGCGGCGTCCGAGTTGGAAAACAAATTTGTCTCCACAACTGCCGAACGTTTCATCGAATTTTACTTTCCCGCAAATCCCAACATCGGCTCTCCACCGACAGTCGACTACGCTGCTCTCTCGAAGATTTCCAAATACAAGAATGAGATCAAGATGTACGATCCATTAGTACGCCATTGAAGCTATTCAATACCTCAACTGCAATATCTTATCGCGAGTAGATCGCAGCCTTGAAGCCCGCCGTTGCCAAGGACTGGACGCTCGTTAACACTTCAGCCCACCTCGACCCCAATTCGAAGTTCATCCAAAACACGCCGGTCAAACCCGACATTGCTCTGTATGGGCCCACTCCTCCGTCAAGCGAGAACGTCTGTCGTTCATGCGACGCGGAACTCTTCCTCGAGCTGAAAACTGATACGGCGGACGACGCCTTCGAGGTCACAGACGATGGAGTCATCCCAAAATTAACTACGAGGGGAAGGGACACCAGAGGGCAAATAATAACCTACCTCAATGCCATACAGGCTTCCCAGCTGCGTACGCATAGTTTCGGTGTTTTGATCATCGCCGACCGTTGCCGTCTACTTCGCCTAACGAGGAGTGGGATAGAAGTCACGGAACTCTTCGACTACACCACTTCACCCATCCTCCCGAGATTCCTCTGGTGTCTATCCCATGCCCCCCCTGATGTGCGCGGCCTCGACATGACCTTTGAAAAGATTACCTCTGAAGACAAACATGATTCGCGCCGAGCGCGGGAACTCATAAACGCCGTCGGGAAGCCATTATGGCGTGTCGCCATTGCCGATAAGTCGTTCTACGTCTCCCTTCCCTTCACTCGTTCCCACCATCTCCCTGTCGGGCGCGGTACACGCTGTTTCATCGCCGTCGAGACCAAAACGAAACAAATATGTCTTCTCAAAGACACCTGGCGAGTCGTGGGGTACCATCCCGAGGGAGATGTGTATGCCCGGCTGAAAGAACACAAGGTCCAGAACGTCCCCAGCGTGATTGTTGCCAAAGATGTGGACGGACCATATCACCACTGTGGTTTGTCTACCGCCTGGAGCCGATCCGACTCACAAGCAGTCAGAGACCACCAACACTATCGTCTAGTTCTCGACGTTGTTGGACGGCCTTTGGTCCAGTTCGAATCCACGCATCAACTAGTGAAGTGCATGCTTGACGCTCTTCAAGGTAAGATCTCTCACATATCAATACTCTGTTTACTCAAGTCTACAAGCGCACTCCGATGCGTGGACCAAGGCTCGCGTCGAGCATCGAGATGTTTCAGTTGGAAATATAATCCTCGTAGTCGACGAGGGGATTACCAGAGGCTTATTGATCGATTGGGAACTCGCTCGATACGAAAGCGACGGTGGCGCCCGGGCATATGAACGTACAGTGCGTTTTTCCTGAGGACTTGGGATTACAACCGAACCATTCTGAATCATTTCATCAGGGTACTCGGCAGTTCATGTCGGCACGACTGACCTCAACCACCGAGCCTCAAGCACGCGAGTTGGCAGACGACCTTGAGTCTTTCCTCCTCGTATTGCTTTGGGTAGCAATCTCGTATGCTCCGGGCACTATGACTGCGCAAGCGCGCACCGACGAGCTCCAGGTCTTTGATGACGCTAACCAAACTACGAAACGGCGTCTGATAAGCAAAGACTCGGCCGCCCACTTCAAACTCAGCTCACCCCACTTCGAGTATCTTCTAGGGATGCTCCTAGCTGGTTTTGAAGCCAGGTACCATGTGCCTCTGCGTCTTGATCCCGGGCCGCCCATCTCGAAAGTTCACCTCGAGAGCCACGACTGGATGTTGAAGACAATCCAGGAAGTTTTGAATGCCGACGAATGGCGGGCACTGAAGGACGCTGGAGAAGCACAGCCAGTAAAAAAACCAGAAGTTACGACTCTCAAGCGGAAGTCTAAGATCCCGGAGTATGGGGAGGTGTTGGAAGCAAGGCGTGAACAAGCGAGCAGCCAATCTAAACAGGGCGATGTTTTCTCATAGAGTCTATACATGTTCTCCCTACTCTGAACAAGAACATAATTGAACAACAATTGTTGTTCAAAAGGTCCAAGCCCGACGTGGCTGTGCAGCTGTATTTGCTCGTATTATGCTGGCCCCTGCAAGGGTCCTTCCTTACCACTCATTATAAACACGCGCTACCCTTCAAGCCCTTTTGTCCAATGCTTGACTCTTCACCTGTATCCCTCCCACCCGTCCCGCGTCCGCTGAAGCGTTCTGCGTCGGTGGCATCGCTACCCACGCCACCGCGAACCCACCACAAGCGAAAACGCGCGGGGTCCAAGCACAGTAGTCGCGCCCCCAGCGACGAAGAGCTCACTGCCACCGACGACGACAACGACGAGCAGCTCATCAAAGAGGCAGAGGACGAAGAATCCTTCTGGCTCGCTACAAATCCCGCGTCTACCACCGCAGCAAAGAACAATGCCCCATCGTTGCTTTATCGCAGGTTGCAGGCCCAAGCAGAGGGGAGCCAGACGCAGACTCAAGGCGTGCCACCCGTGTCACCGCCGCCATCGCATCGGAAGCCGCCCGTGAAGACGACGCTTGTCCCGCGCACTCCGACGCCCAAGTCGCCCAGCACTGTCTCACCGCCATCCACACCGCCGGCCTCCACGCGTCGTACCGGCAATGGTGTGCCCACACTCTTGCGCGACTCTCCCGACAATCCATTCCTCTCGTCCCCGCTGGGCCCGCAAGACGAGGTCATCGTGAACGACTCGGACGCCGTGCTCGGCCCGCAGGAGGAGAAGCCCACGATGGCGTTTGTTTTGTGCGTTCCTTCCTGTCTCCTTCCGTCATTCATGACATTCTAACATGCATTTCACAGCCGTGGCGTCCGCCGCAGCTTTCCGAATCCGTACTACAACACGTCCCCCACGGGCCCGAACCCCAATTCGCAGCTGCCCCCCGAGCACCCCGACTTTGAGCCGGAGGAACGCGGCGTGCGTAAGCTGCTCTTTGGCGTGGCGCGCAAGGGCGGTGCGCCCAAGAAGAAGTCGGCGTCGACGACTGCCAATCGGAGCCGGCGCGTGGCGGATGGGACGGCGCGGAAGCGGCGTGATGCCAATCCACGTTCACCCAGTGCGAAAAGCGCGGGACGCAGTGATGAGGAGGAGACGCTGATGCCGACGACGATGAATTTTGCTGCCTAGACGGATTTCTCCCCTCTCTTTCTTTTAATGGGCTTTTTTGCTTCCCCTCCAAACCCTCCGCATCCTCCGCTTTTTTCACACCTACATATTGGCATCGATTTGCACACTCAATCAATCGTCCATGTTTCCTTGCTTCTCATTCCTCCCTCCATCATGATGCATGCATCCGTACACTGTTCACCGACCAGTCCCAATCCCAATCCCTCCTGCTTCATCTCGGCGATACCTCCCTACCTTGAATTCTACGTACCTACATACACATACATACATACTGTATCTTTATCCGATCTGAAATCTATACGAATGTTTTATGAGCTGCAGTGGTGTGCGCAAGGAAGTACGTCGCAAATGCCAATGAGTGGGCATCAGATTTGGATCTTTGAACGATAAGTCCCATTCGGATCGTTTCTATCTTTGCCCACCCTAGATGGAACAGATACAACAATGTCTTCGAGGAAATTGCCTTTCTCGGCGGGTTGGATGAGTGGTCTCGATTGGGCAGTGTGATCGTATCAACCCCTATCTTCTCCCTTCTCACGACGTCTAGATATGCACCGCCTGTTAGGACCCCGGCGCTCTCTTGGGGTTTTACACTGCCAGACGATGGCGTGTTCGAAGCAAACAAGAGCACGCAGAATATGCGCACATGGATACATGTCTAGCTAAACACACAACAAAAAAAACCAGCTCAAATATGCAGTACACTGGGCTCCTCCTCGGAACCCCCCCACTCCTGCTTAGGATCTCCCCACCCGCCACCCTTGCCCCAAGTCTCCACATCACTGTCATGCCTCGTCCAGCTCTCATCAGGGTCCTCCACTTCCGACCCATTCCAAGAAACATCACCATCTGCTCCGGTCGACGAAACAGCCTCCTCGTCGCTGCTCAGATCCTCCGGATCCTGCCCCGGCATCCAATTCTCCGGAATCAAGTCGATGCTGTCGCCCTCCGGCCACATCGCGGGCGGGCCGTCCTCCACACCGCCTACGAGCTCAATGGACCACTCCTTCGTGCCGTCGTTGGGGGCTTTGAGGAGATTAAGCCCGTCGTAGCACTCCACAGCCCAGACCAAGACCTCGATCCACCCGCCGCAGAGGGTCGACACCTCCGGCTCGAACCACATCTGCTCGAGGGAGATGAACGCCTCGCGGAAGCTTTCCATCTTGGCCTTGACCGCGTCCCCGATGAGCTTGACAGAGTCGGGCGTGGGATGGCGACGCGCAGTCTCGTGCGCCTTGTGCTCATGCACCGCGAGTAACTCGTGCGGCTCGCCCTCGAGTGCCAGGGCCTCTAGAGCTTTCCTAGCCCGCTCCGCGCGTTCATCCTGCTTCCCATCCTCTTTCCTTCGAAACGCCACCACGAACGATGCGTCCCCCAGCTGCTCGTCGCGTCCCCACGGATCGTCCTCCAACGGCCGCCCCACGCCGCCCAGCGCCTCGATGTCGTATCCCCACTCGTCCGCCGCGCCGTGGCACCACGCGCGGAACTCGTCCTCGGTCCACTCGAACTTGTGGTCGTGGTGGCGGAAGATGCGGTCGGTGCGGCCCGTGGGATCGGGGTACGCTTGGCGCTCGCGGACGGCACGCGGGGCGTTGGGGCGGGTGAAGCGCGCGTTGAATGTGTAGGAGGGCGTGGTGAGGAGGAGGCGCGTCGGGTGGTAGACGCCGAGCAGCATCGGCGCGAGGGCGGGGAGGATGTCTGGTGGGAGGTGCTCGATCCTGGATTAATTGCGTGTGAGAAACAAGTCGTAGAAAATAAAAGCCAAGAAGTCGTATGATCGGACTCCAGATCGTGTGCAACGCAATCCCAAATCGCATATATATGAAAGACTTACACCTCTGTGCAGACAATGCATTCAACGCCGACGAATTCTTCGTTAATGACCTCCAGACCGCCCTTCCACACCTTGGCCGTGAGGTCCTCGAAACGGGTCACCCGCACACCGTACGGATACGGGTCATCGTCTTTGCTGGAACCAGGGACTTCGGTGCCTTTGACCGCGAACGCAAGATCTTGAGCGGAAATATCGAGTCCAGCGATGCGGCGCGCGTGCAGGTTTGGCAGGTCGCTCTTGTACATGTACTCTTCGTCGTTTGCGCGAGCTGGCGAAGAGAAGACGGACGCTGGGGGTGGTGCGAGCCATGGCGCGGGTTGCGCGAGGACACTGAGCAGCTGGCCTTCGCCACACCCAACATCAAGAACCTGGGATAATTATTCGAATAAATGAAATACTTCCGCGCAGGCAAATTCACACACATCGACAATGTTTTCTCGTCGCAGAACGTCGAGGATCCACATCCGCCGCTGGAGAAAAAGCGGAGGGTAAAAGTTTACTTGCAGATTGGGTTCATCGGCCTCAATCTCTTCATCGAGATCATCGCCGTGCTCCTCGATCTCGTGGATCGTCGTAGTTATCGTGGTCATCCTGAACGGCGGCGCAAGAAGTCGGAGGAGGAAAGTATAAGGTCAAGAACTCGCGAAGACATTTTTTGGGCGAGAAGCCTCGAGGCGTTCATTTCCAGATTGGGAAATTGCCCCTATCAGGCCGTCGGCTAGTACAACACTTTTGACATTCCGCCTCCGATCAAAACCTCAATTTGGCGATTCTGATGTCGGCAGAAACGGCGAGTTTAAAAGTCCGACGGTGTCACCGCAACAGCACAATGCCGTTCTCTCCCTCCCACCGCGCTCTCTGAAAAGTTACTTTAAGACTGATGCACTCATACAATAAGCTTTCAAAGCCTCACGGGAGCGCATCGCACCATATTGGTGAAAATTTGGCTGCCATCATGGCATATTGGGTCTGTGGAATGCTTTGGAACAAAAGTGATTGCTGTGATGGTGTAGTGGTTCCTGCCTTGATATTAAATCCCACTTTGATATGCCCAGGTCGTGTGTTCAATCCTTGTTGTATTTTTCTTTTTTGCTAGCTCGTTTTTTCATGTCGACTCTCGACTCGCTGTCCCGCTCACGAGGACTCGTCACTTTGTGTGATTAACACAAATAATCGTTGTATAATGAGGTACCTATAAAACAAACGACAACGTACAACTTGCGTACAACTGGTCTAAATCAAAAGAGAAGTGTTGCACCTCGGTCCTCACTCGCCTGAGCAGTTTAATAAACTCGCCTTCTGGGGGTTGATTAAAGGCATTTGAAGCCCAATTTTCTTTCACCACACTATATATATGTCCCACTTCCCGGCATCTACATATTTATCTTATGTATCTCGTCGTCGTTTATGTCGACATCGGAGATATACCCTGGTGAAAGGGCAGTGCCATCCACTGGCCCCTTACTTTATCTTTCTGCAACACAAGTAAGTACGAATATCTCCCGTAGATTTGACTTGATCCCGCGCACACGGCAACGGCGGCACAAGTTGATCTGCCGATTTGTGCCGCGATCAGAAATCCCTTTTTGGGACTTTGATCGGAGGCGGAATTTAAACAACTTCGGCTAGTAGTTGTACAGCTTGTTACTCTCCGTGGCGGTCAATTCTGTAACTAGCGAGGAACGAGCGCAAATTTTACAGCGTCTGTCTTGGAGAGACTAGGTCAATTCACCAAGAGGCGCGCGATCTTGTTATCGGACACACTATCAACAGCACGTGATGCTTGGGCACCTTCCATATCGGGCCACTTTTCCGAGACATCACCCCACCACTTTTCAGCTGGATTTGATCCATAGGCACAGTGGGGTGGCTACATATCCCTTAGAATATTCCCATGTGCCCATTTCCCATTAAAAGTGATTTTTTGGAGTTTCTCTGAGTGCAAAATAGCCAAAAACAAGTAATCTTCAACGGGCAAGTAGGAATCTGAGAGTTGGGAGCTCTAAGAAATCCAGAATATGACGGAGCATAGGATTCCCGGATTTTTAAATGACAGGCTAGTACTACGAGTCGCAGGTTCGTCGACGGGAGATTATTATTGAGTATAATTGAAACAATGGTTCTTTCGGGAGTCTCCAGGGTAGCTGCTACACCTAAGCCCTGTCTGAGCCTTGAAACATTATTCTGGAGGGATACGAGCGTCGACAGCAGGCTGGAAGAGCAGCGCAGAGTACGCATCGCACCATCAAATCAGCCCCGACTTGGAAGGTGCCCAAGCATCACGTGCTGTTGATAGTGTGTCCGATAACAAGATCGCGCGCCTCTTGCAATTCACCGTTTTGTTTCCTCTTCTTCCTCGCGCTTGTTCAATCTGGCATCCGCGTCTTGAATCAAGAAATCATGCGGCGATCCCTCCGACTCGGAGTCATCGCCCTGCCACTGGCCCCTAACTTTTTCCTCAACTCTCCATGAACGAGAACGATGTCCTCGCAGCCGACATACGCGCATTGACGACGCTCTTGTCCAGAGTTGCCAAGCAGGCGACGCAACCGACTCAGACATCCGTCGATAATCTGGATGAGCCTCAGGCAGATAAGGATGCTAGACGTTCCTTCCACCACATAGCAGTGCTCCTCAGTGGCTCCGCCGTCCTCGCAGTCACTGGAAGCTCTTCTTCAGGCTCCTTCACCCTTTTTGGAGCGCAGGAGTCGTCCTCTCCTCCACCGTCAACCGACGCTGAGTTTGCGCCGCTTGTTACTTGCAACCCGCAGAGAACAGACTCTGATACCAGAATCAAACTCTCGCACATCGACGACGTCCGTCCTCTCGCCGAGATATTACAAGAGTGCGTCTCACCGAGTCAATGTCAAATTTCCACGTTTCTTACGGTTTTTTCCTAGCAGTAACAAAATCGTCCCCCTGAGCCAGCATGTCCTAGACGTCACATCCATACTCATTCTTTACCCCACTCTGGATGAATCGGACCGGGAAAGGGCAAGAATGCACATTCTTCGGCAATCATTCACGAAATTCTCTCGCAGCCTCTATCAACCTCGAAAGTTCTTCAACCTGGCTGCGTCGGAGGACCGGTGGTGGACCCTCCTGGAAGACATCCGTGTAGATGACATCTCCGCCGAAAACCCCCCGGTTCGATGCCACGTTAGGTCAGTTGGCCGGTGGGCGTGGACCATCTTGGCTCCAGGTTTAGTGCCTTCAACCGGCGATACATCTCTCACGGCGACCACAATGAAGCGGGTTCTTGAGACTGTTGTTAAGGTCCTACAACGGATACACCAGAAGGTGGGGAAAACGAAGGAGAAGTCATGGGAGGGTACGACTCTTGATGATCTCCTCCTCACACTCTCGAGCCTCCTATATGGCTCAAAAATTATCCAACTCTCCCTCAGCAACGCCAGCATTTCCAACATGCTCCGAGCGTCCCAGAAGAGTGAGGAGTTGGTATTGGATGATGACGAGGATGACCTGTGTAGGGATTTCTCGTTCATTCATTGCTTGATACATATCCTGATGTACTTTCAAACTTTTCAGCGGCCCAACGGGACGGTCCGTTTCTATACCGTTCCATCGAAGCAGTCGTCGCATGGCACCGTGCCATCGGCGTCCTCGCAGCCTCGCCCGTACCCAATCGCCACATTCCCATTTCGTTTCAACTCATCACTGCACCCCATCCGCCAGCAGATCTCACCCCTTTCTTTAAACTCATTGACGAAGCTTCCCCGTCCATCCCAGCCGAGCTTCGGACGAAATTGGAGAAGAGGTTTGTGGACGAAGGGTTGATGACCGACGCCGGCGAATCTCTGGATTTCTCAGGATCGACTCACTGCGAGGCGATTCTGATGGGATTCATGCTGGAGTCCAACACCGAAGACGCCTCCCCAATCCCCCAGGTAAGGCATTATCCGCACAGTACTTGCCTCTGACTCTGTGGTCTAGACATCGCATGTCATCGGCGTCACGAAACAGTGCTGTTATTGCTGCGACAAATTGGCCGCCATCCTCAACACCTCCTCGCGTTTTCAACTATCCATCAAGACACCGGGCTCGCATGGGTTTATAACGCCGTGGTCCCCACCGGCTGGGATTCCCGATGAGGTCCTGCTAGAGTTGCGGAATGATCTTATGGGTCATTTGCGAAAATTCGTTACAAACTCTTTACGGTCCAACCACAGATCTCCTTCTTCAGAAGAGGGTGACACGCTTGAGCTGGCGGAAGAAGATATGAAACTACTGTACTATTTCGACCAAGTGTTCAGGTGACGCGTGACACCCAATTTTTCTGAGGCTTTTAAAAATCACCTTAAATCAAAAGAAAATATATCGGCCATCTCGGCGAGTCAAAATTCCGAAATTGATGACCACTTGGTCGAAATGGTACAGTACTCGATAGCCGCGTACACTTGATGGACCTGTAGCGTTGACGGGCGCCAGTAGCGCTAAGAAGACTGTTTCGCGGAGTGGATCTTGGAATGCATGGAGGAGACTTTGGGGCAAGGCGGACGATAGTGGAAGGTTTCCGATGACGAGGGTAAACTCAGCTTTTTTTAATAGATCTTACTAGCTGCCCGAACCAAGGCATCGCTTTCGTTTCTTGAAATTCCTCCGAGGCACCATTCCATCCAAAGCCCCTCGCAATGGAGTGCAGAACCACTCGCGTTCTCTGACTACGAGATACTGTGTCCTTTGATGGAATTCATACTAATGCCGTCAGTGTGCAGTAATGTCGCCGTCTCAAAGTCGCCACTCTCAGCAAGTGATTGTCAAGTTCACTCCCTTACACTTGCTGGCTTCCCGCAAAAGATGATGGTGATATAATAACGCTGGATGGCTGTGAAATGATATATATTAATATGGATTGTACCGCCAGTGGTGTTCGGCAGGCTGGTTTTCTACGTATCGGGGACCGCTGAATGTATCCAGGCAAGTCAGTGGATGTACAACAAGGCGGAATGAAAGATACGAACCTCTCTCTCTCTCTGACTTGAGCTCTAGGACCATTTGGTTAAGTCGGATATTCTCCGCGCGCAGTGCTGCGCAGTCCTTGTGAGCAATGACGAGCTGGACGAGCTGGTCTTCTAGTTTAGTAGCATACGCAGTGGCTTCACTGTTGGAGGCCGCTTGCTCTGCAGCGTATTTGTTGCTGTAAGCCGCCTCCATGGCAGCGACTTCACCGTTTAATTTCGCGGCAAAGGCCTCATAGAGCGCAGCATCCCGCTCGAGGCGAGTGGCGGCATGAACAGCGCGTTCAGTGTTAAGTCGGTGGCGAACGTCGGAGAGCTCTGTCCGCGTCTTGTTGAGCGCGGTGACCTCCGAAACGTGCGCCTTGGCTGTGGCATCTGGTAATAATGACCCAGGATGTTAATTTAGTTCGTAACCGAAGAAGAAGAGACTTGCTGTATGCGACCGCCTGAGCATTACTAGTAGTAGTTGAGGTTTTTCTTTTCTGTTGGGGGTTTGAAGGGAAGAGATGGGGTGCCGCCCTAGGAAGGTGCAAAGGTGGGGTGGGCGGTGGGGTAGACATCTAAGAGGTAGTAGATAGAGATAGGGTGCCCTGGGCCTCACTCTTTGTTCCAACCCCTATCCGACGCTTTTGATGAGCATAGGGATTGAATTCCCACGGTTCGATTTCGTTCGGCGAAATCCATCCACTGAGATTGGTCCAGAATATTCCCTTCAGAACAGTCTCTACACTATATCTATCTGCTGTACTCTACGATTTCTGTCCACGAGATTTCCTCGAGGTATTTCACCGCATGAATTTAACTTCAAGTTGCACGTAAGTATGCAGAGATTTCCTGCATCCAGGATTAAATCTAGGTGGGTTGCTGGACTTCAATTTGCTTGCTTAAGGAGGAGGAGGAGAGTACGTTTCTCCAGTCCAGTAGTTTCAGACGGTTCTTGACCCATACTCAGCCCTTGACAGCCCTTGAGTACTTACTGGTGGGTCTTGAACTTTCACCCTTGGTCGCTCCTGCAGGCTTCTCAGGAACGTCCGTGAAGAAAAAAAACTGGTGGACGCTTCCGTGGAGGTAAATCCACGGAGGTGAAGTGAGAATTTTCCTGAAGTTTTGCTGAACGCATTGTGAACGCAAGCATTTTCGCGGAGTGATTTGATGGTAAATCATTGATTCACAACAGTTCCATCACTCTGTTTTGGCCATCACCCGTTTACTTTGGTCCAGTGCGGTTCTGTAGCGGCTCCCACAATGCCAGGTTACGTTCCCAAGGTAGACACTGACCGTCTTATGGCCAGTTCTATGGCCGGCATTGCAGCGATCCGCGCTGGCTTGGACGAGAAACGCGCCTTCGTCAAAGACGCCAAGTTTTTCTGCGACCGATGCAAGAAACAAGAGACCTCCACAAGCCCTTTGCAGGCGTGCAGCCGCTGCCGGTTAGTTTTTTCCCCTTGGCCTAGCCTGCAGTACTCAATTTATAACAACGCGCAGTTCTGTGAGGTAGGAACCTAACACTCCCGGCCAACGTTCATCGTTCTCAGTCTGACCACTGTTTCTGGCATGCCAGGTACTGCTCGCGCGAATGTCAGGTTGCACATTATAAGACGACACATAAGAAGTCGTGCGCCAACTTTGAGGAACCGCCGCTGTGCCGCGCTTTCAATCACAAGGTCCCCCTGCCCGGCTGCTCGTACCCCGAGATGCCCATCCTCGCGCAGGGCGTTTCTGAGGGCATGGGCGCGTGGGTTTCTACAGGGGGGAGTATCGACTGCAGGCTCGTCTGGTTTATTTAAAGGCAACAAATTTTATTCATTTCCACGCAGACTCGCAGTGCTCCCCGGTGGAATCAAAAGCCACACAGGGAACGATCAACCCATGTCGGTAGCGCACGCCTTGGCGATGACGCCAGGAATGGTCAACGGGAAGTATCTCTCCCTGACGATATTGGTGCAGAATCGGTCGCCGAAGGCGAAGCCTATGGGTTAGTGGTTTTAATTTAATCTTTCGATTTTGCCGGGATGCGCACTGACTAATTTAGTCGTGGTGGGGCTTGGGATCATTGCGGTTGCGACTCCGAGAGGAACCCCGATTATTTTGGAAGGGAAGGATCCCGGGGAGCCCAGTCGTTTCCTCGACTACCCGCATCTCAAGTATGTATTCTTCGCTTTCTTTTCGAAATTCCCGTCCGAATTGTCTCCTTCAAGTGGCCGTGTTCTCGGTTTAGCCAAGGCCTCCGCTGAGCTAACCCACTTTAATGGCAAAGCGGTCGGTAATTTGCGTCCCACCGTTTTGCTGACACTTATCCATTCGATGCCAAGATAAAGGATGGCGAAACCTGTCCCGCCCTCAAGGACCCCAAGACGTGTGCTGTGCTCCTCAACGTCGGCGAATACGCCATGTTCACGGTCGAATTCCGCGCCGGTGGGCCCAACATCACACACGACTTTCAGGCGTTCGAATTCCTCGAGCACGTTATCGTCCCCGCCATAGCGTACGATCCGAACATCCCTCCGAATAAATCATACGCAGAGCTCCTCCCGGCGGCGGCAGACCGGGACGAGGTGTGTGAGGTCCGGGCGAAGTTTGACCAGCGCGCTGTGGAGGCGTGGTATCGCGATTATAAGACCAAGGGTGAGACGGCGTATGTTACGAGTCATTATGGGGAGGCCAGGGCAAAGATGGTCGGGATGGGCAATGAGGCGTTGGCGGAGATGTTGAAAGCGATGATGGGGATGGTTCAGACGGGGTCGAGTATCTAATACTTGTATTGAAACAAGTCTCCGTGAGTCATGAATTTCACCTGGCACCAGTCCATTCCAAAGTTGTAGTTGTAGGCGCGCGCGCCGCCTCTCCTCTCAAGGTTGTTTTGGATGCGGATAACCTGGGAACCACAATGGCGGCTTTGGTTTCATTCGGGAACGTGACTTTCCTGCAAGAATCGGTCGAAATTGACTAGGATGTGTGTGGGCCAGTTTAAGAGTATTGTTACCCTCGCGAAGGGCGAGCGGGTGCCGTACCATGATATTTCCATTTTGACTATCAACCTTTCTTAATGCTTACCTGGCCAGGAGTCGCTAGAATTTGGTTCAGGCGCTGCTACCTACTGGAGGCGCGATTGAACGTTTGTACGTTTCTTCCGCCTTGATCTCAAATTCAACAGGCCCAGTGTTGTAGTGGTCTAGACGTATCCACAGAGTTCAAAGATATGTGGCTGTTATGCATGCAAAGATCGGTTCAAGTTCATTAACATGGAAAAGATGTAACAATCAGTGGGCCAGGGATTTGGATCCGTCTGAGGGCGTGGCAGTAGAAGAACTGAGACTAGTTTTTGAACTCGAAGGCACTTGTACTGCTGTAAGTTGTGGTGAATTCAAGCAGCCACTTGATGGTGAAATCAAGATTGAACCGTGGGAATCTTGAGTCAGCTATCACGGCATTGGGACTCGTCGATTTTTGGAGCATAGAAACTAAAGGTTACCGCCGCCACTATAAAGGAGAGCCAGGGAGCATTTGGACAGAATGAAGCCTGAAAACTGAAAGGGGACGAATAATTTTGAGGCGTTGGACTTGAACTCTCTGAAAATTAAATCGTTATCTATCCAATTACCGTAAAGGAACACTTCAGTCCTCTATATTGACGACTGTGCGTCACAGAGTGTTAGGTGTGATATACAAAGTCGAAACAAGGAGCGCACGTTCAGAAGAGCTTAGGCGATACTTTCATCCGTCTCAATAAACCACTCTAAACGAAACTTTCAGCTTAAAAAAACAAAAATGAAGTGAATTACCCACGGTTCACCAGACCAACTCGCCTGCTGGCCGCGAACTCTTCCGCCCGCCTCCAGTGGTCCCTGCCACCGCGGGCGCCCATCTGCCAATCCCGATGGGGGTCGCCGCATGCCATGACCACGAAGCGCATATCCTGAAGTAGAGATTCATCTTCCTTGTCTCTGCCACCTTCCGTTTCCCAACTGGGCACGTAAGGCGTCAGGAGGACAAGGATTTGGAGGGTACTGGATGTGTTCAAGATGCGTTTGAAACACAGGAAATGTGATGTAGGAGTTGAATGCTAGATGCGTAAGCTGAGGGAGTGTAGCGAGACCAGTCCATTCGTCGGCGTCCGACGCCCGTAGGAAATCCGACCGAAGCTCGAGGTGAGTGAGGCGCGAAAAGAGAGGAAGGCAAAATTGGCCGGAGAGAGAGGAGAACTTTCCAAGGGATTCAATATTTCCCGCAGGGAGGTGGAAAGCCGCTTCAGAGGTAAATGGGATTGGCCCAAAATGGGGTCATGATATCCCACAATATTTTCAACGCCGCTGCAGACCGAGATGATGACCATGCCGTCCGCAGGCGAGATATGGTGCCCGGTTTGGAATTGATATGGCGGACGGCGTTGTGAAAAAAGAAGGCGGGTTTGGAGCGAATCGCGCTGAGCAGGATATCTATGGTAAATCCAGGGTGACCGTCGATTGGCTCGTCGAACCACAATTGTGCGGTATAAGAGCGGTTCAACCCTGGAAGTGATGTCTAAGCATAGGAACGGAAGGGAAACGCAAACAGAGAGAAGGACCGCCTCGACCATTCTTTGACATGCCATGCAACCAGCATGAGTTTTCGGTATCGTTACTGGCCGGGAGAGTGCTGCGAGTTCGAAGATCTCTCTCTCTCCAGTTTCTGGGGGCAAAGAGTCCATGCTCTTGAGGGTTTGTGGATATGGGCGGCCATCAGAGAAGAGGCAAAGTCCCGCTGGGATGATCGTTGTGAGCCGCTGAAGTTGCGGCGGCCAGCTCGACCAAATTGGCCAAAAAAAATTGTCTGCCATGCCGCATGATGAAGAGCGGCCCCGAGGGGGAACTTTCCTTACAAAACAGTACCATTCTTGACCTCTACTACCCACCCCTGTCTAGAATTCACCAAAGCAGAGAACGAGAGAACGAGCTGCGGAGTTAGAGGGAGGGGAGATTGATGCGATCGTTGCCGCGGCATCATGATCTCTTCCCCACACAGCTCGGTTCGCTCGAGCCGCCAACCTTCAGAGCTCTTCACCCAATTGCTTCAGCCTCCGAATTGGCGCAGTCTGCGTGCGCTCTGGAAATCTCAGCACGAATCCTGCTAGGGGATGTGCATTTAATTCATCTCAACGACGGCGGCACAATCCAAGAGTCCAACGATTCTCTGGAGAGTTGAACGCGGTGGCAGGAGACGCGAACAAATCGAGACTTGGATGTATTGTCTTCATGGGCCCAGGGTAGACCTGCGCAAACTTTTTCTGCGACGCCAAGAGGCAGGAGGGTAGGAGCCACAAAGAATGTCGCGTACGTCCCGGTACAAAAATATACCTTCCACAGCTGTGCGGCTGCTGTACGGGCGTCTTTTCACAGCTTCGCTTGAAAAACCTATATATCTAGTCGGAAAATAGCCACAGTCTTCTTCCCCACCCGAGCCATGGACGACGCGCCATCGGATATGAGTTTAACCCCCAGCACGCCGAATCCCAACCCAGCACAGGCAGTGACCTCGCTCTCTGCACAGAGGTGTGTATTCTAGTGAACGACACCCAGTATTGCCCTAAACTTGACATCTCTGGACCAGCTCAAATTTGTTCCAGAACGCCACTGGGTTCAACGTCATCGGGGGCCAATTCGTTTCCGGTGACGTTCATAACCACTCCGTCGATCCTGGACCGGTTAAAGCACAAGGCAACCTCCAGCAAGTCCAGGAGGCACTAGCCTTTCAATCCCATCCTTCAATCTCTTGGACGACAGTTTCTCAGAAAGTGATCTACTGCAACCAGCTCATGCGCAGACGGCGCGGATTTCCGCTCTACGTCCCTGGCCCTCCAGAGAATCTACCGGAAGAGTACCGAAGGAAGGGTGTCGCTATCGGCGATGTGGGAAGCATTACCCCAGAGGGGATTTTCGATTTTTACTTCAACATCTACCTACCTGCAGACACCCTATCAACGACAACGACGTACCTGAAGATTTCCGTCCTCTAATCCTTATACCCCCAAAGATCTCACTTCCTGTCTATGATCGGGAGATTCCGTCTCGACTCTTCGGTCGCAAAATTGACC
>JARKIB010000469.1:0-90983 GCA_029378385.1 Mycena metata | reverse complement strand
CAAGAGTCGAGCAGCCGGCCAAACCGCGAATCCGGTTTTTATACTCCGCTTTGTTTGGCCCGGACAACAACGCGTCGACGCGACAACAAAGAGTGCATTGCCCAGCTGCAGGTGACCGAGAAAATGGCTCGCATTTTTCGAGGTCGAGGAAAGAGCGGGAAGGAGAGAAATTTGTGCGATCGAGTATGTCAATGCCGTCGCCGATCGATCGAGTTAGGAGAGCTAGCAGCGCGCCGACCTGCATTTACAGTCCTTGCCACTACGTTTTCTTTGGCCAACAGCGATATTTTCCAAGAGTCAGGCCGATGCCCAGGATGCTGAGACTAACACGAATTCTATCTGAACTCCGGAGTGAAGGGGACAAGCAACGGAAAAAGCAAGCAGTTTTGGCTCCGCAGGAGATGCGACAAGTAGTTTTGGTTTCTTGAAGGAGCTTGAGAAGATACGACTTGAAGGAGTACTTGAGAGAGACCAGCCACTGGTAGATTGTTGCTTTCACCGCCGTACGGACGAACGATAAGGATTTTAGGCGCAGAGGGATCCTGTGTCTTGGGATGGAAGTGCGAAGCAGGCAATAGAAGCGCCCGTCGGGTGCAGTTTGTCCCCTTGTGGCATGCTCGGGCGCTTAAAGCAATTGCGAAGAAAATTGGTGGCATTCAGCCCTGTGGTCAACAACGCTCAAATCTCATAATTCCTGGTTCATCTCTAATTGCGTATTACTCCAAGATAATAAGATACCTCTTTCTACCCCCATCTACGTCGGCAGTTACAGCCTACCGTCCACTGCGCAAGACATCCTTGAGCACCTGGCACACAATCTTCACCGCCTTCTTCACCTCATCCGCACTCAGCTCGCTCGTCAGCGCCAGCCGAATGCTCGGCCGCGCCTCTACCATCTCCTGCCCCCTCAGACGCTTCGCGCGCGTGATCATCACACCACGGCGCAACGCCTCCTCAACGACTTGCTGGAGGAGCCGCTCCTCCGCGTCGAGGGCGACATAGTCGGTTTTAGGCGCATCGCGTGTGTGCACGGAAGCGGGATTTGAGGGCTTCGTGGCCGGCCCACTGGCCGCGGAGGCGGGGTGCAGCATGCCCGGGGAGGCGGTGGTAGCAAGCGCGGACGTGGGCTTGCGGACGTGCAGGTGATGATGGGCGAAGCGGAGTGCGAGGGGATGGAGATGCAGTCGAGGTCGTCGAGGAGGGCGCGCGCGACGCGGATGTTTTGCTGCAGCTTGGTGAGGATGGAGGGCGAGGAGCGCAGGATCTCGATGCCCTCGGAGGCGCTGACGGCGAGGAGAGCGGGCATAGAGGCGGAGAAGACGAAGGAGGGGCCGTTGATTTGCTGTAAATTGAGGGTCAGTTACACGGAGGCTGCACAGACTGGTGAAAGCCTACCTGGTGGTCGATGACATTTTGAGAGCCGGCGCAGAAGCCACCGCCAGCACAGAGCCCGATGGCCATGGAGCCAACGAGCATGTCGACCTTGGCGGCGGGAACATTGTAAAGTTCAGTCAGGCCACGACCAGTTCGACCGACGGTACCAAATGAGATACTCTCGTCAAGGATGAGACGGTACTTCTTTCGGTACTTGAGCTCAATCTGCGTGGCAGTCAGCGAGGTCCTGAGACTGGTCCGTAGTACCAACCAGCTTCGGAAGGTCAATCATAGCGCCATCCTTCTCAAAGATGCCCTCGGTGATTATGAAACGACGTGTGAGAGGCCCCCGGCGCTTCTTCCTCTCCTTCTCGACGCTGTCCAGCACGTCTTCCAGGCTCTTCAAGTCGTTGTGATCGTACCAGCGAACAGTCGAGCGGGAGATTTGAATGCCCTTTTGAATCGCAAAGTTAACCCCACGGTCGGCGACGATGATGTCCCCACGCTTGCAGAAGGCGGGGATGACAGAGGAGATGGTGGAGAAGCCTTGTGAGTATATGATGGCGGCCTCGGCGCCAAGGAAGTCGGCGAGATCGCGCTCCAGGGCCATGTGTACATCTGAGCGAAAGTGTTAGCGAGCGTTTAGTGAACCGCTGAATGGACATACCCAAAGTCCCGTAGAACCCAGGCGGCCCACAGCTGCCCAAGCCATACTTGCGCAGCGTCTCAATGGCACGCTCCTTGATGATCTCCTTGCCCGCGAGGCCCGTAAAATTGTAGCTCGCGAGATTGGCAATAATCTTGGACGGTTGGCGGACGAGAGTGGGTTTTGGGCCGTTCTGCCCGACGACTATTGGCACAGCAGCAAGGTCGGAGGCCTCGACAGCGTTGAGTGGCGCCCAAGCGGTTCAGGAATCCATTCGTCCACAAGTTCGTCGATTTCCTGCAATGTCTCAGTACCCCTGCACAAATTCAAGTTGCAGGTTTACGCACCTTGTCGTTGAACTTGATGAAATGCTTTCCACTGCGGTCTGCGCGAGTCCGGGATTGCAGCAGAGTGAATATGGCGAAGACGACGAGCATGACCTCGAGCACGGTGCGACCAGGGTCATTTTGGTGGGAGCTTTTCACATAGCGGACGACGACCGAAGACCCAGGGACCTTGAGGAAGGCAGACTCGAGGTTGGAGATGGAATAGGCCAGGAACGCGGAGAGCGCGTCCAGGTTGCCAGAGGACATGGTGGGACGAGCGAACTCAGCAAGATGATAAATCGCCGTTGATGCGCTGATCGCCGGCCGTGAGCCCCTGAGCCTGACTTTCATGCCTTCGTTGCCGCCCATGGATAGCTTCGAATTCAGGGCCCCGAACTTTCCCGTCGAGGGCATAACTCAGTACCAGTGGATTCTCGATGCCCAATCATACTTCGAGCAGAAATCTCACAAATATTGCCTCGTCTGCGTCCGGATCCTAGGACAAACACTCATTCAGCTTGAAAACCTTGCCTGCGTAGAGCATCTTATCGCAGCGCTCGCGTCCTGTCAGTCGAACGACAAGCTCGTCGAGCTCGGACGTTTTCATTGGAGGTATCTCGTCAAAATATGTATCGAAGCACTCCTTGTCGCGCGTATCTTGCGCTTAAACGTGAATGCAGTCTACAAGGCCAAAGGCCACACGCCGGCTCCGTCTCAGCCCCCTTCACGGCCCTCATTCGAAGAGGAGGCGCAGACGTTGTCCCATGCGGGAGCAAAGGCTCTAGTGCGTAACCCGATGCGTACTTTAACCTGAATCAATGTTTGTAGGCCTCGGAGAGGGACGGAGACCGATGCCTCGTCACTGGGGCGTATACCAAAAGGGACCCGCCCAGTGCTGCGGCCACTCGATACAAAGAAGAAACACTTCAAAGTCCCAAGGCTATGAACGCTGCCCATATAATTCCTGAGCATCTGAATTTCTCAGTGGACGAAATCATTGACGCTGGCGCCGGCGAATTTTCCCAACTCCTGGGTTTCCCGGAGACTTCTAGTGATCCCAAGGTATTAATATGTGCTTTGCAGTTCATCGACTTTTCCTCACTTTCATAGATGAATCAAGCGTGGATGATGCTGAAAACCTATGGGTCGCCAAACATTGTCGATGAACTCGAAGGGATACAAATCCATTCCATCACAAACATACTCACTTTGTGCGTGGACATTCACGACACCTTTGACTCGATGCGACTCTGGTTTGAAGCAACGGTACATCCTTTTGTGTCATCTCTTAGCGGCATGTGCTCATCAAGTCAGGGAAGACTCAATGAGTATAACAGTGTTTGCCTCCGCAGTGAGGTGGATCGCCCCACCAGAGCGATCGGCTTCAGACTCATAGAGGAGGTAAAGACAGTGGTCTTCCCCAGCACAGATGAGCTGCCGGCCCCCTCTTCAAAATATCTGTCGATACACGCGGCATGCTGCCGCATCGCCCACATGTCTGGGGCGGCAGATCACTTTGCCAAAATTGAGAGAGATTTGGACGAGTTCAGAACTCCCTTCTTTGTCATGTCTCCTCTCGCATTGCAGCACCTGTCCCACGCGCTCGACTTTGGGTACACCGGCCGCTCAGCTGCAGTTCCATGGTAAATATTTGTACTATGACATGACACCTTTTGATAATATTCAGAAAGATGCCGCGTCGCCCGTACCGCCAGCGAGACTCTCAACTCCCCTACGCACAAACCGCACTCTGCGGACATCCTCTCGATGCGACTGTACCCATTATCCTCCCCGACGGACGACGCCGCCATCGAAAACGAGGCCTCCGTAATGCCACGCTCCTCTTGCCCGTCCAAATCAGCCTACTCGTTTCGAACTCTCGTCTTAATCAAGCAATGTCTGTTGCAAGGAACTGACGACGTTTTTTTTTTGCGTTGCGAGCGCTGGCGGCGGCTCCGGTGGCGTCATGAAATACTAGAGGAAGCCGTAGAAACGGAGCGAAGTAAGTATCGAGGACGGAGAGAATTGCGCGGTGAAGCGCGGAATCTTAAAGGATTTAAAGTAAACATAAATGTATCTCGTGGTTTTGGGAACAAAAGTCTTCTTCTGCTTTCTGGGAAAACGCACACGCCAGACTTGAGAGGATTGAATAATATTAAAGTAAACTTTCTAAGATCAAAAATCGTTGATGTGATGTCATCTCAACATTTCAACATTTCAACATTCTCTTCCCACCTTTTGGTTCCGAATCCCGATACGCTGAACCCAGTAAGGAACTCTTGGCAAAGCCCAGGCTTCCGAGGCGTTATCCGTTTGCATTGGCCCTGGAGGTAACACAACTCTGTGGTTCCTCCCCTCCGATGCGGCCTTGCGCTTAACATTCGACCACTCCCCGCAGTATGCCGAACATCGCCGACGACCCATCATCCAGGCTTCAATTTTTATCCACTCGTCTGTGTTGAGCGATGCTGAGGAGGCGCAACGTCGCTGTGTTGTTGGTTTCGATTACCTGCCTGGGCGTGCTGTTTTTCCGGAGTCTTCCAGCTGCTGCCCCAATCGACAAGTATCCGCCTCCCCGCCTGCATGCTGTCAAACCTGTGGTCGAGAACACGCTCGTCCCACCTAAACCGGCGAACGGGAAGACTCCGGATGGATGGCGTCCATTCAAACCTCCAGACAGCTACCTACTGAAGCCTTTCGTCGTCGAGCCTAGTCTTACACAGCGGCTGCCTTGTCTGGATTCGTGGGTGTCGCAGGGCAAGCCTTGTGTCGCAACCGAACGCGGGACTGTGGACGCTGTCTGGACCTGGGTGAACGGCTCGGAGCCGATCCTGGCTGCGACCCGCAACGCTGTGGTAGCGGAGGCAACGGCAAAGCTACAGGGCCCGCGTCGGCCACCTTTCAGGGGCGCGCGGAGTACACATTTTCGAGAGCACGGCGAAATGATCAATTCCATGCGTTCCGTCTGGAAGTCCATGCCCTCGACGCTCGTGAACAAGGTGCGGATCTACTGGTCACACGAGCGGGCATAATCTAACCTAGAGCAGTATATTCTGCTGACCGCAGACGTTTCGGCGGACGATACAGAAGAATTGCGACTAGGTTCTGTACCGATTTGGATGAATACTAGTCAAGAGAGCCGACTCCAAGTTCTCCACCACTCGGAAGTCTTCCGCGTACCCGAAACTTCCTTGCCCGAAGCCGACAACCGAGCGAACAAAGGGCGCGAGTGGCGGGACCGTTACGTGCCTTCTTTCAATAGCCTTGCCATCGAGAGTCAGCTCCCCAATATCCCGCAACTTGCGCCGACAGTATTTTGTGCGTCATCAGGTTACATGCTCCAGACGCGCCTAAATATTAGAATGCTTTCGCAGATCTCAATGACGACTGTTTTATTCTCAAGTCAGTGTCGGAAGCAGACTTTGAGACCCCTCTGTACGGACCAGTATTTCGAATACAGTTTAATTTGGGAGTGAAAGGCAAGTCGCCCGGATCCTCTATGATGGGAGTAGACAAAGAGGGCGAATGGCCGGGCTTGCAGTATAGTGAGTGTTGTCAGTACGTCTTCGATAACACAGCTAAATTATTTGCAGCAAACTGGCTTTTAGACGAACGATTTGGAAAACGCGAGCGTCGGTACTTGCATCATATAGCAAAAGTCCTCCCTGTCCCTATAATGCGAGAGGCTGCCGCCATCTGGAAGGAGGAGGTTTCTCAGGTATCAGTTTTCTTTACCCGCCTTTAGCGGTTACTCATAATCTCCGCAGACAGCCGAGAGTCGATTTCGCGGCCACGGCCCTCAAGTAAACATGGTCTTCCTCACGACGTGGTATACAATTGAAAAGCACCGCGAGAGCTTGTGAGTCAATCTTACACCCAGTCTGCGCTATCGCTCACTCTTGCCTAGACTCTACTCGTTCATAATGTTACGCGCCGACGCCAACGCCGATGGTGTCTTTTCGCCCGCCGAACGGCGTACCCTCATCAACGGCCTCGAATCGGGAAAAGTTAGCTTTTCACTGCGCGAAGGCGGCTCCCCCCACTGGATCGACGTCAACCTGCAACGCGCTGGCCTCGACAGCCCCAAGGAGACCGAATACGACTGGCTCTCATCCGATGGGTACCCGCTCATCGCAACTCTCAAGAAAAACACCCCCGATGCGCACTGCACTATCGACGTGGCGGTGTGCTTCCCCGCCGGGAATACGACGTCGCTTGATGTATTTAGGCGTGTGGCCTTTGAGAAGGGAGAGTGCGGCGACTGTCTGATCTCGCATTTGATCAATCGAAGTGGGCCCACCGGCCTTGCTGCGTTCTTGCCTCCGTCTGGCGCACCGAGCGTACCATCGGACGAGATACCAACACTGCCGCTCGAGAGGCGCTGGAAGGACGTAGTGTTCCGGTCGGGAATGGGGCGAAACTATGCGGTGAATATGATGTGAGCGTGCATATTCAATTTAGATGTATTTCAGTATTGACTGTGCTATAGCCATCGGTACAACTACGTTATCGGTAAGCAATTTTCTGCCACCGTACGAGCTCGGCACGCTCACGTTCCTTCCGTTCCCGTCAGGCACCTCGCCAATGCAATTCCTCGAGCTACGGCAGGTTAAGGACGTACGCAGGCTGCCGAATGTGACGAACCCCGTCGCGTTTCTGGCGGTCAACGACGATCTGCGGAGCCCGCTTGGCGTTGCACAGCTCGACTTGGATATGAAGACGTGGTATGCGCAGCGGTGGGGTGGGGTGCGCGCTTGGTGGGAGAAGGAGGGGGCGAAGAAAGATTAAAATACTCGTATTGTATCAATAGCGCGCCCTGCGCCGTGACCCGGTAGATGTAGAGTATAATTGCCGTCGTACTACATATGTATTGTGAACTCGAGAATCTCCAGTCGTTTCTGGAACTAAATAATACAATTTCTCGATTGTTATTCTGCCGTCATCCTCTTCCAACGAACGGTGCCTTTGCAGCCCTAAACACAAGTTTCTGTCAACCTAGCTATTTTTCAGAATAGTTATACACCCACATAATTGTGAATTGCGGGACGAGAACGTCGGGGGGAAGGCTTGCAATATGCACCACCGCAGTCCCGACATGCGCGACATCGAAAGTACTCTCGGGCATCTTGCGCCCGTCCGGCTGCAACACCCCCTTTTCCATACGCGCCGTCAAGGATGTCGCTGCGTTTCCTATATCGATTTGGGTGCAGGTGATGCCGAACGCGCGACCGTCCAGGTTGAGGCATTTGGAGAGGCCGGTGATGGCGTGCTTGGATGCGGTGTACGGGGTGGACATTGGCCGGGGCGTGTGAGCGGACAGAGAGCCGTTGTTAATGATGCGTCCTGGGATGCAGATGAACCAATTGCGAGGCAAAAAGGAGTCATCCAACTAACCACCGACTGGAGTCTGATTCTTGAATATCTTGACGGCTTCACGGGCGCAGAGGAATGGGCCTACGAGGTTCACAGAGATTACATTCTGGAAGGCCTCTGGTATATCCGTTGAACTCGAGCTCCCGAAGCTGCAGGAAAATTACCGAGGGAAAGCTCTTCCAGCGGGACTGCAGGGGCGTTGACACCGGCATTCTAGTCCAGAGTCAAGCTCAATATATTTACAGACCCTAGGTACTCACGTTGAACAAAAGGTCCACCCGCCCTATTCAAACGAAATAAGACCGCATGTTGCTTAAGGTGGAAAAAAGAACTGCTCGCCGAACTTCGCGACAGTTTCACTGAAAAGCCTCTTGACAAATTCTTCATCCGTTACATCTCCCGGAAGAACGAGACAATTTTCCGGAGATTCACAGAGTGAAGCCGTTTCCTGTAAGGCGTCTGTGCGCCTGGCGGTGAGAACGACGTTCCATCCGGCTTTTGATAAAGCAATCGCGCTTTCGCGGCCAATGCCTGTTTATAGGTTCAACATTGGCAGCAGTCACTTGCAATTTTGCTATCCTGAAGACGATCCAGTTATAATCGCGGTCTTGGCCATAGGAATCTGCAAAGGTCAATGCGGGCAAAGGTCAAGATAAGATAGCTCGGCTATCTCGGCCCGATCATTCGACGGAATAATCTCGGCCCGCATTTGATCGGTGATCGGTTACGGTGTCGACGGCTCAATGACGTCGGCCGCGGTCTGCCACTGGTGGGGTCCTTCAAAGTGGATCTCGAGAAAAGTATAAAGCGCGTCGATGTCGTGTGTCTTCACAGAATTTTTCAATGCCCTCCTCATACAAATCCTCAATGGCTCAGACGTTCTACGTCCTGCTTAACACATCCCTCGTAGAGCCCGACAACTCTCGCTATCGTGATGTAGCAATGCAGGATATGTCGAGCGCGCCCTCGAGCCGACGAGCAAGTTCTATGGACTCTGTGGTGTGTACATCACCGCCCTCCAGGTGGTTTGCTTTGCTAACGGCTGTTTTTTTTTGTAGAGGAGCTTTGAGCGTCCACCGAGCCAAGACGCAGCGTCAATGCGGCCTGTTGTGAGGTCGTAACTTCACTTCAACCAACAAAATACCCCACGACTGCAAAGTCATGACCGCCATGAGACCGTCACGACTGCAAAGTCATGACCACCATGAGACCGTCACGATAACTTAAGCATAAACATAATCGCACCATACCTACAATTTTATAATCGACTCCTGCATTGGACGCCCCGCGCTCACATCACACTGTATCATGTTGTATCAACTATCGCTGTACGAGTATATGGCTCAGACCTTTTTCATGCACCCAGCTGAGATTTCGCGTCGGAGAAAATCACTTCAGGGTTTATTCATACAATACGGTAGTGCGTCTTCTCATTAATATTTCTTGGTCTTGGACACAAACTTCAACCGCGGACGCCAGTGCACACCTTGAGGACCGACGAGGTGCACGCCGCGCTCCAGAAGTACTCCCGCCAATTGCACCCAGTGACTTTTCGATATCTCGCGCCTATCGTGAACCAATAAATGAGCTCAGATTCGAACTGCGTACGGCCGGATACATACTCGGTAGTAGGCCACACGCAATTTGGATGCATGACCTCACGCAGGGCAGGGAACGACTTGCTGGCGCGTAGCCTCCGTAATAAGCCGGTCAGATCCGTCTCATGCGAAGGGCGCAATCTGTCGAAATGTCCACTTGAAGTAAATGCAGCGAATACTGTTGGCAGTGCCCACCGATACTCATGCGTAAGTTTGAAAACTATGCGTTCAATGCGCTCGTGTGTGTCACCAATTTCGAGGCAAGACGGCCGGGCGGGGTGCTGTAGCTTTTTTTAGCCGTATAACCGCGAGAGAGCGGCCCTATACGCACCTTGGAATCGCAGGAAATCCCGAGAACGGTCAAATTGGGGCAGTTGCGCCAAATTGCGAGCTTGGTATCAACGATCTGGGTGGAAGAGAGTGTTACCTCCCGTAATTTGGCACCATGCCTCTCAAAGAATTGGACGCCGCCGTTTGCAGTTGCTGAGAAGGTGACGGTTCGCAGCGACGGCAATCTGGGAAAAATCAGAGGGGCGTATTAAAAGAGCTCAAAGACCTACTCCATTTGCGCCAGCACTTTTACGAACGACTCGTCGAAAATATTGACTGTTAAATTCGCAAGCAAACCGAAAGCATCCACCGGTATCAGCTTGGGCGTAGTTTTGAATACTGTCGTCGAATCCCAACCAAAGTCTCGCATTTCCGGGTACCGTGCAAAGACAGTCGGGTCCACTGCGCTGGCTTTGGCGATCTTTATGCCACAGAAGGACTGCAGGGTGGACCCCGCCGTCCCGCCCAGATCGACGAATGTTTTCCAGGTTATGGGGGAACAGTCCTTGACGTGCAACTCAACCAACCTCGGAGTCAATGATATAATGGTGCGGAAACAGGATGGAGTCTGGATTCGGCGCATGTGCAGCGTTCGAATATGGCGACCAAGCGAGGGCTGCGATGACATTTGATTTGATAACGAGTAGTGCGCCAACGAAGAATTCAGCACAGGGTTTTCGTATAGATAGGGGAGTCCAAGCCGCTATATAAGGGTGAGTTCAAGTGCTGGTAGAAATGCGACTGGACATACATGGAATTTCTTGCAAACGAGAAGAGTGGTTGCATGAGACCGCCTGTCATTTCGGGGAGAAAATGGCTTCTCCTTCGAAGGGGCGATGTAGAGCGTAAAATATAGTATGCGACTCCAAATGGCGTCTTCTCGTTGAGGATCAGCCGCAAGTTGTGCTGGATATATGAATGGGACTGGCGGGAGGTCATCTTCCGCGCTGGACCTGGGGAAAACATGATGAGATCGGGAACGAAATATGTCAAACTCCAGTGTTACCCTTTCACGTCGTCGAAATGGAAGAGGAGACGCATTTTCTCATCTTCGTTCACCGCATTACGGAACAGCATTCGGAGCAGGAAGTATTGTTCATATCCTGCCTGGCTTGGGGGATAAACAATTCGAATAGATTTTAAAGCTGGGTTTGTCGCGATGGTTCGCATATATTGGGGTATCGATCCCCACAGAATATGCCTTGGGTCCGACACCGATAATGTGACAAGACCGGGGGCCTGTTTTAATGCTTGGTACGTCGTTTCTCGTTGTATCAATTCATGTTGGACCTCGAACACGGCCTAGGCAAGGTATAAGCGATGAAAAAACAATTGCCAATTAGGTACCATTCTTTTCCACTTCGGAATGCATTCCTCTAGTGCCTGGATAAGCTTCTGTGCGCCCCGGGACAGACTACTCCCAATGCCACTGTCGATAATGACACGCACGGGGTCGACCAAAGGCAGGCCACGACACAATCCAGACGCATTATCAGAACCAGGTATTGCCACCGAAAGGAAGAGGTCGGTCATATTCGTAGAGTTCTGGAGGATCTTGTGCATAGAAATCGCGTATCCGCCTTCCACCCGCAATTTGTGAATAAATCGCCCGAGCTGAGGGTTAGCAGTCAAAGTGGCAGCCAATGCCTGGGCCTGAGCCTTCGATCGAAGAACGACGACGTTGTATAGGAGCGGTGTGGCGACGCGCAGCCATGCTTTGCAAACGACGAGATACACGCAGCACGGTTCGGAAAAGTTCGCGAAGGGGGACGGGAGCGTTAAGCCCCAGGTACCGAAAGTTGAAGCGGAGAAAGCTTCATCTGGCACTCGAAGGGCAGGCGATAGTATCTCTGAGATGATCTCGTCTGGCAGATGAGTTCCTTGCGCCATACGCCACGGGAAGAGGAGAAAGGAGCGCGTTATTTTGAGTTGTTTCGGTGATTGATCGCGATGAGTCGCGTTATTTTGTGGTATTCAGCGTAAATGATAGATAACTAGTAATTCTACCCTGCGTATCGCTACATTCCGGCCTCCGTAAATAGATAGATTACAGCGTATATTCACAACAAAATGGACCAAGAGAACGACAGAAGAAAGAAAGGAAAGGATTGAGAAACAATCAATCCAGCTGGTTTATACTTTGAGGTTCCAACTCTTTGAGACTCTCCCGAATTAGCCGGACCCGCTCCTCGATCGCGTCGAGCGTCGTTTGCAGGGAGCCGAGCTCGAGTTTCAGACTCTCCGCGCCGAGAGGCACACCAGCAACGGGGGGTGACAGGACGGGAACGGGTTCGCCCGCAGGGCCAGTTACAGCCAACTTCCCCGCAGCCAGCTCGTCCCAAAGCGCCGTAACGACGCCCGCCAACTTGTCCTTTGCGATGTACTTGTCCTTCCGCTTGCCCTTAAGCTTGTCGACGGGGCGCATGTACGTCCACAGATTCGTCATGATCAGCAGGGCGATCACGAAATACAGGATCGTCGTCGAGGTGGAGTGCTCCCAGCCGTCGCGGATGATCTCCAGTAGGCCCTTGGTGCTTTGCTTCGCGACCTGGTACGCGCCATCGAAGGTGTCCCACGCCCATTGCAAGGTGTGTTGGTTACGCTCTTTCTCGCGTTCCTTCTCGGTGATAGCTCCACTCGACACTGGGGTGATCGGCGTGGCATCTTCGGCGACCTGGGCTAGGACCTGCGCGGTGTCTACGCCCTCGGGCATGAACTCGGACTGATGCTCTTGGATGTACACCCTCATAGCTTTGTCCAAGTCCTTGTGATATGTCATTTGACCATCAATCGCAGACTTTTCGATGATGCCTGTAATGTTATTCAGCCTCTGCTTGACGGAAAATAAAATGCACAACTGGCCTTTGATGAAACTCCGCCCAGTCCAGTCAATCTGCGTTGTGACAAGGACCCTGGTTGAGAATGGACCCGCCCACATTATGCACGTCCTTGTCTTCACGGAGAACACTCCTCCGCTAGGCACGTCGGGTGTCCGCGTGGTTGTCACGGTCGAAACGTAGTCCTCAAAGTCCACATGGACAGTCTCATCCCTGATCTCGCACTTTGTCTGCTTCGGTCCGAGACTCCCATAGAGAGGTTTTATGTACGACATGTTGCGTGCAAGGAGCTTTGACCCCGTTGTCGTGGGCGCCCAATCGGATACTTGGATATCTGCGACGAGGATGTCAGCACACGCTCATTCATCGGAAGGCATTGAAACGCACCCATTAACTTCTGGTTAACAGCCATAAAATCCTTCATAAAGCCACTCGCGAAGATGAGATTGTAGATCCGCTCGGGAGTTCCAGGAATGACGATGTCCAGCGCAGTGTCGTTGAAGTGTTTCCCCTCCTTTCCGCACGCGCAACTCGTGGCTTTGCGCGCCGCCCCTGGCCCGGCCGACTCCGCAGCCGCGCCGATGATCGTGCCCTCTGCAATATTCCCAACGTGGTGGCCCCCCACCGATCCAGATCCGATTGAGATAGCGTCGCCCGGGCGCGCAAGACGCCAAATATTATGTATAACGTCGAAGGTTGTGTCGCGAGAAAGGAAAGAGGCGAAGGTATAATCCGCGCGAGGAGTCTTCACGCGAATGGCGTTGGGGATGACGAAGGCGGTCATTCTCTTTTCGAGAGTCGTAATTTCGTAAATAGCTATCGTTAACTGCGGCAAAGTGTTAGGACCCATTTGCGCAGGCGCAGCTTGTCTCACTCACGTCAGTAACCCAGCCGAAAATATTGGCATGGAAGCATATGTGGTTTTCTGAAACGTAAATTCGTCCTTGGATTAGGATCTCCCGTTGGAGAGCGCATCCATAATCTGCAGAGACATCAGGGACGTTCAATGCAAGAGAGGGCGAAGGACGCGTACCGTCAATGAGATAGTCTCCTTCTGGGATACCAGGGAACAAGTCGTGGAAATCTGCATTCCGTTTGTTGCTCGCAACGGCGAAGCCAGTGACAGGAATATCATCCTCGCCCAAGTCCAGGTCCTCCAGACCACTCCCGCTCTCGTCACTCGAATCACTGCCGCTCCCGTCCCCGTCGCTATCCTCCAGGCCAGAGTAATACTCGTGGTCTTCGACATACTCGCCCTCTGCGGATCCATGACCCACAATCGACCCCGTTGTCCGCCGCCTCTTGTGCTCCGTCCGAGGCGACTTGCCGTTCGAACCTGAACGGTGCCTCGGATGAATAGCTTCAGGGCTGGCCGTGAGCTTGCGGTTGGGGTTCGACATAGGAGACGTCACAAGCGATGGACTGCTCCTGTTTTCGTTTGTATTCATCACCTGCGGGCTGAGCGTCGACTGATGTGGAGCTGTCATACCGGGGTTTGCCATCGCAAGACCGGAGGCAGCGATCGCGCCAGCTAAACCCATCGGCTTCTTGGGCGCGCTGCGTCGCCACGGACGAGACGTCGGCTTCTTATTGACCGACGCATTCGTGTCGCGTCTGGGCGGACTCTGCGACACCCCGCTGGGAAAGTTTTGGTGTATAGCCGTCGGAGATTCCACGAACGGGATCGGCTCGTCATCGTCGTCTCGACTGCGGGGAGCCGGAGAGGTCGCGGCACGGCTATGGCCAGATATGGGCAATGGAGGCGCGAGAGCAGGCTCTTGCGGCTGCTGGCCCTTGAGGGACTTGTTGGACCCTTGACGACGGACGGAAGGGAGATCTTTTGTGGGCATCTGAGGAGAGGCCCTGGGCGAACTCTTTGGCGTCGGAGGGCGGGCTATCACTGGAGGTGCAGGGACTGGTTTACCAGGGACAGGTGGTCGATCAGGCGTGGGAGCTCGCTCTTCATCATAGCTGTGCGGTAACCCTTCGACATTCCGGCCGTTGGTCTGAACGGGTGGAGCCGGTACACTGCCGTTGCTGACAACTGGGGTCGGTGGGATGACGGTAACGCTGGGATTCGCGGAAGAAAACGGTTGACCGGAGTTGACAGTGACATTAGGCACGGGGGGAGGGGCATTGCTGCTAAAAGCAGAGGTCCGGGAGGACACCGAGTGGTCGACAGACGAAGGAGTCCTGCTGCGGGAAACAGGCGGAGACGGAGGTGACGGAGAACTTAGAGAGCGATCCCTTGCCGTCTGCCCCGGCGACTTGACGAGTTTCGACAAAAAGTTGGGGGCCATGATGTGCTGACCGTCGGATGTGGTTTATTTTGAGGACTGTAAGGAGACTGCATTAGCACGTTCCGCCGTCGTAGACGATCATAGGATGAGGTAGTGGTGCGCGAAGCTCAATAAACGCTCCGCAAGTACGTATCAAGGCTTCCGAGGCTCCAAAGAAGAGATTAGATAGGCCACGTACATATAACTACAGACTCTACTGTAAGAATGCATGTAAGAAAAGACGGGCTGAAGGAACGCACAGATTATTGACAACTCCAAGTCCGCCCAATCTGCCAGATGCGACGTGAATGTCTCCGCGTCAGTCAAAAGGCAATGCTGATCTGGATTCCCCGCAAGGACACGAAATAACTCGTTATCAGCCTCCGAAGAAATGAAACCGCTGCGGCCACAATTCAGCGGAGATGATCAAAGATACAAGGTGGTGCGCATACTGGATTCAAGACAAAGTTGCCTGCCTCTATCGTCCTCCTCGTCGGTCGCTGTGGTGGTCGAAGGAAAAGAGCGCTCGCCCTATCCCTGCAACGCAGCAATGTCGTGATGGCTCCGACTTCCGAGCGAATCAGCGCCGCCCAACTTTGACGTTTCATTTTGCACTTGATCCCGGCGCCTATGTGCCGAGAATGAACTTGGCATCCTCCTCGCCGCTAGACGGCCTCAATACCACCCAGACGACGCCGAGATTCTACTCAAGCTGGTTGAGTATACCGCACTATGAAAAGCCTACACTCGCTGTCTGCGCTCTACTTTGCAAAGGATTGGTTCCTCGGCCAGATATCGCCTCTTCTCCGACATAATCCTGCGGAGAAACAACCGCGACGCAATTTCGCAGCTCTTGACTTCGAGGGCCGTTGATGACAGGATCGTCCGCCAACTTGCTATACTAGCAGACCGATCATCCCCGAACATCGTGCACACCCTCGCCGCCCTCTGCGAATTGCACCTTCTCCGAAACCTCACAACATTACGCTTTTGGAGCAGCCAATTCGAATTCCCGTTCTATCTACACAAATCCGCCACCTGGACTTGCTTTGTCGGACGGTCGAGTCCTTTCAATCCTCATCCGCCCTCTGAAAGCTTTGCATTCCCTCTGAATAGTTGGGGGCACGGATGTGGACGTACTGAAACCTCTACCAGATTCACTCCCTGTCGTTCTGGGAGTTATCTTCTCTAGAGCTGGGGTTGAATATTGGACAGATTTTGAATTGAATCATGTCGCTTGATCAAGTGCCCAAAGTCTCCGCGTTGAAATTGCAGTATTCTCGGTTCGACCAAGTGCCATTGCTCGATACTTGGCCGTCGTTGGCCCTACTCTCCGGTCGCCCAAGTGCGCCTTGCCTTATGAGTGGCTGCACAAAAAGCTTGATCTCTCATACTTACTGAAACGCTACAGTTGAAGAGAAAGTTGAACCTTTCGAATTGGAACACTTGGAACTTGGGCATAAGACCGAAATCCGTTCTTTCTCCCTGGCTGGACTTGTGGGATCTGCCTCATAGATCTAGCAGAGCCCATCCTTCCACGCCTCTGTGCAGGCAATTTAGAATCGCTCTCCCTCATCTTCCTGGCTCCTGGGACTCCAAAAAGACTCCTCTTCACTGCGCTCGCTACCGATGGCTAGACATTTATTCAACTTCATAGACGCATCTCCGGAGTCTCAAACTCTGCGCAATGTGGACCAACTCAACAGGAGAGGCAACTTCGCTCGCCGTCCCCTTTGGCCGATGTAAAAAGAATTCTCGTGGTCGACCCATTGTGATGTACCGCATAACTGTTTTCACGACTAAAACGTTTAAGCCTCTGTGGAGTGGTTCTGGTAGGCAGCCGAGACTTGGAAGATGTGATATCGAGATCATTGGCATTCGCGAGTGCATGTAAATATTACTGTTTTCGCCGCGTTTTGTAGCTCGAGTCGGTAGTATACTTATGAAGTCCCGCTGATCTCCGACTGTGCACGAAAATTCCAAATGCCGACGACGTAAGTTCAACGAACTTGATTTGCTCACCAGTCCGCGAACGACACCTAAAAGGAGCTGTTGTACTCGAACTGACTGTATTGGCCTCAGCTCCAAAACTAACGTCGAGAGTACTTGGGATCAGAACAGGGATTTTGCAGTTTCGTTGTTGGAATGCACTCTACAGCACGGTATTATACAATACACGGTTCGCATAAGTCGGACACTACCGTGAAAAAAAAATCAAGGTGCTGCCCGCGCCACAGCCACTACAGCAGCGACAAGCCCATGCGCGTCGTTGGTGTGTATATAGGAGTCCAAGATCTCAGAGACGTCCACACCAAGCTCGTCTAGCCCCTCGACGCTCGCGGTGGCCAGCTGTTTCGTATTCGGCTGGAAAATCAGGGTTATGGTTATCTGCCGTCGTCGGACGGTGTACGTCAATCGCCGTTCGTTTTCGGAAACCGATTGCGAGTCGTGGAGGAAGAGCGCGGATTTGTGAAGAGCAAGCGAGGCCATATGTCTAGTTTCAATCAGCGGGGACAGTCAGGGAGTTAGGGTGCACATACTGGTCATAAAGAGGTACCAGCCGCGCGTCGTCTTCGTTCACCCTCGCTGCCTTAACAGTCTTCTCCGCCTCCGCCCGCTCAGCCCGTAAGGTCTCGACCTCTTGGGTGCCAGTCTTGACATTTCCCTTCACGCTCTGCACCTTCTTCGCCGCCTGCTCGATATCATCGGTGAGAACCTGCATCTCCGTCACTTGGTCTGTGAGCCGCTGTTCTGCACCAGGGATCGTGAGCCGCGGCTGCGGGTGGGCGTGTCGTAGTCGCGTCAGGGCCAGACGAGCGTCGATTATCTTCTGCGTGAGAAGTGCAGCCTTTGCGGCCGATTCCTTAAGTCGGACATAGTCTGCGTGCGGCGAGTTGAGAGGGTTTGAAACTGAGGGGAGTGAGTCGCACCTTGTTCGACAGTAGGTGCTGATTTCCGGATGTTCGTCCGCACTTCGGCCAGCCCGGTTTTCGCGACGCGAAGCTTCTCTTTCTTCTCGTCGCATACTATCGATAGAGCTTTGTTGTCCTCCGCGGTGACGATTGCTGCGTCGTCAATGTCGCTGACGATCGCAGTGATGTACTTGGCTTTCGCGTTCTGCTCAAGATACCGAAATTTGAGTTTTCGTAGAAACGACTGTGCGCACGCAACGAGTCAGCGAGTTTGAGAGGTGAAGACGACATTACAACGCACTGTCTGGGCTGCCAGGTCCTGTGCAACGATCGCCGGGTCCTTGACTTCAATGTCGTCCGTGTCAGAGCCGTCCTCCGAGTGCGAATTGAACTGAGAAACGCTGTTCACTATGCGGAGATTGGCTTTCTCGAAAGCGGCCTGGAATGCGCTGGCGCTTTGGAGGATAGTGTCTTGGTCCATGGTGGCGGGGAGAGAGTGATGCAAAATCACCTGATCGTGTTGTATTTTCCCACGCGACGCGACTCTCGTCCTGCCACCCGCGTCACGACCGCGCCCGCGTCTTGGCTCCCGAACGTCTCGCCCACAAAGCCCGCTCATGAACTGCAATGACTCTTATAAATCCCCAACATTCACACTCGTTTCTGAATTCATTGAATAAGGCTCAACTTAAAGGTACCATCTTTACCTTGTATTTCTGCCGTTTCCAACGCAAATCTAGCTGTTCTGCACGAGCCTGCGGCCCCTTTACAAATTCTCGCTGGCCCTGGTAGTGGAAAGACCAAGGTGAGCCACCAGACGCGCTCCGTCATCAACGTCCTCCATCTTCATCAGGTCTTGACTTCTCGAATCGCCTACCTCATCCTCCACCATTTGATACCGCCCTCCTCAATATGTGCGGTCACATTTACGAACAAAGCCGCTACCGAGATGCGAGAGCGCCTTTGCAAGCTAATCGGCAAACAGCGGACATCTGAAGTCCGGATGGGAACCTTCCATGCCCTGTGCGCCCTCTTCTTGCGAAAGTTCTCGAGGGTGGTTGGAATCGAGGGGAATTTTACTGTGTGTGACTACGATGAGAGGTACTCCTGGTTCATTTTCTCGAACGACGGGCGTTAACCACGTATCTCAGCAAAAAGATTATCGCTGGTCTCCTGAAGCCGTACAAAGACTTCCTTGCGTCAAAAGATATTTCACTCAAGGATGGAACCGTCCTCTCCTACATTTCCCGCGCTAAAGCAAAGGGCATGGCTGCGAAGGAGTTTATAGCTGAACACAAGAAGGCCACTAAGGACCATCGATCGTCCGACTTTGATCCTCAAGACGATATTCAGCGCGTGGTCGGGAATATATACCAAGACTACGAAAAGGCCCTGCGGCGGAGTAATAGCCTTGACTTCGACGACCTGCTGCTCTTTGGAGTAAAACTTTTCAATGAGCATCCGCCCGCGACCAGCTGGTGTAGGCACGTCCTTGTCGATGAATTGTAGGTCATATCCTTCAGTTACGGATTATTTCTTAATTTGCTTAGCCAGGACACGAATGTAACGCAGTATGAACTCATGCGAGCCATTGCCGCGCCGACCAAAGGCTGCGTTACGGTCGTCGGCGATCCCGACCAGTCAATTTATGGGTACGTTCGTTGTAATCTCAGTACGTCCGGGGCCTAACGTGTCTCTCAGGTGGCGGTCCGCCGAAGTTGGGAATCCAGCGAAAATGCGCAAGGGTTAGTGCTTCACAGTCTACACCTACAATTCACTAACGCTCTCCCAGATTTCGGCGGGACGGAGCAGATATTTTTGGAGGAAAATTACAGGTCAACTGGCGCCATCCTCAAGGCCAGTCTAGCGATCGTTTCTCAAGGTATTTTTCCCTCTTTTCTGATTGCTCGGTTGACGCCGTATTCAAAGATAAATCGCGGATACCCAAAACGCTCCTGACCTCGCATCCTTTGGGCACCATCCCGGTGCTACGGTCCTTCCCCTCCGAGCAGGCAGAGGCGAACTTCATCGCCGTCGAGATTAAACGTCTGGTCGCGTCCATGGGTGGAGTGCTGCGCTGGGGCGACTTTGCTATCCTCCGTCAGTATTAATCTAGGCCGATGATAATTAAACTCACTTGCCTTGTATATCCAGTTCGATTCAGTGCACTGTCGCGTGCTATAGAAAGCGCGCTACAGAAGGAAGCTATCCCGAGTGCAGTCCTGGGCGGGCACAAGTTTTTTGAGCGACAAGAAGTTCATATTCCTGTCGACCCTCTGCACGCTTTTACTGAACCGCGGGATAGATCAAAGACATACTCGCATACCTTCAGCTCGTCGATAATCCGAGTTTCGTACCCGCACTAACTCGCGCGATAAATATTCCGAGTCGAGGCATTGGAGAGAAGGTAGGTTTCAAACGCAGAACTTGGCCGTACACCAATTTATTCATCTTTGACAGTCGATTGAAGCCCTCATCGCTAGAGCAGACAAGACCAAGATGTCTCCTCTAGATGTGATTGAGCGAATATATGACTCCCACCAGCCTGACATTAAGCCAGCCGTGAAGCACAAAGTGGGTCCGTTTGTCAAGACGGTACGCGCCTTGCGGAAGCTAGCGACTGAGGTAATAATCCACAACTCTCAACGCTAAGCAGAGATGTTGCTTATTACATTTAGGGAGCCTCTCCGCCAGACCTCATCCAACGGCTGCTCACGTTGATTCAGTACGAGGACCATTTGAAAAAGACGCAGCCCGAGTGGGAGAGCCGATGGGAGAACGTCCAGGAGCTCATCACGTTTGCGAGCGAAGTCGAACACGACGTTAATCTGGTCGATGTGGACCCTAGTGCCGATCCGTCTTCGAGGTAGATTGCTTTTCTGCCTTTGTGAGGAACCGAACTCACTGAGCTATAGTGATACTCCGCTGCGATTGTTCCTTCAGGCGTCGATGCTTTCTTCCGAGGGCGATAACCAGAGCGAGGAAGACAGCAAAGAGGTTAGCATACTTCCTCGCAGCTTTGTGTTACCGTTGATCCCCTCCATCTGCTAGAAAGTCACGATCTCGACGTGCCACGCAGCAAAGGGACTTGAATGGCCTGTCGTCATCATCCCCGCTGGTAAGCTGCCAACATAACGCGGCTTGCTTCCATTTACTTTGAGGCAGTTGAGCAGGGGACCTTCCCATTTTATCGGACGGACGATGTACAAGAAGAGAGGCGGCTGCTCTACGTCGCGTGCACGCGCGCGCAGACCCTCTTGTACCTCTCACACGTATCGAAGCGCAAGGTCGGCGGGGAGACGAAGACCAAGGAGATATCCGAGTTTGTTGCCGCGGCGACGAAGGAGCATTCTGTGAGGGTCTCGCACCTGAATATCCTTCGGCGCTCACCTCTCCGTTTGAAGGGCATTTTCACGCTACGAACACCGCAGTTACCCCCACCTGAACGGGCAGTGGTCGCGCGGGTTCTGGGAAGACCGGAGGCACCAGAGGCAGAAGTCTTACGGCGAGTCGCTGAGTTGTGCGTGTGGCTCTCTGTCGAGGCAACCTGGGCTGACCCGAGTTCACAGCCGCAAAACAACGCGTTATCTCGACTCCGCGGACGATGCGGTCGGTCAGAGCGAAGTTTTATATCATCCTGCGTTGGGAATGGGAGGCAAGCCCCTATTTTCTCGCCTTGACCTTGGATTTGACTGACTGCGAATCAAGGAGCTGCAAGGCCGGCAACATTCGTGTCGTCCAGCTCCATGACGGTAGCAAGCCCATCTACAGCAGGTGCTTCGACATTGAATGCGAAACCCTTCTCGCCTCCAACGCGACGAGCGCCCAACTTTGGCTCACTCGTGCTGCCTGCGTCGTTGCATCCAGTTTCGGGCCAAATTCTCGCACCGTCGAAACAGAACGCAGAGACTCCTGTTTCGGCGCTGACAGTTCCAGGGAAACCTGCTGTTCAGTCAGGAGTTCGCCCACCTGGTGTACCCCCTCCAGTCACAGGAGGTGTGAAGCGCCGACTTGGGATGTCGGGAATGGGTCGTGGGGGGATGGGCTTTCCAAACAAAAAGTTCAAACCGCCAATATTATGATGTGATTGCTGGTTTTGCTGCTTGTGGGTTCACTTTCTTGTTGTTCGACCGCAGCGCAGTTAACGGATGGCTGCATAGTGCTCTAGATAATAATACGGACTGCTGTGTTGTATTGTATTGTAATGATGCATTCTCGATCAAGTTGTGATTACGCCTTTTGCGCCTAGCCACCATGTCGAGTACCGAGCAACCCCAAAAGCCACAGCCCAGCAGGCTCCCATCCCTCAACCAGCTGGCTGCACGCATAAATATTAACGCCCCTAATGGCGCCGCCGCACCCCCACCGGCGTCGACCAACTCGGCAGCGCGTCCGAGGCTATCCGCGTTTACGCTGCGAACAACTTCCGGAGGCGGGAATGCATCTACCACTTCGCTGGCATCCACCGCCGACTCCATGGCCGTCAACGCCCCCTCCACTCGCTCAGCCTCGCCTGCAGCTCTCAGTTCGTCCCCCCGATCAGGGACACCCTCGAATGACAGCGCCGTGCCAGGCGGCGACCCCAATTTAACGTCAGAAAAGCTCGACAAGCTCAACCAGGAGACGGGGACCACAGAGAAGAAGAACGTCAAGGTTGGGTACAAGAACATCCCCAGTCTTGACGCCATCACCGCCCGTCTTCAAAAGACCCGTGCACTGAGCGTCGACGGAACTGCGAAACCCCCAGAGCCCGAGATGATCGAGGATCCGAAGACGCCTGGTTTCCCGATGAAGGCTCCTGAGCACCCGCTCGAGTATCCGTGGTAGGTCCGATCTTATTGTGATCTCGATTTGTTCTAAAATGTAATTTGGCCGCAAGGACAATCTACCACGATACAAAAGCCAAGGTACCCTTCACACCCGCCCCCGCCGCACAGTTCCAGCCATCGCCCACGCCGCCCTCCGCCACTGCCGAGGGCTTTGTCGCCCACCCGCCCGAGTCCATCGACTACGAAGCCGGCCTCACTGTCGTCGGCGAATTCTCCACCGTCGAGGAATTCTGCCGCTACTTCAACTGGCTCAAGCCGCCCTCGAACCTCGACCGCAACTCCAACTACCATCTCTTCAAATCGGGCATCAAGCCGATGTGGGAGGACGAGGCGAACGCCAACGGCGGTAAGTGGGTGCTCACAATGAAGAACAACCCCACGCTGCTGGACCGGTGCTGGAATTGGCTGGCAATGGCGCTGGTGGGCGAGGAGCTCGAGGAGGGGCAGGATCTGATTTGCGGCGCGGTGGTTAGTTTGCGAAGCAAGGTCGACCGGATCCAGGTGTGGACGAGGACCAAGGACGACGTGGAGAAGCTCAACGGGATCGGGAAGAAGCTCGTTAAGTTGCTCGATGTGTCAGAGGCGGACGGCATCGGACTCGAATTCCAAGTGTGTTTTCTTCTCTTCCATTACATCCGGAATGCTGACTGACCGCGCGCAGTACAACACCGATGACCGCCCTACTCCGAACAAGTTCCTCTCCATCCAGGCCATGCCCGTCACCTCGTACCGTCCCACCTTCACCCCAAACACCTCGACCTTTGGCCCCAACGCCGGACCGCCGGGTCGCATGGGGGCCGCTGGGCATATCCGCACCGAATCGTTCGGTGCGAACTCGGGACCGTATACGCCGGTCGAGCAGAGCGTGCCCGCCAGTGCGGGGCCAGGGGGTGCCTTCGGGAGCTTTGGGATAGGCATTGGCGGTTCCGCGGCGTGGAGGGGTGGCAAGCGGCCGTGAGCGCGCCAACTTGAAGTCGTAGCGGTGGCCATGGAAGACGGTACTGCAGTTGGCGGCTAGTATAGGTGGCCGACGACCGCAGAATATGTATTGCGTTGGAAGGATAATGTACATGTTGCAGCCCATAGCCTTGTTCCCTTGCAGTGCGGTGTATGTTTTATGTAGCTTAACACTTGGCTTTGAAAAATTCAGGCGAATATTTATTCGTTCCCAGGAGCCGAAGCAATTGCACCCGACGGGCGCTTCTTCGCTCCTTCCTTCGTCGCAAGATTCTGTGCTCGACATCTTGAGCTGGGCTGTCGCAGGCTGTCGCTGCTTTGGCCCACAAGCACTTGAACCCTTGTTTTGGCTTAGACGGCGCGGTGGAAGCCCGCAACAAATCTGGATGGCAATAGGCTGGGCCGCTGGCTCCTCTGCAGTAATATCCTCCTCCCCAAATCGCAACTTCAAAAACGGAAACTACTTGCTTGTTCCGCTCTCTCTTCACTGTTTCGTGTTATCTCGGCGCTGGCATCGGCCTAACTCTTGAAGATATCGTACGCGTTGTTGGCCGAAGAAAACGTAGTGGCAAGGACTGTAAATGCAGGATGGCGCTGCTCTCTGGGCTGCTAGCCCTCCTAAGTCGATCGATCGGCGGCCATTGACATTGACATACTCGATCGTGCCAAATTTCTCTCCTCCCGCGACCTCGAAAAATGCGTCCCTCGCCATTTTCTCGGTCACCTGCAGCTGGGCAATGCACTCTTTGTTGTCGCGTCGACGCGTTGTTGTTGGGCCAAACAAGCGGAGTATAAAAAACCGGATTCGCGATTTGCCGGCTGCATCGACTCTTGTTTACAACAGTCACCCTCTACTGTCGAGCTCTAGCTCCAGTACCGCTTTCCAGCTCTCAAGCATTCAGCTTAAAGCTTCAAAGCACTCTCCTCCTCCCTCGCGCTCCCATCTTCAAGATGGTACTTCTTGTCGTCGTCGCCCTTGTCGCTCCTCTTCTCCTGCTTGAAGTTGGCCCCGCTGCTTGGCAGCACCACTTCTACCCCAGCAACGAGTTCGAGTCGCCCTGTTCTGCGCACGTCAGTTCCGTCGTGCAGACCTCGTTCGACCCTGCGTTCATGCACGGCCTCTGGAGCGATATCAACATCTACGACACCCAGAGCGCGTACTACAACGACGACGAGTTCGATTCGCCTGTTCTCAACTTCCCCGTCCTCATCTCGCCGGATCACTTCATCGACCGCACTGTCCTCGAGAACCCCATTGCGCTCGCGACACCGTTTATGGCCGGGCCACCTCGCTCCCGCCACGATCTACTTCTCGACCATCTCCTCGCCGCCCAAGCTGGGTCTCCCACCTCCACCTTCCCGGCTCCGATCTCCAACAATGAGTTCGATGTCCTCGACGTGCCCGTTCCCGTCGTCACCGCCGCACTGCCCGGATCCCGCCTCCGACTCCCATCGTCGTCGACCACCCTCAGCGCCGTCTTCCTCGTCCTCAGCCTCCTCGCAGTCTCCCTCCTTGTCGTCACGGCGTATCTCCTTCAACTCGCCCAGACAAGCAAAGCGTCCTCGCCGTCGTTGTCGCCCGTATGTCGCCTCGCAAAATACCTCTTCCTCGTACTCACCCTTTCTCAGGTCTCTCTCCCCACTCCCGCCATTTCCAAATCTATCCCAGCCGCCGGAAAGCCGTGGTGGGCCCGCCGCCTCAAGCGCTCCAACAAATTTTCACCCTCGCTGACCGCCATTCCCGAGGTTCGTCTCGGCTTACCTCTTTGATCTTTTACTCATTTCTTTCAGGCGCTGCTCGAATTCGATAACGAGGTTATTCTGAAGGCCCTCGAGGCCCTCGCCCGCCAGCAAAAGCACGCCATGCGCCAAAAGAGCGCTTCTCTTGTCGCGGCCGTTTCTCCCGCTCCCCAGACTTCCTCGCCGGACGTCGAGCGTCCCGTACCAGTCGCAATCACCGCGCGCGCGGTGCCCACCATCAGTTCCCCAGCCATCCAAACCGAGGGCGAGGTCCTCTACGCAACCTCCGCGCTCCGTACCCACCAATCCCCGATCTTCGTCCCCATCATCCACCAGCCCGCGCCCACCGTCGATGCGTCTAGAGCCTTCTTCCATGAAACGTCGGTGGTCGCGCCGCGCACTCTGGAGATCATCTACGAAACCCCCGTGCCCGCGTCTTCTTCTTCCACTCGGACTCAGGCGCTACGTGAGCCGTTGATCTTTTACCAGACTCCGGCACCTGCGTCGTCTTCCTCGCATCTCTGCTCGACGTCGGAGCCCACGCGCGATACCTTTGCCTCCAATCAGAATTTTGCGCCTACAGCATCCCCAGCTCTTCTCTACTCGTCCTCGGGTTCGATCGGCATTCCCTTCCGACCCTACCAGAACCCGCGCGTCCCTTCCGTCGTCTACGATGCGCACGGGACCATTACTCTCCAACGCGCGCCGCTCTCTGAGCTCAACATATATCCGCAGGAGCTGGGCGTCTGGGGGCCGCAGAGCCATCAGTATCACGGCATGCGGCGGGAGCTTTGTCTTCGAGGCGAGGGATTGCAGGGGGGATGGAGTGGGGGAAGATACCCTTGAGGTCCAACCGGTGTCCATCGCACGCTACAATCTGCGGTCGGAAGCTCGCCACCATTCCGATTCTCGTGAGTGGCGGCGCGAGGGCGGGCGTCTAACTCGTATTCACGGTGCAAAGGGGCAGGCACAGAGATATAATCAATGAACCTCGCGATCTGCTTCGCGACCCTTATCGTTGCTTCAGTTATTTCATTACATTCTCAACTTGTATCGCCCAAAACAGGTGCTTTGTATAGATTTATGTAGAAACTAGATTGTGCGTCTCCTGTAAATAACTTTTGGCCGCTAGAACCATCCCAAGCGAGTACCAGGACGCCGCGGGTGTACCACCACATCCGGCATTTGGTGCGGTCGGTTCTCGAGCGCATGCTCCAAAAACTCTTTCGGCGACGTAAATTCCAAACGGTGGACGGTAAGCTTGTAATCGTTCCAGAGATAATAGCGGCCCTGCGCACGGAAGAGGAAAACCTCGCCGTGGCTATCCTCCACGTATGCCAGTGGTTCGATGGTCCCCACGTTAAAAACATCTTGGAACATCTTCTCAACTTTAAGCTTTCCCTTGTAAGTTTCCGTGTAATACATAAGGCCATCCCACTCGTTCCAGTTTGTGGACCAAGGCCATTTGACCGATGGATCGGTGTACCAGGTGCCGTGGATCCAAGTGAGGTTGGTTGGATCCCCGTTATCCACCCATGATGGAGGTGGGGCGCTATAGCAGCATTCAGAATGTGGAATTGTGAATATATCTGAGAACTGACGGCGGCCACGGGTCACGAGTCGACGGTGCCCACGAGCGGTTGGGGGTAAGGTTTATAGTGGTAGAGGGAGACATTTAATGATTAAGGACCCTGAGTTGAAATTGTGTGTTAGTGACGATCGAATGTCCTAGAGGATTGCATGGAGGGGGAAGATAAACTGAGGGATCACCCGGCCTTCGCTTGCCTCTCGACTCGGTGCCAACGTTGCTCGATTTCACTGCTCCCTCATCTGTACAACCGCCCAGTGCTTGACTTGTATCGTTAGACCAGATTCTGTCGCTTCATTTAGATTCCTCTTTCCTCTCTCCTCTTGTGCTTGGATATCTCTATGTACGAATAGATAGATAGATGTACTGCTTGTATCGATTGCTGCTTCAGAATTTTTATTATCTTGTATCTCCGCATTCGCATCGGAAGAAAATTGTTTTCTTACCTTGCGCAGTGCGCCCGGGCGGAGAAAGAGGAATGAAGCAAATTAACGCAAGCTGAGTTGGGATTCAACAAGCGAGGTACGAGCGTCACCAGTTGAAGAGTTGGGATGCTTTTTTTTCATTGTTTGGTGGGCCGAGGTGAGAACTACGACGCCCTGCTTAACCAGGCCCGGAGGACCATTCATTACACGGTTTTCCCCGTCTCCTCCTTCCACGCCGCAATTTCTTCTCGCACTTTCTGTAGCATCTCCTCAATCGTCACCGCCTGCCCGAATGCTTCTACAAATTTCCCCTCTGGGTCCATAAAGTACACAAAGATCGAGTGGTCCACCAGATAGTCGTCCTCTGGTTTTGCATTTGGTGGGGTGGAAAAGTAGACGCGATACGCCTTGCACATTGACTTTACAGCCTGGAAGGGGCCGACGAGTCCCGTGAACGCTGGATGGAAGTCCTTGAGGTAGAGGGCGATGCGCGCGGGGGAGTCGCGTGCGGGGTCGACCGAGACGAAGACGGGGTTGAAGATTTTGCCGTGCTCTTTTTCTGCGGATATTGTTCATGAGAATGGTGGAGGTTAGCTAACAGCCGCACACGTACCGGCCGCTTCGAGGGCCTCCCCCATCTTGTCGAGCTCGGCGGGGCATATGTCGGGGCAGTTTGTGAACCCAAAGTAAACGAGAGACCACTTGCCCAGTAGATCTTGCTCAGTGTAGGGCGCGCCAGTGTGTGTTGACAGGGAGAATGGCCCTCCTACCGAGGGCCGCCCATATGCTTTGCTCGCCCGGTCTTTCTCTAATTCCGGTGAGCATCACCGGTCGCTGTAAAACGAATTCCCGAGTCTACCTTGTTGTTCGATGACTTTTGCTTTGGCATGGCGGAAGTAAAATAACAGGCCGATCCCAGAGACAAGAAATAGGGCAGCGGATTTGGGAGTGAATACCTGGGTGGTTAAAGACAGTCAAGTCCGTTTCGTTTCCGCGATGAAGGCCACAAACCCCAACAGCATTTTTGTCCCGATAGCCACCGCTACCGCCTGCACTGGAGTACGGCCGGCGCGTCCCGAGATAGGTGAGACAGGTGCGCCTGCATGTTAATTCTGCGGGGAAATGGCGCAGAGCAGGTAAGGCGCGTCGGGAAAACATGGTGATGCCAAAGACTCCCGGCCCGTTACGGCCCGCCATCTCGCTACTTTTGACTCTACTCGCTCAAAATTCTTTCCGCCAGGACGCGTCGCGGGGATGAAGGAACCGGTGTCCCACCAGGCGCCCAAAGTCATGTATAGCTCATTTCTCCGCGAAATTTCGGGCAAACCTTGAATTGTAACGCAGAAAACAACTCCAGTTCAGTCTTCTCAATGCCCAAGAGACCGTGAAGATATCTGAGTTTGAGGTCACTCACCGGGAGCTTTACACCGCGACCGATCGTCTACCTGTCAAGGATGGAGTCCTCGATCGGCGTCTGGTGCGCAACATGGTTCTTGGTTTGACTCGAGATGTTCAACGGAACGTTGGCAGGGAACGTCGGACAAGAACGCGTACTGCGAGACGTGCGGGCAGTCCTCGGTCAACTGTGTCGGCCACTATGCGTACATAAAGCTGGCCATGCCCGTGTTCCACATTGGATTCTTCAAGCATACGATTGCGATTCTTCAGTGCATCTGCAAGGTGCGGCGTTCACCTGGCCGGCCTCTTCGTTGATTCACCATCTTTGTAGACGTGTGCGCGCGTGCTGCTCGAAGAACCCGACCGACGGGTCTTCATCAAGCGCTTCCGACGTCCAAACCTCGAGAATATGCAACGCCAGGCCATCACCAAGGCCGTCAATACCACGGCGCGCAAGGTCGTGCATTGTCCTTACTGCTCCGCGACAAACGGAGCCGTGAAAAAGGCGGGCCCACTCAAGATCATCCATGATAAATTCCGCGCGAAAAAAACTGCGCCAGAGCTCGAAGCGTTTAGGAAGACATTCGAGAGTGCGATTGAGTTCCAGAAGGAGCTGGCGATGTACGTGAATCGGCCGGTGTACGAGGACCTGCATCCTCTGAAGGTTCTCGATTTGTTCCGGAGGATTTCTGACGAGGTATGGACCGCGCTATTCGATAACTCTATCCTTAACTTTGTCATCCAGGACTGCGAGCTGCTGGGTCTCCGCCCTGCCTACGGCCGTCCGGAAGAATTCATTTGGCAGTACATATCCGTCCCGCCAGTTTGCATCCGACCATCCGTCGCACAAGACGGTGCTTCCACCGAAGACGACCTGACAGTCAAGCTGACCGAAATCGTATTTACGAATGCCATTATAAAACAGGGTATCGCAAAAGGCTCCCCGACTCCTCAATTTATGGTATTCAGCCTCGCCTTCGTTTTGAAACATGACTGATTTCTTTCATACCAGGAACAATGGGAGTTCCTGCAAATTTGCGTCGCCGTGTATATCAACTCCGAAACCCCGGGTATCCAAACCCAACCCGGCCAAAAGCCCATCCGTGGCTTCGTCCAGCGGCTCAAAGGCAAGCAGGGGCGATTCCGAGGTAACCTCTCCGGCAAGCGTGTCGATTTCTCCGGACGCACAGTTATCTCGCCCGACCCTAACCTCCGCATTGACGAGGTCGCCGTCCCCGAGCGTGTGGCGAAGGTCCTCACGTACCCCGAGAGAGTGACCTCGCACAACATCGAGGGCTTGCGGCGCGCGGTGCGCAACGGATGTGACGTCCACCCCGGTGCAAACTTTGTGGCGAGGGGCGAGAACAAGAAGTTTTTGAAGTTTGGAAATCGGGCGGTGATTGCGGATGGTTTGGCGGTTGGTGATGTGGTCGAGAGGCATATTATTGATGGGGATATCGTGTTGTTTAATCGGCAGCCAAGTTTGCACAAGGTTCGTCTGGTGCTCCAATTTTTGCGTTGACCCCTGACCAGAAATGTAGCTCTCCATCATGTGCCATCGCGCCAAAATCCGGCCCTGGCGGTCATTCAGGTTGAATGAGTGTGTGTGCGGCCCGTATAACGCTGACTTCGATGGAGACGAGATGAATCTTCGTTAGTTTTACCTCCATTGTTAACTACCTCTCGCTGAACTGTTCCCCAGACGTCCCCCAGACCGAGGAAGCTCGCACAGAGGCGCTCGAGCTCATGAGCGTGAAGCACAACCTCGTCACACCACGTAATGGCGAGCCAGTCATCGCTGCCATCCAGGACTTCATCACCGCTTCCTTCCTCCTCTCCAAGAAAGACCTCTTCCTCGACCGACGCCAATTCACCCAAATTTGCTGCTACTTCGCCGACGCCAACATGCAGATCGACATCCCCCCGCCGACGATCTGGAAGCCCGTGCGCCTATGGACCGGAAAGCAGGTCTTCAACGTGCTCATGCGGCCCAACCGCGACTCGAACATCAAGGTCAACGTCGAGTCCAAGTGCCACAAGTGGGAGGAAGCGAAGGCCGCTAATTACCCTGCCATCAAGAATTTGGCGAATGACTTATCGCCAAACGACGGGTGGCTCGTTATTGTGAACAGTGAAATTATGTGCGGGGTGATGGACAAGGCGACGGTGGGGAGCGGGAAGAAGAAGTCGATCTTTGGAGTTATCATGCGAGATTATGGCCCCCATGAAGCGGCGGCGGCGATGAATCGGCTCGCGAAGTTGTGTGCGCGGTGGTTGGGTACGTTTCTGGTTACCTGACTTTGATAATGATTAACTGACGCCTGGCCAGCAAACTACGGCTTCTCATTGGGCATCAACGACGTTATTCCGGGCCCTGAACTATCTGCGATGAAGAACACTCTCGTCGAGAAGGCGTATGCCGACTGCACCGATGCGATTGACCTTGCAAAGAAAGGGAAACTCGAGAACAAGCCCGGATGTAACCAGGAGCAGACGCTCGAGGCGAACATCTCGCGGTTGCTGTCCGATGTGCGAGAGAAGGTTGGGCAGATCTGCATGAAGGAGCTCAGTCGGCAGAACGCGCCGCTCATCATGGCTACTTGCGGTTCCAAAGGTAACGCGTCCCGAATTCATTTTATCCGGTCATATATTGATTTCATCAAAGGCTCCGTCATCAACGTCTCGCAGATGGTGGCCTGTGTCGGGCAGCAGATTATCGCGGGTCATCGCGTTCCCGATGGTTTCCAGGACCGCTCGCTGCCGCACTTTCCAAAGAAGTCCAAGGAGCCGCCGTCCAAGGGCTTCGTCCGCAACAGTTTCTTCTCGGGCCTGCGCGCGACGGAGTTCTTGTTCCACGCGATCTCTGGGCGTGAAGGTCTCGTCGATACGGCGGTCAAGACGGCCGAAACTGGGTATATGCAGCGCCGGCTCATGAAGGCGCTCGAGGATTTGACGACGCAGTATGATTTATCGGTGAGGAATTCGACAGGTGGGGTGGTGCAGTTCCGGTACGGCGACGATGGGCTCGATCCTGCGTGCCTCGAAGGTGATGCGCAGCCGATCGACTTTGACCGCGCTTGGGCGCATGCCTCGGTCAGTTTTCGTTCTCCTCTTGCGCATGATCGACTAACAACGTGGTAGGCAATGGGCTCACGCGCTGGGCGAGGTCTTCTTCCGTATGAGGTTTTGGAGATCGTGGATCGCGAACTGGAAACCAAGAAGTTCACTAGCGAATGTACGGCGGCTTACCTGGCCACTATCCGGGGCTACACGACCGATCGTATTGCACATCGCCAGGCGGAGGTACGGAGTAGCTGGGGGATGTACGAGGCGCTCGAGAAGGAGGAGAGCTGGGACGAGTACACTGACTTGACTCTTGGGGCCACTGGTCAGTATATTTTACCTTTTCTCCGTAGCAGATCCTCATGCACCCGCAGAGGCCCAAAAGGCGATCGTGGACAACAAGAGTAAGGTAACCGAGTCACAGCTCAAAGCTTTCCTTGAGCTGTGCTGGGTCAAATATGTCAAGGCGCGGATTGAGCCTGGTGAGTGGCGTCAATCCTTTCTCTCCTTTGATTGGCTCACGTCAACGCAGGCTCTACGGTCGGTGCCGTCGGTGCTCAATCTATTGGTGAGCCAGGGACGCAAATGACGCTGAAGACTTTCCATTTTGCTGGTGTCGCCTCCATGAACGTTACCCTCGGTGTACCACGCATCAAAGAGATTATCAATGCGTCCAAGAACATCAGCACACCGATTATCAGCTGCAAGCTGGTGACCGCCGACAGCGAGGCGTCTGCCCGTATTGTTAAGGCGAGACTGGAGAAGACGCTGCTGGGAGATGTGCGCTTCCTGTTCAACTTCGAGCGATTGGGTGCTGAGGATAATGCAGATTGCCAGCGTCCTTGAGGAGGCATGGGCGCCGGAATATACTTACATTGGGATCATCATCGACACGGATGCGATACAAAAGCTACAGGTATTACCTCCTCCGCCCTAACTTGACACCCACTGATTCTGGTTTATATTAGCTTGAACTGACGTTAGACGACGTCAAGTGGGCAATCGTTCGAGCCAAAAAGCTCAAGATTAAGCAAGAGGTAAGTCGGGCTACCGATCGAGCTCGCAAACGTCACTAAACGTTTCCTAGTCCATCACAGTCATTCCTCGCAGAAATCGTCTTCGAATTTACGTCGACAGCCAGGACAAGTATTACCGACTGCGAGAACTGAAGCGCGGTCTGCCCGATGTTGTCGTCAAGGCATGTACTCCTTTTTGGCCCTCGAATCAACCGCAGCTGACCAGTCGATTAGGGTGTTGGTAGCATTCAACGTGCTGTGATCAACATCAAGGACAAGGACGACTCGAAGGGCAAGAAGGGGGACAAGGAGCTTCTTGTTGAGGGCTACGGATTGCAACAGTGCATGGTGACGGAGGGTGCGTTGATACATCCCGTTATCCACAAAGCTGACTCCAGTCCCAGGCGTTATTGGGGAGCATACCACTTCCAATCACGTCATCGAGGTGGCCAAAGTCCTTGGAATTGAGGCTGCCCGGCGAACGATCATCAACGAGATCCAGTACACCATGAAATCACACGACATGATCATCGATCCGCGACATGTTATGTTGCTGGGCGATGTCATGAGTTACAAGGTCCCATTTTTTCGTTCAATACCTTTCATCTTTCTCACCTTGTTCTAGGGCGAGGTTCTAGGCATCACCCGCTTTGGTGTGGCTAAAATGAAGGACAGCGTGCTGATGCTCGCGTCGTTCGAGAAAACCACAGACCATCTTTTCGATGCATCTGCGTATGGTAAAAACGACAGCATTGCTGGCGTGTCGGAGAGCATCATCATGGGTAATCCTGCAGCGATGTGTGGGACATCGATGTAAGTGCTTTTGTCTCCGCATCGGTCCGCTTGGCCTTATTCCATGTAGGCCGGCCTTGTTTTCACCACCACCTCGAATCAGCAAACCTCGAAAGCTGTTATTCGAAAGTGCTTTCTAGGGTCCATCTAGTTGTTATTTTCTTGCATTATCATGTATTCTAGACAACCGCAATTTGTATTTTATTGTCTGGTACGAATCCGGATGGTGGTCCGTGCGAGTGCGCTTATATAAGTGCGACGCGTCTTGTCACCGTGACCGTGACTTCGCGTCTTTTCTTCCACCACCACCCTCCGAAGAGCATTCTGTTTTCGGATAGACTCAAATCACATTCCAGATAGGCAAGTGTAGTAGTCCGCTCCTCCTTAGATCGGCCAAAACTAAACTTGATTTGTTCCAGGTTCACAGTTGCTACTCAGAATTCAAGATGCTCGAGGCGAAACTCGCAGAAACCGGTATGCTGAAGAAGCTCCTTGACTGTTTGTCTTTTCCCTGCGCATCTATTCTCCTCACTCACTAGGACGCGCCCTTTCCACCCTCGCAGCGATCAAAGAGCTCGTCACAGACGCCAACTTTGAGTGCAATGAGGAGGGCATTAACCTTCAGGCCATGGATAACTCGCACGTCGCACTCGTCGCCGTACATCTCCAGGCCGCTGGCTTCAAACGATTCCGATGCGACCGACCCATGCCTCTCGGTGTCAACCTCGGCAGTCTGACCAAAGTCCTCAAGTGCGCCAAGGACGACGACGAGTGCACGCTGAAGGCTGCTGATGAGGCCGATGTCCTCAACCTCGTGTACGAAGCCAAAAGTGAGTGTCTTTGAGCCACCCGGTCTTGACGCGTCTTTGCTCATCAAACGCGCTTTGCCGTCCCTCAGACTCCGACAGAATAGCAGAATACGACATGAAGCTGATGGACATCGACTCGGACACGTTGGGAATCCCAGACACCGAGTACGAGGCGGAGGTCTCCATGCCGTCTGCGGAGTTTGCGCGTATCGTCCGGGACCTTAGCGCGCTCGGCGAGAGTGTGCGTATCGAGGTCAGCAAAGAGGGCGTCCGGTTTGCCAGCGAAGGCGAGTCGGCCAACGGGAGCATTCTCTTAAAGAAGGACGGGGAAGTCGGCCGCGTCAAGACCGCCAAGGAGAAAAAGGCGGAGAAGGCACGAGCGAACGGTGAGGAGCCCGAGGAGGACGAGGAGGAGGAGGAGGAGGAGAATGAGGATGGCGAGAAACCAAAGAAAGTAAAGAAGGAGAAGGTTAAGAAGGAAAAGGGAGACGAGGATGTCGAGATGGAGGACGAGGAGAAGGACGAGGAAGCCTTCAAGGCCAACTCTGATGACGAGGACGAGAAGAGTGAGCCCAGCGACGACGAGGAGAGCGGCAAGAAGCGGAAGAAAAAGGCGCGTTTTTCCCCAGTGAATTCCTTTTAATGCTCATCGACGCCTCAGACCAACGGTTCATCCAAGCCTGCGAAGAAGGCCAAGACGACCAAGAGCAAGGGCAAGGGCAAGAAAGACGACGAAGAAAAGACTGGTGTGTTCTCTCTATCCGCGTGTTCCCGTGCTTCTTACTTATGCGACCGGCAAGTTTTCGACTTTTCGATGAACTCGCATGTCTCCCTCACCTTCTCCCTTAAATACCTCGTCAACTTTGCGAAATCAACAAGTATGACAAACAAAGTGGAGCTCCGCCTGAGCAACGACGTCCCGTTATTGGTTGGTCTCTGTTCCTTCATTCCGTTTTCCAGTCTGACCTTGTCGCTCAGGTGGATTACGACTTTGGGCAAGGCTACGTCAGGTATTACCTTGCACCAAAAATCGGGGACGAGTAGGGATCTCTTAAATCATGTATTTCTTCTTGATCTATCCTACTTGCTTTGTCGACGAGTGTAAAATGTATTTTCGCGAGCGTGGCGATTTTTCTTCAAGACGGCGGGTGCCTTGATCCGATCAATTCACGCTTTTCTTTTCGCGACGATGGCTCGTCGAATTGCCGTTCTCATGTCCGGCTCAGGTAGAGACGGCGAGATCTATGGAAACGACGGGAATGACTGGGGCATCTAGGGACCAACCTCCAGGCTCTCATCGATGCGCAAAAAACACCAGCTCTGCCACACGCGGAGATCGTTTTGGTGTTCTCGAACCGCAAGGCGGCATTCGGGTTAACGCGCGCGGCGCAAACACAACCGCCCATACCCACGGGATACCTAGCACTACAGCCGTATCTAAAGGCTAATGCAGGCAAGACCCGGGATGATTACGACGCGGAGGTCGCTCGGCGCGTACTCGAGGTGCGCCCGGATTTAATCGTCCTGGCTGGCTGGATGCATGTGTTCGGTGAGGGGTTCCTAGAAGTCGCGGGGAAGGCGAATGGAGGGAAGGGTGTGCCCGTTATCAATCTGCACCCTGCGCTACCTGGGGCTTTTGACGGAACGAACGCGATCGAGCGCGCGTACGAGGCGTTCCAGAAGGGGGAGATTGAGCATTCTGGAGTGATGGTACATCGGGTGGTGAAGGATGTAGATCGAGGGGAGCCTTTGATCGTGCGGGAGGTTCCGTTGACCAAGGGGGAGGCGCTGGATGATTTTGCGAAGCGGTTGCACGCAGTTGAGTGGGAGATAATTGTGCAGGCGACGAAGCAGGTTCTGGACGAGGTGCTTCCGGTTCCTGTCAGTTGATTCTTTCTCTCTCTACCACTGCACTCATTTTCGTCCAGCAATAACGCCGAAGCCCACATAACACAAATGTAGCATCATATTTCTCAACACGAATTTCACGGTATGCTCAGAGTCAAACTCGTCGGATTCATGCCATGAAAAACCCATCGCTATTTCTCTCGCCCTCTCTTTCAGTCCATCCCGGTCCGTTGTTCACCGGAAACAAAGGCGCCAATCTCCGCGAAATAAAGTTATACCGCGGGTTGGCCCTGGTTTTCCTTGTGTCGAGTTCATTCTCTAGGTATAGTGAACTGGTGGTCTGTATGCTCGTTCGCCCACGGCGTCTCTATGCCGCCAGCGCGAGACCTTGTTATTGGCGTCTTCTCGCGCGAGTACAATGGAAGTTCTCATCCGGTCGACCCTTTCGAGCTCAAACCCGAAGTTTAATGGCGAGGTGCGTCTCTCTTCTTTCCTCCTCTGTAATCTATAATGCTCTCTTTCTTTCGTGGAGACTGACGGTCCATGTATTGCACAATTGAACGACTTGGATCTGCTCTAGCGTTAGATTTCCTGGACGATTGGAACCATGTACACCAGGGTGCATCCAAACCCTCGTAAAGATCTGAAGCTGTTGCCCTCCTAACTTCGAGCAATTACGGTAGTGCGACATGCGCGATATCCTCACCCGCTAGCACCTTGGCTTCGTTTGGAATAGTGGTCGTGATGTAGTTTGAGAGGATTTGTTTATTGTGCACGTACAACTTAAACTAGTACTTCTTAGAAGCACTAGTAGTGACGGAAAACTTGAAGGAGGCCATGCCCGAGACCAACGAATGTTCGTTGACCGGAGACTCCGAGTCGCACGATACGGGACTTTCATCCTTCAGGCTGTTGTCGGCGATGAAAAGAAAGAATAGGGAGGAGGCCATTCGTCATGGTTTATTGGATTTCGCTTAATTGCCGGTCCAACTAACATAGTAGAAATTCGAACCGTGCGAAAAGAGCAGGCGCGGTCAGGTGAGCCGACGCGACTCGCTTACACGGTGAAAAACACAGCCTCGAAGTTCGCCAGAATGAATTCGGCAGATGCCGGAACCAAATTCAAACTCAGCCGCGGGTTTAAAGTTAGCCACTTGCCTTCCTTCAGCCACCCACTGCTCTTTCTTCTCTACTTCCATCATCTCCCCAGTACTCAACTTCGTCGCAAGTCCTCAACTTCAAGGTCAGAACCGTCAAGGCCTTCAAGGACGTTACTCTTGACCCGGTATGTTCGCTCCGCCGTCGACGTTAACGTTCTGGCTCAGTATTCCATGTCTCCTCCCCTGTCGTCCCACGCCTCCTCCTCCTCGCTGCCGCTCCCTTCTTTCGCCACCGCCGTCTCCTAGGCTTTCACCGTCCTCAACTCGTCGTCTCGCCCAGTGTCAAGTACGTCGACCCTGTTCCGCCTGCGAGCTCGCTCAACACCTCGCTGCTCAAGACTCCCTACTCAAGAACCTCAAGCCGCCGAGCTCGTCATAGACCTCAAGCCATCGCCATCGCCGTCATTAATGTCTTCAAGACCTCAGTCGTCGTCGACCCTCAAGACCTCAACGCTGTCGTCAATATCTTCAAGACCGTTCGCTCAAGACCTCAGTGGGACACTGACCGTCAAGCCCTCAAGACCTCAAGCTCGCTATTCAAGAACCTCCGAAGCCGCCGAGCTCGCCGTTCGTTGTCGTCGCCGGGGTCAATCCTCAAGACCATCAGGCTCGCTCGAAGAGTCAAGACCTCAGTGGGATACTGTCAAGGCGCTCAAGCCCGCAAGGCCTCAAGGCGCCTCCAGTCCTCAAGTCCTCAAGACGATCAAGCCCAAGTCGTCAAAGCCCTCAAGTTTCCAACCCTCAATATTCTTCAAGACCTCGGCGGGAAACCGCCCAAGAATATCAAAGCGACAAGACGTCGAGCCTCAAGTCCTCAAGTCCCTCAAGTCGTGGTTGAAGCCCTCAGTGGGATACTGCTCAAGGTTCAAGACGCCGCAAGACCTCAAGAGTCAAGACTCCACAAGACCTCGGTGGGAAACTGCTCAAGACGTTGCAAGACCTCAAGATTCAAGACGCCAAAATCTCAGTGGGAAACTGCTCAAGACGTTGCAAGACCCCAAGATTCAAGACGCCGCAAGACCTCGGGAAACTGCTCAAGACGCAAGACCTTGAGATTTAAGACGGCACCGTACCTCAGTGGGACACTGCTCAAGAGTCAAGACGCCAAAACCTCAGTGGGAAACTGCTCAAGACTCAAGACGCCGCAAGACCTCAGTGGGACACTGCTCAAGAGTCAAGACCCAAGACGCCAAAACCTCAGTGGGAAACTGCTCAAGACGTTGCAAGACCTCAAGATTCAAGACGCTAAAACCTCAGTGGGAAACTGCTCAAGACTCAAGACGCCGCAAGACCTCAGTGGGACACTGCTCAAGAGTCAAGACCCAAGACGCCAAAACCTCAGTGGGAAACTGCTCAAGACGTTGCAAGACCTCAAGATTCACGACGCCAAAATCTCAGTGGGAAACTGCTCAAGACGTTGCAAGACCCCAAGATTCAAGACGCCGCAAGACCTCGGGAAACTGCTCAAGACGCAAGACCTTAAGATTTAAGACGGCACCATACCTCAGTGGGACACTGCTCAAGAGTCAAGACGCCAAAACCTCAGTGGGAAACTGCTCAAGACGTTGCAAGACCTCAAGATTCAAGACGCTAAAACCTCAGTGGGAAACTGCTCAAGACTCAAGACGCCGCAAGACCTCAGTGGGACACTGCTCAAGAGTCAAGACCCAAGACGCCAAAACCTCAGTGGGAAACTGCTCAAGACGTTGCAAGACCTCAAGATTCAAGACGCTAAAATCTCAGTGGGAAACTGCTCAAGACCCAAGACGTCAAGACCCAAGACGCCCAAGACCTCAACATGCAAGACGCCAAAACCTCAGTGGGACACTGCCAGTGCTCAAGAGTCAAGACGCCAAAGCCTCAGTGGGAAACTGCTCAAGAGCTCGCCGGCGACGTGTTCCAAGTTGAGGTTTGTCCAAGGTGAGCGTTTCCTCCCCGGGGGCGGGTGAGAGCTATGTCTCCATCCTCGTGCTCCCTTGTCGTGGGCCCCGGGCTTAGTACGCGCGCATTTGGCTTTATCCACCATTTGCGCGCGGAAGCCAAATGCACGTTAAAGTCTTCTTTATTTTCTTCTTTCGCCTCTTGCATACTTGGCCCTATATGTGTACATATAACCAAAACAGTCCGAAATTTTAGGGACGGGACGGGACCAGGATACTTAGTACGCACAACCATTGATTGAGTATCCCAGACTCCCTCGGAACCAGAAACGGCTGCATACTAGTGACTCGATGAAGAACAAGGCCGTTCGTGCGACGGCAGAGGTTATCAGTAAGTGTTCGACTAATGAAATTTGCGATTGGCTCAACGCTTGAACCTGTGGTCATTGAACGCCTCTGTTCGGACACTCCAAAAACATTCATACACGTTGATGCAGCAATCGGTCCACGTGATCGCGTTTTTTCGAGTTCTTAACTTCTTTCCTCAGCCCGCACACGTTCCCCTGCGTTTCTTCGCGAATGCTGGAAAAGAAGCGCAGGGGACTTCGACCACCTGCTTGTGATCCCTCGAACTCTGAGCCCGTTCAGATTCAGATGCTTGAACTGCATCGCACCAGTGCTTGGAGAGACCCCTGCGGGTCGTCGGTACGTCCTTTGGTCCTTTTTACCAGGACTCGTTAGCATTGACAGTCGCCAGAATTAATGCTCATAACGCCAACTATGTATCACCATTGGCATTCATCGTCCACTTCCTTGCTGTTCCGTTGAAGTTCCGTTTGTCGTCAACTCCAGTGATCTTTGGCGTAGATTAATCTCCCCAAGGAGCTCAGGAAAACACTCGGAAGACTCAGTTAGACTCATATCATAGCCTCAGTGCATTCATACTTACGCAGCTACGCTGTGCGACTGCGATCGATTTGCCCCTATTTCGCCGTTGATGCGATCGCCTAGAGAGGCTGTACTCCGGCATTTACTTCATAAAGGATCATCTGCGATGTGGCTCTTGTTCTGCGCCGCCAATGTCGCAGCGCAACCCAGACGGTCGTCCGCTCCCTCAGGGCTGGATCACTCAATTCGACGCAAAGTACGCTGTTTTGGCCTTATCGATTGCGATCCTGACACGTCGCTTCATTCAGCTATAATGCTTGGTGCGGCACTAGTACTAATCTCAATGGACTGCGCTGAGCGCTCCCCAGGTTCTACGTAAACACTTTGGTGCAACCTCCTGTAACGACCTGGGTGCACCCTCTCGGAGCACCTCCATCGCCCTCCCCTGCAGCGTACTCCCCGCCACCTGGCGGTCCGCCCCCCGAGAATCGTGGATACGGTTTCCCCCCCCAGCAAGGCAGCCCTTACCCTCCAAGTGGCGGTGGAAGCCCTTACCCACCACAGCAGGGCGGCTACAGCCCGGGCTACCAGCAACCGCCTCCCGGCCAGTATTCGCCATACAATCAGCCGCCGCCACAGCAGCAGTGGCAGAGTCCTCCTCCGCAAAACCAGGGCGGGAAGGGTGCGTTGTTCGGTGTTTACTGGCGTGTGGCGCCCTCTGATTTGTCCAGGTCTTCTCGGCGGAATGTTCGGGGGACACTCGCAGCAGCAGCAACCTGCCTATGTGCAGCAGGCGGCGCCGCCGAAGAAGCACGGGATAGGAATGGGGGGCGCCCTCGCCCTGGGTACGCGGCGTTCACTCTGTGTGTACTGATCCGTGATTTCTGACCACCTCATAGGCGCTGGAGGCTTGCTTGCGGGAGGGCTCTTGGAATCAGCGTTCGACGGGCACGACGGCGGTGATGGCGGTGATGGCGGCGGATTTTTCGGCGGAGACGGCGGTGGGCGCGGTGGAGACGATGGTATGCTTAGTTTCTTTCCTCTTGGACCCTTTAACCTGAAAAAATAGGCGGCGGCGGCGGATGGGGTGGAGACGACGGAGGCGGAGGCGATGATGGTAAATTCCTCTTTTTTCCCTTTTCGCTAGGCTAACACTTCCATAGGCGGCGGCGGTGATGACGGAGGAGGAGGTGATGACGGAGGAGGCGACTGGTGAGCGGGCTAGTGTGAACTCGTTCAAAGCAGTTTTAACTTGAGTTCGTGTACTGAGATTTTTTCCCTTTCTTTTCTCTTGTTCCCTTCCTTTTCTCTTGTCGTGTTCAATCTTGTAAGGTCTCGAATATATATATGCAATTGAACCCAACCTTGATATCGGGGAATGGGTCGCTAGGGTCGCTTCAGCTCTCGCTTCAAGCCGCCGGTGATCAATCTGCCTCCGTCTAACGTGAGGTCGATGACGAGGGCCGTCGGCACGTTGGGCCGATCAAATTCGCGCAAAATGGGGTGCCGAAAATAAATTCTACGTGTATAATATCGCAAGAAAGCATAAGGTAGTAAGTAGCGTTAGTATCCGCTTGTAAGATAACTCCAGAGATCGTCTGGGTTCACATTGCCAACATTCGCGACAGTGAAACTGTCTGAGAGATTGACTGGGAAAGGGATTTTGACGGGATTCGGATTCGCGAAGAATGCCTTGTGGAAGACGGTGATAATTTCCTTGTTGCTAGGGAAAAGAGGGATCAGGGGTATAGACGGAGTGACATGCAGATTGACGCACTCGGGGTGTACACCGTCAATTTGCCTTCCCCCGAATTCGACTGCGGCGCTGTTGAGCCATCCAGTGAAGAATCGGGTGTATTCTGAGGACTCGGATCATGAGTCAGGTAGCGCATCGGTAGTGAGTGACTTGCCCAACGAGTTGAAGAACACCACTTTCGTGCCGTAGCCCCCTTTCGAGGCTACCTCCTTGCGGTAGTCCTTCCACATCTCCGCCTGGCTGGGAAGCATTGCCTTGCCAGACCATATTTTGGCGTAGGCCAGGGCGAAGTATTCGCCCATGTCCCAGGTGTTTGTCCCTAGGTTCACTGCCAGGTGTGAACAAGAGAACGAAATTTGAGGCTCGCAATACGTACTGTTCAAAAACCCCAGAGTAGGTTCCTCGATGTACATGAAGTTCCGGTACAGCGAACGGTAGTGCGAGCCGTCGGTGACGAGAGGCTGGGGCTGATCATCCGGTCCTTCCTCGTGAATCCCGATGGAAGAATTGTGGTATTGGGGAAGAAACGGGAAGCTGTACTGGTACCCTGTTGAGAACAGGATGTGGTCAACGTCAGCGAGGAACTGGAAACTCGTTAGTATGCGGTACACCAAACGATCAAAGCGCAATCTCACTGTTCCGTCAGAGAACTCGATAGTGTGGTTGGAAGAGTGGAACTCTTTGATTCCAGGAACTATCCGTACGCCTTGAGGCAGAAGATTGAGAAACACGATGGGGGTGGTTGAATCTGCGAACTCGGGGATGAGAGACCGGCAAACGAGAACGGGAAAACGAAGTACTGGCACTGCGCTGAAAGATGAACGACATCAGCTGGAAGAAAAAGCAGCACGTATAGGGAGCTCACCCGTAGGGAAAGATAGTTCCGTTTAACGTGAGGGTGAAGGTCCGCCGATATGCCTGTGGCGCTTGGCTAGTCGACGGTCAGGTAAAATTTGTTGATAGAAATGACGGGAGAGCGTACACCCGCACCGATAACGAGCATGGTTTGGTTCCTAAACTTCTCGGGATAGCGATACTCGCGGGAATGCGAGATGCTTTCAGGGTATTTTCGCCTCCATTCAACTAATCCGGGAATAGTGGGGATAGAGGGCGCGTTAAAGGTCCCAGTGGCAACCACGACGGCATCGAAATCCTATGGTCGGTTTTAATGAACATTTTCCCTTGGGAGGATTATGCAAACCTCTGTCCACCACCGGTCCTTGCAGGCAGACGGTCCCAGATGGGTCAGTTCCTTCAACGTTAGTGTCCACCCTTGCCGAACTCCATCTGGGTCAAAACGCTTCTCAATCAGCTCGACGCGGGTGCTGTATGATATGTTGCGGTTCTCGTCGTTGCTGTTGATGCCATAGTAGGAATAAACGGAGCGGATGTATCTAACAAGCAGCGTTTGAGGGAGATCTATCGAGAAGTGAGTAGTAGTATGGAAATGTCTCCAGTGGTAACCCACTCCACGGAGTCCCAGGTGGAAACGGATGGCCAGTGAACTGCGGGTTTTGTTTAGTACACCCTTTAAGCGATAAAAAATGCCCATACATGCATCATAGGCTGTGAAATAATTGCAAGTCAGTCAACTCGTGCATGGGAGGTAAAAATGCTTACCGCAGGGACATTCGAAGTGAGTGACTTCCAAAGGGAACGGGGGTGGCGATGCCTTCTCCAGCGCTCTGCCGTCGACATACTGCCTTCGTGGTCAATGTAGATTTGTTGGTGCGGCATGGTGCTGCCTGGCGGCGGCAGCGTCGGGGCGTAGTCGCCAATACTAGGATCCACGTTCGGAATTGGCGCCTCAACTGCTGTCTCGTCGGTATAATACCAGTTTCCGCCTGAAATTACAACGTAACGCGTTGATTCTTGCAGTGTGTGTTTACAGCAAGACTGACCTGGAACTGCATCCCGTTCGAATATTTTGACTTCGTCAAAACCAGCGTCGACGAGTTCGCGGTAGGCCAGCAGTCCGCTGCAATAACGACGCAGGTAAATAAACGCCACGGAAAATGAAACAGTTATGTACCGACCTTACGCCCGCGCCAATGATTGCCACTTTGCGAATAGGCCATTTGAATTGGTAGAATTGGGACTCGCTCCTCACTGGGGAATTGACAAAGCTGCTGCGATCCGCATCTGTAGGAGCTTGAAAAGGGAACTGTGTTGCAGCGAAGACCCCCTCGGCCCCATAGCCAGCAGCGACAAAGAAAACGAGCACCGCCTTGGAGAGGAACATCCGAGTCAAGATCCAGCCAGACTTGAGCAGACGTCGTATTTAAAACTGTAATGGGCTGAAGGGAATTTTGAGATGTCGCATCATTTCCTATCATCTGTTCATGTGGTTCAGCTGCGGGGCCGCAGTGCGCAGCGTCGATTAGCGCGATATGTACGGTCTGGAGAAGGAACGAACAGATGTCGATGAACACACACGCGGGTCCGGATCTTAGGAACGCAATGCAAACAGTGTCTCTTCATTTATTTGCACCGCAGGAGAATATTCGTCGAGTTGCACAAGAGTTGCAACATGCGAGAAGGGCCGGAGAAGGGCGGCCCGTTCTATCATATGGGGAAATCAACAATAGGGTCAACTTGGGGGTAAGGGCCGTGGCTGTGCCCGGCAGAACTCGTATTTTTAGGTCTCTGGTGTCGTTGGGAGTATGAACTTCACTGCGAAGTTTGGACAAAGGAAGAAGACACACAGAAGTATGTGATAAATAATAATGGATCTTCACTTCTTTGGGGGGAAAAAAGCTAAGTGGCTTGAGAACATGCCGGACCCGATGGGATCAAGCCGCTACTCGCCCGACCTGCGCCGGCTCAACCTCGCCGAGAAGGGGAGAGAATGCCTTCAAGCTCTCGGAGCAGGTCGGGTCGCTCGGCCTCGCGCGACCTGGGCTCGGCTTGACCTCGCAACGCGGGGATTTTTTTTTTTTCGCTTTGAATCTTAGCCTCGGCCCTTAAGGGTAGGTTGGGCCGCTCGGCCTCGCCCGACCTGCGGTCGGCTCGACCTCGCGGGGGGTTTTTATTCGAATCTCAGATAGAGTCAGACATAGGTTCGGTCAGTGAAAATTGGAGAATGAGAACGTCGATGCCGAACCCTGCCGCGACCAAGCGAGAACAAGCGGGCACAAAGGAAAACCAAAGCTCGGGCACTCGGGTAGGCTTTACCGGCAATGTAAACAAACGTACAGCCACTATGAGGGTAACAACGGTTGAAACCTTACTAAGCACTGCCACTAATTTGCATTCAACACAGCCACTATTAAGCATTCCAAATTTTCGTGCGACAATGAAAAAACTTTGCATTCTGACCCCCCTTTTGTTTGTTAAAAGAACGAGATTTTGATTGCATCAAAAAATACTCGTAACTCGTCTTCCTCGCCCGAACACGCCCGCTCTTTCCTTTTTCCCTGCTTCGTTCTCGGCGCACCGCTAGGAAAATTAGGTAAAAAAGTCGGACCTGCCGGGATTCGAACCCCGCCTCTCACTCCATGCTAGTTCTCAGCTTAGCGCCGACATTTCTGCCCGCGTTTTCTGGTTACTTCTGGCAGCGCATGTTGCCGCTACACCAAGCGTCCGACGAGAATCGAGATTCAGTTGCCTTGATCTGGTTCATGCTATTTTCACCATAATTTTGTGGCTCGTACATATAGCACTCAAATCATTAGAACGGGATCCCACGAAATACGAAAGAAAAAGTACTAACTGGTAAGCGATTTCGGGGCGAGATGCCTCCTCCACCGCTGAACTGTGGAAATTTGCTGTCGTCGTGGTGGTCGTGGTCGCCGTAAGCAGTGCCAGTTTCCGCCGGGAATTAGTACAAACCGAGAAATACAAGGTTAGGTTCGCTGAGGCTTTTGTCTTGGCGAAACCGTAGCCTGGGATTGCATCCCGCTCGAATATCTTAACCCGGTCAAAACCAGCATTGGTGAGTTCGCGGTATGCGAGTAGTCTCCTCAATCCTGCGCCAACGATCGCCATTTTGCGGATGGGTCATTTGAACTGCACTCGGGAATTGACAAAGTTGTTTCGACCGGTGTTGGCGGGCGCTTGAACAGGAACCTGCGTTACAGCCAACAGCAACGGGAAAAACAAAAAACGCCTTGGAAAGAGGGACGGGGGCCTAGGACCTTTCAGCGTCGCGTTATTAAATTAAAAACCTTCATCAGTCCATACTTAACTCGGCTTTAGTTGCGGGATGCAGCGTGGCCAATGAGCTTTAATGCGCTTCCACATGGCGCGCGTCCGCTCGTAAGACTGAAACAAGCAGCCCGGAAGCTCAAAGTGAATATTATACGCGGAGGACAGCAATAAATTACATTCCGCGATTTTTGCACCAATGCGATGCTTAGACCAACTTACTTCCTCCCTTTTCCCTTCCCCTTCTTCTCTTTCTCGGGCGAACTCAGCTCCCCCGCACTCAACTCGGAGAACTCGTCCCCGCTCGTCAGCGTCCCGCTCTTCGAATTGGTGCGCGGGGTCTTGACTTTGCGGATGTGGTGCTCCGGGATCCACTCCTCCTGGTATCCGCCGGCGCCGGTGGCGGTGACGGCACCGACGGGTGCGCTGACGGAGGACGGAGCGGGCTTGCGCTTGCGGGTGGACCGTTTGGGGCCAAAGGCTCCGTATGCGACGTAGACGAGGCCACCAAGGAGCGCGGCGGTAACGAGGTAGGTCGAGATCCTGGTAGGAAAGATAAATACGATATAGGAAGATAGCGTATAGGACTGACATCTTGAAGTCGAAGATGGAAACCTCGGGCTCGACGACCGTTACGATCGAGTCGTATGCACCGACGCGCACTGACGCGCCCTAAAGATTCGTGAGTTGATAATCGACGCGACATGGCGAATTAGATACTTCGAGGGTGTGGTCAATCCAGACATTGAGGCGGATATCGCCGGGCTGAAACACAGGTTAGAAGGAGACTGGATGGAAGAGAGAACTTCAAATAACCCTGAACCTGAAGGATATGGATCAGAAATGCGCGAAGCGTGAGATTGAAACACTCACTCGCTGAAGAAAGTAAACGGAACCTGCAGCTTCGCCGAGTCGATTAAAGGAACGGAGAAGGTTGCAGTGGTAAGCTACACAACCAGGGTGAGAAACTAGATCCAAAACTCCTAGCAAGGAACTCACGTTTTTAATGAGCGCGTCGTTTTGTACGTTATACACAGCTCCGCCGACACTAAGCAGGGTAACGTTCTTGCCAGACTTGTTCTCGACCGCCAGATTAATGGTGTTCCTCTCGCCGTTGACGATATCTGCGCCCACATAAATGAGTTCTCTAGCAGCAGTCCTTGACTGATGACGGAACGCACGTCCAAACGGGTTGCTCGGTGGGAAGGACGCAGTTACGACCACAGGATCGGTGACTTCAGTGGTCGCGTTCTTTGCGTTCTCTTCCAGGACCACTGCGTTCCAAGGGATATTTAAGCCTTCAGGTAATCCACATCGGACCGTGACACGAACCCTGGGACGAGAAGACCAACGCAGCGAGCGAGAGGGCAGTTCCGAGGATGAGATTTAGACGCATCCTAATCCTTTACCGTGACGAAAGAGGGACCAAAGAATAGTAAGACTGCGGTGGGTAAGAAATAACTTTGCGACGTGTTCGGCACAGCCACCTGAAGTCCTCCACAAGTTTTCGGCACACGAAGTAAGAGTCTATTATAACTAAGCAGTCCTACAATTACAAGTCCTGAGATAAGGTAAAGTATATACAGGTAATTTTCTTTTTTGCTCAATCACGGATTGGCCAACTCGACCAGCTCTAATGCGCGTGCGCAGATATCGTCTATGGACCACCGCTTGCTGCGAGGAATCCCATGCTTCAAATCGAGCACGTCCCCAATGTCATCACACGCCCGCAAGATGAGGTCGATGTCGTCCTTCGTATGCGCCGCCGAGACGCAGAAGCGCACTCGACTGGTGACGAGCGGCGTGGCGGGGTAGGCCACGACGACGACGATGATAGGCGATTTGCGATCCTTCATCATCCAGTGGAACATGTTCATTTTGCCGGTGTTGAACAGCAGGAGCGGGACGATGGGCGAGGCGGGGTGGCCGTAGGTGATGAAGCCGAGCTTGATGAGGCCCTGGTGGAGGTACCGCGAGTTGAAGGCGAGGCGGCGCAGCCGGGAGCGGCCTTCGCTGCCGTCTGACAGCGACAACGGGAGGGACATCCACGTGGGGAGGGAAGATGCGAGGGCAGGGCCGGGGTGGTGGTACGGTACGACCTCGAGGGGCGATTTCAGCGTCGAAGAGGAGCTGCTCGAGCTCGTGAGGGGGGGAGGAGCGATACCCATGATGCTGGCCATGCTAGCAAGGATTTGGGTTAATACGGGCGGCGTCATGGCCTCGGCGTAGGGGCCCGCATGCCCGCGGACTCGCAACCGGTCAATAATGGCTTTGCTTCCTGCAATATATCCTACGCGACCGTCAGAAAACGAAAAAAGGGGGGAAACAGTATCGAAAGGACGAACCTCCAGCAGCTCCAAACGACTTGGTGAATGTACCCATGCACAGGTCGATTTCGGAAGGGGAGATGTTGAAATAGTCTGCCACCCCACGACCGTTGGGTCCCAGTGCTCCAACTGAGTGCGCCTCGTCCACGAAGAGGTAGAACTGTCCGAGTATCAGCCAATGCACACGCGAAAGTAAGTGTAATGTACCTTGTACTTTTTCTTGAGCTCCATGATCGCGGGGAGGTTGACGAGGGTCCCTTCCATGCTGTAGAGTCCCTCCACGAGGAGAAGAATCTTTTTCCACGGACGATGCGTTTTCGGCTGCCCTTGGCTAATCACCTCCCGCAGCAGGCTCTCCAGCGACTCCATATCGTTATGCTTGAACATCTGGACGTTCGCCCCGCTCAGACGTACGCCAAAACGAATGGATGCATGGTTGAGCTCGTCCGAAACAACAAGACATCCCTTGCTCACGAGTGCCGGAATATACGCCGAGTTCGTTGCCTGATCGACGTGTAAGACCTCGCGGAAGGCATTTGAGACGGTCCGATACTCACGAATCCCATGGAGCTAATCAAGGCGTCTTCAGTTCCCATGAATGTGGCGACGAGAGCCTCGGCCATGACGTGGAGTTCACTGGTTCCACCCTCCAGACGAGAACCGCAAGTAGATACACCATGCGCCTTGATTCCTGCCTCGACAGCGTCCGCGCAGCCACCTCTAGCTTGTGCAAAGCCAAGGTAGTTGTAAGACGAGATATTGAGCGCGCGCGTGCGTCCGCCCGTTAAAATGTGGGAGTGGTTGTAGTCGGGGGAGATGCGGTCGAGGAGCTGGATCGTCCGGCCAGCAACGCCAGTGACTGGCTGGGAGAAACATTCATCCATGCGAGTTTTGAGCCGGCGGGTGTAGAACGAATCAAAGTCGGAGTTGAGGGGGGCGTAGCCCTGCGTCAGACGATAAATATGACTTGTGCGAATGTCCCAGGCAGCAATACTCACATCATTGGGCATGAGATGTCTATAAGAAGCAGGGCTGAGACGCTTCCCCACAAAGTCGCGGAGGTGCCCCAAGCAAATAAGAATAAGATAACCAATGTATGTCGAGAGCAGGATATAGTAAGGCGGGTCTTTGTCGACATGGGCTGGCACCGGAGTACCGGGGATGTGCTGCGAGACAAAACGAAAGTCGTCGTTGGAGCAGTGACCGAATTCGGTGTGGACGGTGTTGAAGACCTCTGAGGAGTTGGGTGCGCGCGGGGGGAGAGCGAGACCGTCTGAGTTGTCTATTTCCACGTCCTCTTCGTGCAAAACGGTGTCCTCTGAAGAGGAGGTGACGGAGGAGGAGAGCGACAAGGCGGGGGTCGCGGTTGGAGCAATGCTGTTGACCGAGTGCGTTTCTGGCTGCGAAAGAGCGGCAAAGTAGTTTGTGGCTGGGGTTATGGCCCTCGACCCAGCCTTGTTCTTGAGCAGTCCCATCGTAACGAAAATCTTTCGACGACGACAGTTGTCTGAAAACAGGCCCGATTGGGCTCAAGCACGTGTGGGAAAGCCCCTATCTGTCAGACTCGAATCCATTTCTTTCTCCATGAGTCCCTCCATTCCGTGTTCCCCTAGTCTGTAGTTGATCGCGCCCCGGTTGAAGGGTAGGTTGCTTATTACCAATCTTTTGGCGGGTGATTACAAATCATTTTCCCCTTCCCTTCACACTGCTCCATAGAACCACCAGCAGTGAAAATTCAAACAAATTGGTATACTTCACCACCCTATGAAGGTGTCTGGCTCCTCAAAATATATATATTCCTCCACCTTTGAGCGTGAACCAGGAGCTCGGCTTTGGCGCTTGCCGTCCGCATGCCGCGCATCAAATTTCGGCATGTTTGTTCTTGAAGCCTGGCAACTAAATTTTGCTGAAGGGAACACTTGTGTCGATGTCCTAAATGTCGGGGAGGCCGTAAACTGATAAGGAACGCGTCGAAGGACTCACCTCAGCATCCGAGAAAATTCGTGATTTGTAATAAGCAGACTAGCGATCAATTGATCCCCCTAGTGAACAGACTACAACACGCGAGGTACGAGCGAGAATGTTGTAGCGTCTGTCTACGAGAGACTAGTGTTCCCCTACTGTTGGTTAGTTTCCTGTACTGAGGAATGACCATCAACTGAGAGCTTGGGTCATCGCAATCGTCTGACAATTCACCATTTTCCGCCTTGGTTCTTGACTCGTGTGCTAGGTTGTTCAAGCGCAAGGCCACTCTCCAGTGCACAACTCCCTTAACGAAATAGAATGACAAAATCCGTATTATTTCAACAGAGTGGGCTAAAATTGGTACAATTTCCGAGTCCACATGTCGGATCTGCTATCTGGTTTACTGTCGGTCCGCGTAGCTTTTGCGTGCGGGGACCTTAGGGATGGCGGCTGCAAACACCTTCAGGCTGTCAAACGCATGCATCAGCGTACGATGACGCCGACACCCGAGCCTCACCCAGAACCAGTCTTGACGCCTCCGACTCTGAGTCGGATATCCCCAACGAGCTTTTGCCTGCCTCGAGAGCGACGTCGCCCATAGACTATATGCATCCCTCCCGTCCCCCCCTCCCCAGATCGCCCGTCTGCCTTCGTCTGGACTCCCCTACGTACCGCTTCCCATTTTCTCCCTTGCCGCTGCGGCTCGAACTCCCGGTCTTCCACGTCAAGCCCGCCGACGAGTGCATGGATAAAGGTTCTTCTGGTTTGACTTTCAATGGTGAGCTGCAACTAGTCGGGCAGGTCGGATCGGCGCAGCTTTGTCGAGGAGCTGGAGAACACTTTCAGGATGCCCGTGAAACTCGATTTGTGCACTTCTCCGCTGGCCAGCATGCCCGTCAATCTCCAGCAAGATACGTCGGGCTCGTCTTCGACCTCTTCGGAGCAGTCGTCGTCGTCGTCGTCGTCGTCCGGCTTCCTCATTCCTCAGTCGGTTTCATACCCCGGTTGACTCGGGCTTCGTTGGGAGGTCGACTCACTCCTGGACGAAGACACGGGAAGCCAAATCGGCACGCTGGAAGGTGTCAGATGGTACCGAGTGAAAAAAGGCAGGACAAAACAGGTCCTCACCCTGCGAAAGGATACGCCGGAAGCCACTGCCGAGGACTTGACCTGAAGAGGTTTTGAATTCAATGTTACACGACACTAGGACTCGAGATCTACGGTAGGAAGTGAGTCTTCATGCGCGCGCTTTTCGTGGATGCGCGGTTCTGAAGTGGAGGTTTTGCTTTTCGTCGAGCCAGGTTCTATTCTAATTGGAAAAACGGAAGGGTAAGAGAACGACGAGGCTTACTGAATCCCAAGATTGAGAACTGCTGCTCGCGAAGGCGCATTAATTCGCGCATGAAAGTGCCGGAGCGAACTGCGATTTATTGTTAACGGGAGGAGGTGGTCCAAGGGCGGAGGAGATATACCGAGGTAACGATCGAGCTGGGTGAACATGCACAGCCAAACTTTGAGCTCGATGAAGAAACCTTTCATCGAGAGCATATCCGCGTCGGAAAGTTGTCGCGCGAGTCGAATCTCCTCGTCTAACTCCTGTTTGAATTCGCCGAGCGCCAGCTGCTTAGGGTCCTTCCCAGGCAAACCGCGCTTCGCCTCGAGTATCCCGTCCCTCAAACGTCCCTCGAATGTGAGTAGCACGTCGAGTCGATCTGGGGAGATATGCTCGGCATATATGGTACGCAGCACATCAGTATTTTCCAGGGCTGGAATCGGTGTGAGCAAAGGGCAGATTGTCTGGTAAAATTCGCGCAAGCACGAGTGGAGCGCGTCCGAGCATTCGAAGGTGTACTCTTCAGAGGCGTCGGGAGGGATTTCCTCGAGCTCCGGGTGGAAGGGGCCGTAAAGAAGTCCGCGCGGCATCCATTCGGTAGAGCCCACCGACGCAGAGAACGGGCGTGGTGCGAAGAAGATTTTCAGAAGACGGGGCATGGCTGCAGAGGGGCAACGTGACATTGGCAAATATTGATTTTGTCACGCCTCAGGGCCGGTTAAACCCCTCGCACTTCGTCTTTGCATTCTTTCTTTACCTGGTTGCAAGTAATGGATATACTCGTGCTCCCGGGGGGTTTACTGCGCGGCTATGGGCGGTATTGGATTAGCTGCCGCTTGTGCTGGTGGGGTTGCGGTGCTGGAGTAGCACTCGGTGTTGGCTGTGGACTCGGTGTCCTATTTCCCGCGTTTTGCATTTGCTGAGAGTTCGCGCATTGCACTTGACTCGACACGGACCTCAAAAAAGGCCTCCCGTTGTTATTTCAGAAATTCTCATTGTTTCTGGTGGCATACCCCCACGGCCTCGGATAGTGAATCGTCCACGATGGGTGACTTGGACCTTTGCCGGCGGGTCACCTTGGTCGCCTATCACGGTCTCTTCTGTGCAAGTCCGACTCCTAAGTCGTCATTGTCGTCTGCAGACCGCGGCGCTGAATTTGCGCCTTTCCAACAGCCTGCTTGTCGTATCAGTTGCTGGTAAGCTAGAGCTAGTAGCTTGATCATACTGTGTTCTCTTCAGAGTGAAAGGCTCGGTTTTTCTCTCCCTTGGACCAATCGAGCTTGTCCGACGTGCCCAAATCTTCTCAAGAGCTTTTAATATCGCGATCAAAGCTACTTGTGGACAGTATAGCACCGGGTCGGTATCTGGTGTCCCAGTTGCCAGCGGTGCCTCGTAGGGACTTGATTGACGCAAGGCTGTTGAGGCGAGTGCACGTCGTCGCGGCTCGTGTTGTTACATCTCCCAGAGGCAGGTAGATTAAAATTTTGGTAGGTTATCTTGAGGGTTGCGCCGACTCTGAAATTCCGTCTGCTTAGCGGGCGGGCTTGATGATTGTGGGAAAGGCGGGATGGAGTTAGCGTGGTTGCGGCGGAAGATCGCGCGAGTTGCAGCTGGTTGCAGTTGGCTAGCGGGGCAACTTGAGTGGCAACTATGTTGACGTGAAGAACGTCGACGAGCGATGCCGGTGGTGTCGAAACTTCCGTGAAACCTACAAATCTCTATAGCTCGGCCGAATTCCAAACTGATTTATTTAACCCAGAGAAGCTAGACCGTGAGCGCATGAGCGCGAGTCCCGAAACCCAACGGAATGTCCGGTTTGTCTTTTGTCGCGCCGCGTCCACTGACTACCGTTTTGCCCAGCCTCAGCCCGCATGGCCCGACCGAGGGAAATTGTGTCCAAGTCGACGAAGCATACACATGGTGGAGAAGAGATGGAGGTTCTCCGCAAGCCGCGTACTACGTCATCCTGCTGATTCTCCGGCCTATCTAATCATGGTCCTCCACAATTCCCTGCCGCGCCGCGGTACGCTGACTGATTCCCACATTTCTTTCTCTCAGCCATGTCCACCAGGGAAAACTGGTCTCCTGGGGCCGAAGAAACATTCGAAACAGATCCCCTGGTCACAATCTTTCCCTCGCGCTCTCGCTCAGCCGTTCACGCCAGTCGGGAACGCGCCTCAGGTTCAGCGCACGAAACACAACCTCTACTAGGAGGCCCTCATATTCCACGCAAGAAACCCTTCTATCGTGCGCGACCACTATGGTAAGTCCTTTCTCCTTCAACTAATCAACTTCCTCAATAAACGATAAAGGCTTGTCCCGTTTGCTGTCTTGGCCGCCCTTATCGTAAGTCTTTCAAGGTATCTCAAAGCGTTCGCTCAACCTCAGTACTAGCGCGGGTCAACTCTGGCTCCCCGCGTGGAAATATACACCCAGCTCTCTTGTTCGCGGCTTCATCACAGTTACAACCACACCACCAGCACTCTGTTGGACGCGCCCTTTTATTACGGCAGCGCCCCGTCTTCCTCCGTTACATTCATTCAACCTCCGACTGATAATAGCGACGAATCGCCTCAGTCGCCACGTTCTCGATGCTCGTCCGACCTCGCCGTGCAGGCTGGAGCCGGCAAGTTCCTTTGTGTTTGCCTGCCTAGTCGCTGACTTGGCAAAAAGCGCGTATCCAAACTACTTTCACGATCACGATGGGCCTTCTTAGCGCTTTAACCGCCGGCTGGTGGGGCCACTTGGGCGAGCGTCGCGGCAGAACTAAGATCCTTGCGATCGCTACCTTTGGCTGGTTCCTGACGGTAGGATATCTCACCAACCTCTGGAATTCGTTTGATTCTCCTTGTACAGGATTTAACATTCATTCTTGCCTCCACCCCCTCTTCTCCCTTGTTTGCATACGGCCGTACACTGCTGTATATCGCCCCAATTTTCGAAGGCTTGCTCGGGGGCTGGTCTTCACTCCAAGCCGGCACGTCGGCCTACATCTCAGACTGCACATCCAGCGGAAGTAGAGCCTCTGTCTTTTCCCGCTTCACCGGCGTGTCCTTCTTGGGATTTAGTGTAATCCCTCTCGCTTGCTCTCTTCTCTGATACTAACCGTCATCTAGCTCGGTCCTATCATAGGAGGATGGATCATCCGCCATCCAATCCCATTCCTCAGCGGCGCCCCATTGCCAGGTCAAGGCCCAGGCCAGGGACAGTCAGTAACTGCGGTGTTCTGTATCGCCGCCATCGGGTCGTTCATCAACTTTTGTCTGATGCTATTCGTAATCCCCGAGTCCGTCTCAAAAGAACAGCGGGAGCGGGCAGCCCGCACGATACCGGACATGGCCGTGGTCTCCCTTGTGGGCGAACACGAGCCCCCCAAGACCGCCATCGCCTTCGTTCCTCGCATCATCAAAGAGTTTTTCAGCCCTCTTGCCATTTTCCTGCCCGTGCCCATCTTTATTGATGGCTCGACGCGTAAACGCAAAGACTGGAGCTTGACGCTGCTGGCTTGTGCATTGTTCGGATACCTTCTCTCCGCTGTGAGCAGGATCCGTTGAATAGTCACTTCCGGCTAACGACTGATGCTAGGGCTTGTATCAAATCAAATATCTGTACGGTTCACTCGTTTACAACTGGGGCCCTGAACAGCTGGGCTACTACGTATCATTCATGGTGGGAGTTTTTCTGCCGGTGTCTAAGTCATTGTCTTACGCTTTCATGAAGGGTGGTGGACGCGCCCTCTTCCTACTCTTTGTCTTCCCCCGTACGTTTCCTCCCCTTCCGAATTCAATCCACTCATCAAAAGTCATCAGTCATCATCTCAAAGTTCAAACCAAAACCAGACGTCGCCCCCGTCGCCCCAACACAATCCCTCGCGGTCCCGGGCGTCAAACCAGGAAAACCTACGCCCACAAAGGCGCACCTCGCGCGCGAGATCAAGTTCGACCTCCGCCTCACCCGCATCTCCCTCTGCATCGACATCCTCGCCAATGCCTCCATCATCCTCGCCCCCGCGCCCGCGTACAAGATGCACCACCTCGCGCTGGCGGGTACAGCCGGTAGTAGCAAAACCGACGCGCAGTTCCGCAGCTCGCAGGCGCTCTTCGTGGTCGCGAGCTGGATCGCGAGCTGGGGCGCGGGGCTGATTCCCGCTATACACAGTCTGGCGCTCTGCATCGTGCAGGCGCGCGCGATGCTCGAGGCTTCGGCGACCAGCTCTCAGCACGGGGGCGCGGCACCTGTGGTCGTCGACGCGCCTACAGGGACGCTCTTCGGCGCTCTCGCGGTGCTGCAGGCGACGGGACAGATGATCCTCGGTGTGCGTACTTCTTCCAACTTACGACTCGTTCTTACTAATATTCTTACCTATTGCAGCCCTTGCTCTTCGGGCTGGTCTACAGCGGCACCGTCGCGACCTTCCCCAAGACCGTCTTCTGCACCGCGCTCGGCATCCTCGCCGTCGCCCTCGCCGCGACCCTCCTCGTGCGCAGCCCGCTGCCGCTCACCGCCACCAACAAGGGCAAGGCGCCCGCCGTGCGCAGGCAACGGCGAAATGGAAATCGCGATGGAGACGAGGCGCGCGGCCGGTCGCGGCTCAGCAAAGACTTGGGGTATGGGAGCACGAGCGAGGCGGGATCGCCGCCGGAGCAGCCTCATGGCCAGGGCCCATCGTCGGCCAGTGGATCGCATTGAATCGAAATATCGAAGTATAGTATACACTTTTTTTCTCTCTCTCTCTCGTGCTATAAATTGTAGAATAATGAATAGGTCCTGTGTTATGCAAAACACTAGTGAAATGTACACTGAACAGATATAATGTCGGAATTTAGCTGATCAGAACCTGGCTGCCAGTACTAGTACTGATTAGGTGGACGGTGAAGAAACGAAGGAAGGAAGGAAGGAAGGAAGTGAATTTTGACTTAGGAGAATCGCATTCAAGGAACTTATCCAAAAAATCGAAAATAGCTAGGTCCGTAACATATCGGGCCAGTTCGTCAGGACTGGCATGCCCTGATGGCTTGCTCAAGTATACGATGTGGAAGTCCTGGTCAGGTACAGGCCCACCTCGATGACATAGAACTGAAAATTCACCTGCACCAAACAGCACCAAGACATTATCGATTGATCAACGTCTATGTGGACCGTGCAGAGAAATGCCCCCGAGCTGAGAAAACATCTTGGAAAACATTATTTGAACAATATTCGTACTCCAACCCGTGGGCCCGAGGGAGGTGCAAAACTCGGGTGGTGCCCTTCCAGCTGTCGGTGGGCGCACGTCTAACTCGTTTGGAGATTTGATATTGAGTTACTGTACTGAAGTAGACCTTTACGGTATACCTGGGAAAGTCTTTTTGCACTTTTGCCCAGGAGCGGTTAACGGTGGGCCAGGTCGGTCATGCTGGCCTCGTCACTCGAGGGAGTCCGATATGTTACGGTCCAGATGTGAGCTATTTTCGATTTTTCTGACAAATTCCTTGAATGTGATTCTCCTGACCACCGTTCTTCGCACCAGTTGGACCCACAGCAGGTAGGTAGGTAGAATTACACGGCCGGTCCCGCTTAAGGAACGCCGGGCCCCAGAAATTATCTAAGTGTACAGGGCAGAAAATGCACATTCATTCGGCTTGGTCTTCAAGAGGTTTCAACTCGTCGATCAGCGTTGGTCAGGCAACCAACCTGTTCCTTGCCTGTTCCTGCAAGAGCGCACGCTGCCGATAGATCTGCACACAGCGAACCATATGGTTCCATATGGCTCCTCACGGCGAAGAACGACCTGCTCGGTTAAGCCTCTCCTCCGTATTTAAGAAGATTGCTGGAGGTTTGAGCAAGTGTCCGTTTACTTGATTTTCCTCGTTATGCACTCTTCACTCGTTTCCGTACTCCTCCTCCTTGCGAGCGGTGCACTCGCTCAGGACCCCAGACGGGCGTATTCGTACTACGCAACCATCTCCGACCCCAACGCCGCGGTACGTGCGCGTTCATCGCAAACATGGCCCCAGTCTGACCTAACTTAGGACGGACTCGAAGCCCGAGAGAACGACGTCGATGAATGGTTCAAGGCGTCCCCCGTCGAGTGGTTTTCGAACAGTCTCGGTCCGATTCACGCTAGCAAAGCCGCCTGGCGGTGCGCAGCCCGCCCCCGTCAACTAATTCAAGTAAACTAACTCTGTATTTCGGCATGCAGGAAGATTGACGACGACAGCACCGAAATTATATTCCAATATAACGGCACTGTCCCGTCGCCCATACTCAACATCTCGCTCGCCGGCGGCCCGTTGGGCGGCTTGTATGCGGAATACGACTTCGTGCTGTCATTCTCGTACCCTGCTGCCCCCACCCGCCGCAACATAGCGGCTCGTGAATTCTGGGTGCGTGCGATTCGATCCAAAAAGCAAACTTGACTACCCATGGCTGATTTGCCCGCGCAGGACAACGCGACCGATTACCAGCCGGTCCTCTTCAACAACACCGGCCGTACCATCAGCGCCCAGACCGACGCGTGCACGGCCAACGTCTCTGTGTCTGTTGTCGACGCCGCTGGGACTGCGGCCAACGTGACCGGCGCCAACTACGCGCAGTACACTGTCCCCACCGACGCGGTGTTCCCGTTGACCGTCGTCCTGTCGGCGGACCAGGGCGTCGGGAGCACGACGGCGGTGCTGTCGGACGTGTTGGGTATCACGTACGCGGTTGGGTCCAATGGTGCGTGTTGAGCTTGCAATTTTGCTAGAGGATCGATCGTCGATGCTAACGTGGTGCAGGACCTACCTTGGCCACATCGAGCGGTTTCCGGGCGGTCTTCTGTCTCAGCAGTGGAGACAGAAAGTAGTCGGGCGTTCGTGCGTAAACTTAGAATTTGCTGTTACCCGCTCTTTAGAATTGCGTTTGGCACTGCGACCTGATTGGTCCTTCAACGGAGGGTCAACAAAGTGCCGCGGGGACTATACAGAACAACCGCCTCCGCGACCTCCACATTCTTCTAGCGACTTGAAATATCTGGCAAGCCCATCCTGGATTGACATCTTCCCCACCTCGAATGGGGACCCCGAGCCACCCGTACGAATTTGAACTGCCTGACTCGGAACTGTTCGAAGCGCTGCTGCTCCTGCTGTTATCGTTTCTGTCCCCTTCGCCGTCCGCCCCCGAGCTCGCTGTTGCCGCGAGAGGGGAGGAAAGTACATACGAAATGCCTGGATTATCTTGTACGATGGGAGACAACCGAACGTCCTCGCCTCCAAATACGGCGGCTTCCATTTCAGGTAACTGAGGACACAGCGAGTTTCAAACTTAAGAAACGATGGCAAGGGTGCAAGATCTTACTTCATAGGAACGGGACTACCATTGGCTTGCAAAGCAAGAGAGTCGCTCGGTCAGCATACCAATGAGATGGCGAGAGTTGGGCGAGTGTCAGAATGGGGCGCAATGCGGCACTCGGAGTTGGGCAACGAGGACAGGAAAAAAGTAGTTGGCCGTGCGAGTGCTCATTGTGGTGAGGGCGCTGGCTGCCGGATTGTTGAAAGTGACGACGGGGTATAATTCGAAACCCTCTTCGGCCTACTCTCCAACGACAAAGTGGTTGGTAGCAGTGTCCATTGAACCAAGGGACAGACGTTGAGATGTCGGTGTTGAGAAAATAGGCACTAGTGAGGCTTTCTACGCCGTCCATGTACGTTTCGTCGTCGCAGCGACGCAGTTATCGTCGAGAGTCGAGAAAAAGAGGTCGATAGGGGCTATGATCGGATCCGGAGCTGATGCTATACGATCCATCACTCCTTGGACTTCGTCTTTTCTTTATACACTTCCGCCTGTTGTGTTTTTTTTTCTATTGGATTATGCAACGAGAACGCCCGGACCACTCGACTGAAGCACTTGAATCTTTCAACCACCCGCAGTGCATCGGAGGTGGAGAAGCGTTTCGCCGTCAAGTGGAGTGGTACATGGGCAGTCTCGCGACTATGGGTACTAGTAGCCACCACCGGCGATTTCAGCAAACTAGCCGTCGTGCTCCCTGTTTGAAACGTGAACATTTTCCTTTCTAGTAACTTACCCACCAGGAGCCTGGCAGGAGGCCAGCTGCGGACGACACAGTATTCAATAGGGCTGTGCCGAGATGCTGATATCATCGCCATTCTCAGTGATCGCAGTCGCTGACCTTTTTAACTGCCCAACTCCCTCAACTCCCTCAAATTGATTCTGGTACCGTCTCTACCATGCTCATAGACGTGATAACCTATTTTCATACCCCTTCAGCTTTCCGAGTCGCTGCCTCGCACTCTAAACATCAAGACATGTTGGTGGAAAATAAGGCCCTCCACGAGGAGGTTCAACCACTGGCCCTCCACGAGGAGGCTCAACCACCGGCATATCAGCCATTGCACATCGTCGACCAATCCACCGACCACCCTCCTGCCCCCGCCGCTCCGAGTACTATGGATGAAGCGGAATGGAGGTCCAAGCTGGAGAAACTTGAACGGAAGGTTCGGAAACACAACTGGACGAACCGCGGCGATGAAGCAAAAATTGTCGAGTCGATGCGCGACCTCGCAGCCAGCCACAGCGACCCCGAGGTCCAAGCGTACTGGACCCGTCGTGCCGACGACTTTGAAAGAGCCCCCGATTCCGACAAGAAGGCTCTTTTAAAGGATATTGGGCGGGCCACGGGGCTGCTTCTTGCGGCTCCATTCCTCATCACTGGCGCCATTTTGAAGGGCATGGGGACGATTCTTGAGGTGTCGGGGACTTACTTGTTCAAGGCTAAAGATATATTCATCAAGTAAGAGAGCAAATCAAAGGTACGACAACCTTCGAGAGTATTTTGTGATTTTTCTGATTTCAGACAACCTCAGAACGCGCATGAATAATATTCCTCGTCCGAAGAGCGGCCAGTTGTCTCCAACCTGCTTGGCACACGATGGCGTCGAAGGGCCAGCCAGAGCAGGCCAGAGCCCCATATCGTTGGTGTACTCATACGGACAGTACACTGAACGTCGGCAATTCGCTTCTACGAGTTCCTTGTCGTTTCAAGTTACCCGCAATAACAGAAATTTCCTTCGCGTTTTTTTGTCCCGCTCAACTCGAGCACCCAATAGCGATGACTCTCAAATTATCTTTTAAGTGGCAAGCGATCCCGTTTTCAACATCAACGTACTTTTTGTGCCATAAAAACGACTCACACCGAGACCATCGTAAATGACGACCACGAAAGGGCTGGCGAACTTGAGGCGAACTCGGCAACTCGACACTTCAAGTTGGCACCAGCTCGCCAACTTTCGTATTGATAACTCTCATCAAGCGTTGGTATTTTTGGCAGATTCCGCAGTGTATACCTAACTTCAGGCACCGCACATAACCGCAGCATGCGCAGGTTGCGCAGCGCTAGCGTGCCCTAAGCGTGCCTTTACTTAAGGTCCAGTGTAGGTTGGGAGTTCCTTATCTCCTTCACATTCCATTGAACTCTTGTCTACTCGACCGCCCTTCACCTAACTGAGGTAAGGTCTTTGCATCGAAGCAGACGCGGATACTAACCTACATGCAACCTTTAGCCTCCCTTTGAGACACCATGTTGAACGAAAATAATTCTCGCGGCGCTCAATCCATTGAAACCACCGCGCCGCCATCCAAATTCGCTCGCGACGCTCCCATTGAACCCTATGCGCCGCCAACCTATCATGAAGGTCTTTCCTCGACTTCCACTATCAGCGAAGTGGAATGGCAGACCAAGCTGAAGAAACTCGAAAAGCAAATTCGGAAGTACAACTGGTCGAAGAACGGCCCCAGGGAGGCGAATGTCATCGTCGCTTCAATGCGAGACCTCGCGGCGAGCCACATCGACCCCAAGGTGCAGGCGTATTGGAATCGGCGCGCGGATGCTTTCGAGAGAGCACCCGATGCCGATAGGAAGTCGATTTTACTGGACATTGGGAGAGGGCTGGGTATCCTCATTGCCGCGCCGTTTGCCATCGCCGGCGCTGTCCTGATCGGTACTGGGATGCTATTAAAGGCGTCAGGAAACCTCCTGACCGGTGGCAAGGTCTCCGCAGTTGATAGAATGACACAGTCCTAGGTATGAGCGGTCTCGAGCATTGCCATGTCCGTTCTAACGTTTTTCCTCCCTCAGGATTGCAGTGCCTTGGATGCTACGTTATCTGGATTATCTGGACTATTAGCACAATATTAATGGACGCGTTAGCAGTGCTGGTCGGAGCCCGCATTTGTACACATTTTGTATCAACGGACGTTGAAATGTTCAACTACATGTATCCCTCCTTTGACTCCCTAAAAATGCAAATTCTACAATCGTTTAATATATACTTTCCTCAACTCCGCATTGGCTCACTTACCTCAATGTCCCAAGAGATGAATAACGCAAACATCAGGTCCAGCGGCGGGTAGCCAGGCTCGACAGGTCGCGACGGAGCAGCTTCGCTTCGGCACATATCTTTTGCCCAATTCGACGACCAGGTTCTCCCTCTCTGTCGTGGTCGAGCGGGCCTCCAGGGTTTCGATATTCCAGAGGCCCGGTGTGCCGCCCGGACCTAGCGGCGCCTCGACGCGGCTGGCCACCCTCACACCACGTCCCTTTTCCACAGAGTTTACCATAAATCGGAGCATCACTTCGCCATCGACGAGGGGTACGATTGGGTTAATGTCGAGATACACTCGACTGTCAAATTCGACATATCCGACGTCCTTCCACGGTGCGACAGAAATGTAGGGCCCTGCAGACATGTTTCAACGCATGAATGTAATAAACGAACCACGTACTCGCAGAGATTTTCCACACCAGCGGCTCCCACGCCTGGACGGGGAGCGCATGGAAAAAGGTGTATTGGAATACATATCGCACCTTGCCCTCGGTAAAGTCTATGTACCCGCTGTGCTGAAAGGCATCGTTGGGGAATTCGAGCGGAAGGCCAGCGACGCCGTGTGTGGTCGTCAGGTCGAAGGGTTTGCGTGGGTCATTTGCCGCGACCAGAAGCCTGTGCTGCTGACCGAGATAGTGCGCAAGGCGAGCGCGAAATGCGACCCAAGCCTGTGTGGGTACATAGGTCGGGGGAATATTGTGGCTCATGATGGGGTGTGCCGGTGGAAAAAAGACGGGGTCCCGTCGCATTTATATATCTTTTTAGTCCCTGAACGTGGCCCTAATCTGGGATATAACGCAAAAGAAGCCGAGGGCAGGAAATTTATTTTATGTTGATGAAAGGGAATTTTGGGGCGCATTTTGAGTCGCTCGAGCGTGTCGAGCCAGAATGTGGACCAGTGCATCTGTCACAAGGTGTATAAAATATGTCCGAGCCTTGGCCGACCCCGTCATGGAACGCGGACCCTACCAGAATCTCGGGTACTAAACTGTTGTATGTCCGCGGTTTGTTTGCCAGGAAAATCGTGCCATGAGAGCTATTGGAGATGCTTACCTGGTTATCCCGCTAGAAAAAGGACGAAGAACCTAGTCTGAACTTTCAATATCTCGCAGGAATTTCCAGGGAAGGGACGTTGAGATATATGAATTTCCACTGAAACTTGAGGACATTCTGGGCGTGAACCACAATGATCCGAGGGCGAGAAGCATTCAGAGAGATTATTGTGGGCGCAGAGCTGAGACTGGTTGCATTCTACGGGCCAATCTTTCCCTAAAACAAATTGGGGTCTCTGACCTCCGGAGAGTAGCTTGATAACGAGGAAAGAGGACACGAGGATAGGAGTTGTTGCTGTCGATGGTCCAGCTACAAAGAATGTCGCATTGGCATGTGCAGCAGGGGTCAGTTACAAGCGATCAAGCTGCTTACGCACGATTTCAAGGCGAGGAAGAGAAAACGGAGCGGAGGGTCCGAAGGCTGCCAGGGCTGCTTTGGTTGAGCGTTCGCTAGCGTTCGGTGAATCATCATCAGGAGAGACATATTCTAGGTGACTGGACTAGACCTCGGGTATCATAGCTGTAGCACCGTGCAATGCTGCTGCGCCCACAACGCGCTTCTCAGTTCGCGAATGGAAAAACACGTAGGGCAGGTTTCGCTAATTATAAACGGCCCGCTGGGATTGTGTAGAAGTCGCCCACAGTGCTGAGAGAGGAAGCGAGGGTAACATGCTAATCCGACCCCATCACCGTGACAAGATTAATTGTGAGTAGTTCATTTCAAGGTCAAGCAAAGACATATCTTGGCCAGGTATACGTAGAGCTAAGCCGCAGGGAGATCCTCTTTCCCAAATTCACGGAATTTGCGGGAGAGACCATGGTAGTTGGGAAGAAGAAGCGGAAGAATCCGTAGAGGTTTGATCCGACGGTTCAATAGTGATCTTTGTTCACTATTTGGACTCGGAGGATTGGAGAGGCCGACGGGCTCATCATTGCAGGATGCCCATAAACGCTCGCTGCACCACGCGTAACGTTCGGATTTAGCCATGTTCTGCGGGCGCCCATCTCGCTATCATCGCGGAGCGACACCCCCCCGAGCGTCTAGGTAATAATAAAATTTCCCCCTGGGACTTTGCTGGGACTTTGCTTTTTCTGGCTTCGCTCTTTGCAAGCAGTCGCGATGTTGTCCTGGATATCGCGACATCGCCCCCGCCGCCGGGGGGCCAAGAAAACGACACCGACGGCCGACGCGTCTCCGTCCAAGACGTCGGTGGATGTCATGGTCATGCGCGCCACCTCCAGCGCCGTTTCCCAGCGACCCCCAGAGTTTCGTCTTAGGCATCAAGACACCGATGCGACACTGGTGGACCGAGATGATTTGGACGGCCGTTCGGACTCGGAGACATCGTTTTTCGAGCCCGATTCGAAAATCCCGCTCAAGCGCTGTACCAGTCCAGACAGCTTTGACAGTCTCCCAATAAAAAAGGAAACGGCGCCTCGCCGTGCTGTAAAGACCAGTGCAAATCCCGATGATCCTTCGGTCCGGAAAAAATCCCAATTGCAGCGTTCCGACACGGACCTGCAATGCTTTGGGCCTGTTCTGTTGGACTGTGAGCCCTCTGTCGAGGTGCCTAGGTCCAAGTGGAGCAAAATCGCATCTGGCACAACGCATTCTGTTGCGACGATCCTCGAGGCGTTCATCGTCGTGGGCGAAGCGTCTAATATCCCATACCTAAAGGGTATTGCGGGTATCATATTGCTGGTTTCAAACTCTGTCGAAGTGAGTCCCTTCAAACTTGCCGTGGGAGTGCCGTGAATAATCATTTTCAAAGGCTACAGAGGAGAATAGGGTCAGCTGCACGCGGTTGGCTCAAATGGTTTTCGAACTTGCTTCAGTCGCCGCACGACATTTGGAAGAAAACGGCGATTCTCATCGGTTCTCTTTGGGCATCCAAGGTCTCACCCGGTAGCGCAGTTTTTTTTTTGCTTCCCGACATTCGTCACTGACCGCCGTTCAGGGCTTTCGCCCGCATCCTTCAAGCTTTGCAGACCTGCACAAAACGCTCTTATACTCGAAGGTTCATCGAGTCGGCCAACGACGCAAATCTTCTTGCGGAGTGCGAGAAAGAGCTACAACAATGTCTCAATATCTTCCAGGTACCTGGCGTACATCTCTACAAATTGTGTACTGATTCTTTTTTAAAAACAGATACGCTCCCACATTTCAACAAGCGTTGCTTTCAAGCGGAAGGATACTGCCGATGAGGTATTCAAGGATCAAGTAGCTGAAGTTCTGCTGCCGGTCAAGGCTCTGCTCGCGCGGGCTGTTCCTGAAATCCACGATACTCTCGAGGTACTTACTTGATTTCTTTGTTTTACAATTGAAACTTGGCTGATCAACTTGGTAGGTTCCTGAGGCTTCTGATGAGGCCGTCGACATTCCCGCCATGCCCCAAATATTCTACGGCCGAGATAGCGAGCTCTTTGAGCTGACTCGGCTATTTTCGCAGTCTCAGCAGGCTCATGCCGTTCTCATGGGCCAGGGAGGTGCTGGCAAATCGAGCTTGTGCAAGGCACTCATGCATCGGCCTGAAATGCAACAGAAATTCCGCCAACGGCGTTTTTTCGTCAACTGTAACTCCGCCAAACGCTCAGCGGACCTTATTCCCCGTCTTGCGTCGGCAATGGGGTTCCCAGACATCGCGGAAGAGACCAAGGCTTCAGGGTATAAGGAGACGATCTACGCCTCATTGGCGTGTTCGGAAATTCCATGTCTCATCGTGTTCGATGATATCAGTAAGCGTCTTCGTACTGCTCGCCCGTCCCTTCGGCTAACATGAGACTTTATTTCAGATGATGCTTGGGACCCTCCTACAACGAGACTCGAAATTGAGGACTTCCTCACTGAGCTGTCGAATATTCCCAAGGTCTCTCTGCTCATCACTCTTCGTGGTACACAGCGTCCTGTTGGCCCAGCATACACCAAACCCTACCCTGCACCCCTCGGCCCCATCTCCGCTGAGGCTGCGCGCCAAACCTTCTTCGCCATCTCAGATTTACCTGAAGATGGCGAGGATGCCCCCCTTGTCGATGTTCTACTGCACATGGTCGGCTTTCTCCCACTGCCCATCACTCTGCTCGGCCAATTAGCGCAATATGAGCCCTTGCCGTTCTTACTTGAGCGGTATAGAGAGGAGGGGACATCAATGCTCTACGACGGCGATGTTAGCGTGGAGGCCTCGATCGAAGCATCTCTGTACAGCGCTCGGGTGAGCGAATGCCCCGCGGCGCTTGAGGTGCTAGGGATATTGGCACGTTTCCCAGAGGGAACACTCAAGACGGAGGTTACCAAACTCGTCGTCGGCGGGGGACGACTACCGACGGCGATGGTAACCAAGTCCTTGAGCGTCCTGCACATGACTTCGCTGGCCGTGGTCGTTCCCCGGGATGCGGCTACGCAGGAGCGGTTAAAAGTCCCTGACGTGGTGCGAACGTACTTGGAGCGCCATGTCCTTGACGGGGGACGCTTTCGGAGCACGGTCGACTTGTAGACCGAGTCCAACTTCGACGTCATCGACCGCAAATCGACGCATTATGCTGCCTACAGAATAAAAATGCCTGCGTTAGGCATGGCTTTAATCTAAGCTATCTATTATACCACTGACTCTCTTATACCTCGGTCAAGTTCTAATTCTTTATTTAATTGGACTACGTATGTATCTTATTGCCAAGTGTTGGTGTACCCTATGTATGCTACTTATGCTCCTACCTCACTGACTACCTATGTAGCTCTTGACTAGTACTATGTTTTCATATTAAAAAATCTCAAGTCGAAGGGGCGTCGGATCAGCGCATCAGTGGCTGTTTCGCTGAGCCAACCTCGTCTGCTTCTGTTTCCGTACCGCAGAAACCACAAAGTTTGGGAGCTGAGAATACCGGAATACCGAGGGGCTGTGTTCACCGGCGGCAACGCGGCACCGAAAGCGGAGTTTGATGACAATGATGCCATTGATGTTTCCCGCTTGGCTTACTGTAGGCCTTTGCTGATTGTCTTATTGCTGCTCGCCTACAGTGCATGGAGACAAACATGGCTTTTAGCTGCCCCTTGAAAATTTTCTGTTCAGCAAAGTTCATCAGGGTTATGCTGCATGCACTGGCATTTTTGATTTATTTTATGACATGGAATCAGTTCGAGGGACTATTGCAGGCTTTGCCAGGATAATCCCTGCTCCAACCTCCAAAAAAAACGAGTATTTTCATGTATTACTCCATGTCTCAAGTTCTCAGCGCACGAGATAGGAGGATTCCTAAGCTTCAGTTGTTTGGTTATCAATTTTTGAACTACCAATGGACAAGCTCTATCTAGCTCTCTGCTGAATGGCCATATAGCTCAATTGCAACCAGTTCAATCGAAGTATGAAGTATTGTTTACGTCGGGCCGACGGCATGCCACATCATCATTTCAGTGCGGCATCTCCGGCCGATGACTGAGACATATCCGATCATGAGCCCGGTGTATCCCGGTGTGCCGGTATTCTCAACTCCCAAATGCACTCGCAGAAACTGGCCCCAAATGAACCAGGAACCAGCTCTTCCTCAAGAGCTGTTTGACTACATTATAGACTTCCTATTCGATGATCTGGACTCTCTTTGCGCCTGTGCTTTAGTTTCTTCGCAGTTCCTTCTGTCCAGCCGCATCCACGTCTTTTCACATCTCAGGTTTGCCATCGAGCCAGATCGCCCCATTTCCGAGCTTCACGACGTTCTCGTTAAATTTCCTCACTTGGCTTCCCGTGTGCAGTCCATTCATATTTGGGACCACATTAAGCGCCGCCATAGCTGGATTGAAGAGCACCCGACATCCCTCGCACCGGGTGTAGCACAACTTTCGTGTATGCTCGCCTCTTTGGAACGGCTCGCTATCACACTAGAAGCTGGCTTTGTGCATTGGGCCAACGTGTCCAAAGCTCTCCGCCAGTCTATCTATCTTACCCTAGCTGTGAAGACGCTCACCTTGCCTGGAGGTCACCGGAATCTACGGACTCCCGTTTAAAGTCCTGGCCTACTGCCCAGCACTCAGGTCCGTGACTCTCAAATGGGTAACATTTGACGAGCGCGACAACCTTGACTTTGCGGCGCAAATAGCCGCCTGCGCGGATTTCCCTCCGACCCAGCTGACCCACTTGTCCATTGACCTCGATACACGCGTGTTAAAACTGCTGTCGCGATGGATTCTTCTTCCTGAATCGCCCCTGACAATCGCGGGCCTTACCTCATTCGCTTGCACCGCCGACGGTCTGTCCGAAGTTATTACCATACAGCGCCTGCTGGGAGAGTGCGTGGGCAGTCTTCAGAACCTCCGGCTCAAGAACAGTGAGCTATTTCCGCATTGTGCGGAAAACTGGCTGAACGCAGTAACAGTCTCAGGGACGCTCAATCTCAGTGAGCTTGAGCATTTGCGCACCCTCCGCATAGAGACCCTTTCCTTTCTCGGGCCGCGCGTGCTCTGGCTCGCGAACTTCATCACCTTTCCGGCGCACCCCGTCGGCCTGGTGATCAGCATGGTGTCGGAAAGGGCGAGCCCTCAAGTCATGCAACTGGCTGAAATCGACGATACGCTAGCGCAGATTCCATCCATTTCGAGTGTGACTTTGATTCTGGTGCCACAAGGTACCAATACCTCTCACGAGTGGGAGCAGGACCTGGTCGATGTGTCGGAGGTCTTTGCGCCCCGGATGCCCCTTGCAGCGAGGAAGGGCGCATTGCAGGTTCTTCGTTCTCGGTCGGTCTCTCAATTCTCTTCCGTGTTTGAGTACTAAATAAAAAAATTAGGCGACTCAAAGACATTTGAATCCTTGGCACCAGAACGACGACAGTCAAGGCTCCTAGATAGGATTACGCATGATTGCGGTAGATAACGATGCTTGCGGTCTCATCGACTTGCGCTCAATATCGACCTACGCTCGACGGCACGATCAGTCTAGCCAACCATCCGCGTTTCACATCAGGGTAACTCCAAAGCGGGCCCAACCCCAGCCTGCCAAAAACTGTCCTGACAGAAATGCCCGGATTTCAGATTTTTGGGCTTATCTGATCTTCCCGGAAACCAGAGGTCAAACCACTGCGCTATTAAGGCCGTACGTGCCGCGGCGCAATTAAAAGTGACTCAATTATCGAATACCACTGAGTGATTTTCTGCAATTGGTATGCCGCTGGCCGGGAAAATTGAGCCGAATGGGTGTTGCCCGCTCAATGTAGTTTGCTAAAACAGATTTATGTGAACCTTCGTGCCTCAGGACATACCTTGATCTGGTATCTTGGCTCTGCAGGGAGACCTCAGCTTGTCAAATCCAACATCACTAATTCCCGAGGTTCGGATCACCGACCCCTCGGGAACCTACTTAGCGCGTGGTGACAAAGCGGGATCCACACCGCATCGAATAACCGCTGACTGCCGTCGGGAACGAGACTGTACCTGAGTGATCCTTGATCTTTGTACGACGATACCGGATAATGCTTAAAAGCGCGGTCTCACCAAACCTCTTACTTGTTCGGCGTGCTTTGCCGGGTGAAAATAAAGCGTGCCTTGGTCTCAACTTGGTCTTCAGAAACCATTTCGCCCTATTTCACCCGTGCTTTGCCCAAAATGTCTTTGCTGCGTGGTCTCCTCAAGTCCTCCGCAAACGGCCTTAACGGCCCCAACGGCGGCCCGGAAGGTGCAAAGCCATTGACCTCGAAACGCAACCTCAAGAAGTATGCATCCTCAGTCAAGTCTTCCGGGGGGGCGTCTATGCGCTCGCTAGCCGAATCTGTGTCCAGCTTTTATTCTACAATCACTGGATCTGGGCCAAGAGTGCCGAAACGGAGGCGCGCAGATTTCTCGAGACTGGGTGAGTCTGGAGGACCGGCGCTGAGCTTGCGGTTTATTTTTTGAAGGTGCTCCCGCCGAATGGTTTGCGGATGAACCGCCGCCACTCAAGGAGATGCCAGGGACGGCCGCGCCTTCAGAGATTCCTCCCTTTCACATGGCCCATTCAACCATTATGCCTCCGACAACAGCAGGTGCTGAGCCTTGGTTGGGACTCGTATTATACAGTAATGCCCCCCAAACCAGCACGATGCCCATGTATCATAACGGCGGTGAGTTTATTCCCAATTCATCCTGCGTCATGTCTCATTTCGATACCAAGCCAAGGTCACGGGCGAAGTGCGCATGGTCATTGACAAACCCACCAATCTGAGTAGCGTTGATGTTTGGGTATGCTCGCACCACGTCCGAACCAGCTCTTATTCATGGAGTTTCCTTCCAGCTCGTTTTGAAATCAGACACCGTCGTCGACATACTTAAGCCGCCCATGTTAACTTTCCTTGTGAACGTGTGGAATCGCAAGAAGGGGGACCCACGCGCGGCAACGGGAGGCAGTGCCCCGTTCAAGGGTAAATTTCCCGCGGGCACATTCATATTTCCGTTCGAGTTTCCTGTGCTGCCCGAAGATACGATTGTGAAGCACCCAGATGACGAAAAGCGAAAGGTCCGTTAGAATCCACCGATTTCTTGTGCAAAAATCATTTAAATTGGGTTTTAGAACCAGGCGCGCGTTCCTCTTCCCCCGACCTATCACGTCGCCGTAGTCGGTGGTTTCTCTGGAAATATCCAACACATTGTCGGAATCAATGTTACGCGGGAAGGGCTCGGCTCTATCAACGAGGAATTCGACAATCCGGTGCAGTACTTGCCGCTGACCAGAGCACTTCCGCGCGTCAAGACACCATTCCCTTACTTACCGCTGCGGGAGGATTGGCCGTTTGCCCGCGAAATCGTGGGCGGATATAGCCTGACGCCGTTTGGTGGCCGCGGGCGTCTCGGCGAGGAGCTTGTCGAGTTTGAGGGCATCCTCGGAATCCAGGAGCCCGCGGTATACACCGCTGGTCAGACACTCGAGTTCTCCCTGCTTCTCTGGTCCGCCAACTCGCTCGCACTCGAGGCCCTCGCCCAGCCCGGCGCGATTGAGGTAGGGTACTACAAGTCCGACATCTTCTCAGTAGACGCGCTCAATCCCAAAAACTCGTCTCGAAAGAACCGTAGGCTAGCGCGCCTCGCCGAAGGGCGCACATGGGTTTCAGACGACGGCCGACCCGCCGACGATGCGCCGCGGCCGGAATGTGTGCTCGTTAAATTGCCCGAGCCCACCACTCCTACCAAGACGCCGACGTCACCCCTCGCCAGCTCAACCGCTGGGAGTTCTCGCGTTAAGGGCGCTCCGCCGTCCCGCATGGCGCAAGTTTGGACCGCAGACGCCGATGACGCGGACGAAACCACTCTCGCAGGGGATGTCGATCTCTCAAAAGACAAAGATGAGTCCGAGGACCGCCCACCGTCGCCGGCACCGTCTTTCGAAGGCATGGACGATATGTCGGATCCGGAGCGAGTAATCCGCCTGGACGGCGAGGTGCTTGTGCCTGCAGGAAGCCACCCGAGCTTCCGCTACGCCAACATGGCCCGTGAAGTACACATTATATATTTATTCCTTTCTCCCTCGTGGCTGACTGTGTCGTAGTACCTCCTCCACATCCTCATCAGACATCCTCAGTACTCGCACATATCACCCGCAGCTACGGGCATCGTCGCGGAGGTCCCAGTGTGGTATGTTCTCTTTTGACAAAAAGCCTTTGGAAACTTAGCCCGTACTTCAGGTATGTAGTGGACCGATTCGCACATTTGACTCCCGGTGCCGCAAGCGAAGAGGTGGATCTGGCTTCACTTCCAATCAAAGGCCCGACGATCCCCGTCCCGGAGGACGCCATCCGCCTGCCGCTGAGTACGGGGGCGGTCACAACACAGAAGCGGCCTACAAATCGCGCAGAGCGCATGGCCGCTTTCTGAACGGCATGTCCACAATTTGTCTTGTTGTACAACATTGTACAACATTCTTTTGGACTTCTTACTCGTCGATAACACCCACAGATGCGCAATAGTAATACATGTACAAATGTTTCTCAACACATGCTGAAAAAAATTAGGTTGGGCTTCCAGTGTCAAGGAGTTGTGATAGAACCGGCGGTCCGGTATTGCGCGGGGTGAGGTAGAATATTGCTCATGAGGCAGGCTCTGACACTCCCGAGCAACCCACAAACACAAAAACGAGGCGAAAAATTATTCGCGTGGCGTGAATTCAAGTCCAGAAATCTCTCTTTGCGGCGCGCCAACGTTTGCAGGCACGTCCACCGAGCCCACGGAGTATCTAGATGCATCACCGAAGTATATAAATCGCGCTTTCGTTCCAGTGTCAGAGACATGGCACGGTCGTTGAAATTGGTTGTTCGCCGTCCAAGTACTTAGGTTACGTAGGACTCATTTGAATATTGGAAATTTGAGGGCGCGTTTGAAACCAGGATGAAAAACAGCGGGAAATGGACAGGAAACGCGTGCTGAATCTCTCGAGGGATGAACGGACATGAGAGCCGAGATTGGGAAGGTCACACATCGTCACTATCGTGACTCGGCAGTAGCTGTGCAAAGCGCCTCTCTCTCATCCCGACTTTATCTGCTGAAGACAACTTGAACGCGCAATGGCTGACATGGACGTAGACACCCCTGCGCCGGCGAAGAAAGAGGGCAAGGAGAAGGAGGGCAAGCAGAGATTCGAGGTGAAGAAGGTACGAAGCGGCGGAGTTCCTTTTGAGGACGCACAACTCATTTCTTGCAGTGGAACGCCGTCTCCCTCTGGGCCTGGGGTATGCATCGATCCCGAAGGATGGCTTCACGTCTCTAATTGTTTTATTTCCCTTCAGACATCGTGGTAGACAACTGCGCGATCTGCAGGAACCATATTATGGATCTTTGTGAGCCTTCCTCCAATGGCATCGGATTGAGAGCGTTTCCTGAGATTCTGGCCCAGGCATCGACTGCCAAGCTAACCAAGTCTCCGCCACTTCGGAAGAATGCAACGCTGCGTGGGGCATTTGCAATGTTGGTGGTCCCTTTGTCATGCCCGACGCAGCTCGTCTGACCTCGATTTTCTAGCACGCTTTCCACTTCCATTGTATCTCGCGCTGGCTGAAGACGCGTAACGTGTGTCCTCTTGACAATCGTGAATGGGAGTTGCAAAAGTGGGTTTCGTTCTTTTTCCGCACGCGTCTCGTTTAATTTCGCTCCGCTTGCAGATACGGTCGCTAAACGAACGCAACCTTGTCTCTCGTATTCTAGAATCACTCTCACTTGTACTCGCTTAACAAATCTCAAATTCTGCTTTCCTATAGTCGGTTCCGACCGCAGTGGCATAGCTGTTGAGATGACTCATACTGTTAGGGTTCACACAACCTCAACGGTTCTCGTTCTCAAGAACAGCTGGCCACAAAGCCGGTCCATGTATTTTAATTTCTCTAGCGTACAACAGATCCTCAACACCAGTATCATGCACAGTACTCTCAACCAAACGTTTGACTCTGCGAGATGAAGTCAGCAACAAAATCGAGATGCCTTGAGTTGTTGTTCTTACCGAACGGGCACTGCTCTTTGCCTTTGACAACCGCCACTCGTCCGGTTTCTCATACTTGTTGAACAGCGGCTCGATCTTCTCCTGCTTCTTGCGCTTACTGATCTTGTTCGCGTCCGCAACCTTGAAAAACTGTGGCGCAACCTCGACGAGCCACTTGGGTTCGACGGCGGTGACGTTGTGGCAATACTCGCGCGTCGTGAGCACCAGCTCGTGGTACACGACCCACTCGGGGTTGCGGTTGAACAGCGCCGAGGAGGGGTGGATGTAGACGGGCGTCCCCTCGACGAGTGTCTTGTATCCCTCCTGCGGGTCCTTCTTTGCGGCATTTCGGAAGAAACCCGAGCAAATGGCCTTGCGGACGGTGTTGTAATCGCGACCGGCGGACAGGATTTCGTGCTTGTACCGATCCATGATACCGAGCAGCTGCTTCCGCACATCCTGCGCACGACGCATATTCCGTGCCTGGATAAAGTTCTCATAGCACCACGGATTGGAAAAGTTGGCCGCCTTCCAGCCGTTGTACACCGTCAGCAATGTAAGATGGTCGCCCTCCGGCTGGTGGAACTTTGCCTTCTTCGAGTCCGCCTGCCCCTGCTTCTCCTTGGGCCGGTAAAACACGGTTTGAACGGAGAGCATGGCGATGATGGAGAGGATCTCCTCAGAGCATCCGAGGTCTGTCGACGCGATTAGCATCTTCGCCTGCGACGGGTCCATCGGGAAATCCGCCATCTTGCGCCCGAGACGCGTAAGCAGCCCCTCGTCGTCGAGCGCCGAGAGCGCATACAGCGACTCGAGCGCAGTCAACATTGTCTGCGCCGGCGGCGGGTCCATGAAATCGAAACTCAGCAGATCATTGATCCCCATCGCCTTCAGTTGCAAGATGGTCGAGGACAGATTCGTACGCTGAATTTCGGGGATGGAGTTGGGTAGCATCTCGTTCCGGAACGCCGCCTCCGTATAGAGGCGGTAGCACTTTCCGGGACCCGTGCGCCCTGCACGGCCGGCGCGCTGCCGAGCCTGCGCCTGCGAGATGGGCATGACGACGAGCGAGTCCATCGCGAGCCGGGGGTCGTACGCGCTCTGCTTTACGAAACCCGGGTCGATGACATAGTAGATACCCGCGATGGTCAGACTCGTCTCGGCGACGTTGGTCGCGATGACGACTTTGCGGGCGCCGGGGGGCGTGGGCTCGAAGACGCGGGATTGAACCTCCGAGGGGAGGGCGGAGTAGATGGGGAGGATGATTAGCTCGGGGACTTTGGGTCCTAGGGCTTTCATGCGCTCAAAGAGGATCTCGCAGGCGGTATCGATTTCCTCTTGACCGGTGAGGAAAAGCAGGATGTCACCGGGGGGCTCGGAGAGATGGATTTGCATGACGGTTATAAGGGACGCGTCAAGGTAGTCCGATTCCGGATCCTTGGTATACAGGACCTCGACGGGATATGTTCGGCCAGGGATGGTGAAGATAGGGCACCCGAAGAAGTATTTTGAGAACTTTTCGGCATCGAGTGTCGCCGAAGTGACGATGAGCTTGAGGTCAGGGCGACGTTTCACGGTTTCTAACATAAAGTCAGCAACACGCTCAAAATAAGCTCGCGAAACGGCGTACTCTTCAAAAGACCAAACAAGACATCAGTCGCGATCGTCCGTTCGTGCGCTTCGTCCAACATAATGACGGAGTACGAGCTGCACAGCGGGTCGATCAAACACTCTCGCTGCAGCATACCATCCGTCATGTACTTGATTCGCGTCTCTGGGCTGGTGCAGTCTTCGAAACGGATCGTGTACCCAACCTCCTGGCCCAAGCGGCAACCGACTTCCTCCGAGACACGCTTGGCCACGGACATGGCAGCGACACGACGCGGCTGAGTGCAGCCTATACGGCCACGGTCGGCGTACCCAGCTTCAGCGAGATATTGCGTCATTTGAGTCGTTTTCCCAGAACCAGTGTCTCCGATGACAATGAGTACCTGATGCTGCAATAAATATAAGCACGCGGTAGGCGAAATGAGCGAAAACAAATAAATACCTCTGAGATGGCCTTTAATAACGGATCTCGAAGCTTGTAAATCGGGAGACTCTTGCGCTGGTCCTGAATACTCAGGCTGGTGATTTCTCCGAAGGCCGTTGCTTTGTTGAACGTCGACTCCTTCCACTTTGGTACTTCGCCTGCTTTCTGGCCCTTCAAGTTCCCCCGCAAGTCCTGCGCGAACATTTTATCCGCCTCGGTTGACATGGGATCAAGCCAAGGCTGAGTGAAGTCTCGCGCTTGGGAGTCCGCCTCCTCATTAGCTTCATGCTGTCGCAATTCACGCCGCTCCCTCGCGAGAGACGCGCCACCAAGCGCAGCCCGATTCAGCGACCCATCCGGAGCCTTCACGATCTTCACTGGACTGAGGTCAAGCGTGCGCTTGGTCTGCCCAGCAAGGAACGGTGGCTCGTCCTCCCGCACCTCGACATCGAGCTCTTCCTCAACCTCGGCATGCGCCATTGGGTTATTGAAATCCTCGTCAAGCTCGGGGTATTCCGAGGCATCTAAAGCGCCGGAGGCAATAAGCTGCTTGATCTCCCAGCGCTCAGGGGAGGTCAGCCGTTTCATCGACCGCACAGGAGCATCGTTTGCAGACGACGATCGCAGCGGGACCGCGTTCGCTCCCGAAGATGCGAATGACGCCCGGTTGCGCTCTTCCTGCATCTCAGCCTCGGACTGAATGCGGAGGTGCGGTGTGAGGTCGCGCCCAGAGGCTTGGTCGACGTCTTTCATGGAGAGGCCGATTCTGCTACCAGCGACGCTCATGACCTTCACTTTTACGGGCTGGCCTCGACTGAGAAGATCTGATGCTGAATTTACACGTCCTGCCTGAATATTCGATATGTGTACCATGCCTGCAATCACGAGTCAGTATTTTGAACTGTAGTAGGAAACGGGGCAACATACCCTCAGCTCTGCCAGCGACGCCCTCGAGCGTCACAAAAGCCCCAAAGTCCTTCATCCCTGTCACCTTCCCATTGTAAATTTTGAACAGCACCGGCTTGTCGTCGATAGCAGGCCGCCCTCCATTAGCCCGCCCCTCATTCCCAGCCCACCGCCGGGGGCTCGGAACACGTCGCGGGGACGGCGAGCGGCCCCTCCGCTGCCGCTTGGGCGACCGGTCGCTCTCCGCCGGCCGCTTCTTCCCCGAGACCAAATCCCCCAGCTCCTGCAGAAAGACGTCGTCCGGCAGCGCCTTTTCGGGCTCCTGGTCCTTCATCGCCAGCCCGGGGAGCAGCCGCTTCTTCTTCTCCTGCTCCGTCAGTGTGCCCTCCGCGCCCTCAACGGCCTTGCCCTTGCCGTTCTTCGGTGCGTGCTTTTTCTTGTGCTTGGGGTGCATGCTGAGGATGAGACGGTCGACATTCTCAACGAAAGAGTCGGGAAACTCGGCGCCGACTTCCTTCAGCTTTGCCTTGAAGGCGGGAAGGCTCTTGTTGGACTGGTCATGGAGAGATATCACAAATTCGGCGAGGGTCTTGTCAGCCAGGCCAGTGTGGTTGTCAATCTCCTGGATGATTTTGGCGACGAGGGAGAGAAACTCGAGGTTGTAAAGATCCTGGTCCGACGCCATGAAGGGAGAGGAAGGAGAGGAGGGAGCCGGAGATGACTCGCAAGAGTCCAAAGCAATTGCAGGTGGCGGTGCACAGACAAACTCAGCCAAAGCTAATAAATGCTCTCGTTTCCTCAAGTTCAGACGCAGTTAGGCCACGCAGTTTCTTAACCAATATGTGCACTACTGACTAGATATTATAACGACAAATAAAAACGTAATAAAGACAAATGCTCCTCCACCTCGCCGCAACAAAAAGATGAGCCAAGATACCTCTCAAATCCCCCCTACTCGTCGTAGCTCTCCGACATGAATAACTCATAGAGCTTAGTGCTGAGGGCGGGCCCAATCGCGCGCACCCCGCCGTCCGCCCCACCTACACCCTGCAACATCAACCTCGCCTCCGGCACTGCGCTCTTCTTCTTGCCTTTACCCTTTCCCTTCCCTGTTGCCGATGCCTCCGCTGCCTCCCACGCAAGCGCATCCTGCTCCTCCATCTGCGCCTCGCAGAACGCCTCCCACAGCGCGCGCGGCGTGTCCCACCTCTCCACCACCGCCCCAACCTTCTCCGCACTCATGCCCTTGACGCACAGCAACATCCGCGTCCAAGTGTCGCGCACCGTCGTGAACGCCGACTTGGAATTCAGGGTCTGAAAGTCCGCGAAGGAGGTAACGTAGCACTTGTGAGGCTGCGTGCGGCGGAGGTACTTTTGCAGATCCATGTACGAGTGGCGGCGGATTACTTCTGGGGGGATGACGTAGAGGTCTTTGTCCTGGACGAACGTGAGCACCGAGCTGAATAATATGAAGCAGGATGTGAACACCAACCTTGTGCATGTGGATCAGCTCCTGCGTCAAGCCGGTGAGGTACGCGAGCGTATCATCTGTATTCCTCGTCTCCTTGACCATGAACCCGTCGACCACTTGCGTGCTGGACAACGCGGTCGAGATTTGTGCCCCCCAAGCCTCTTTCTGGTGGTGAGTGTCGTACTCCTCCACGAGATACATCACACGCGAGATACCGCTCTGGTGCAGCCGAAACTACATTTCACGATCATCAGTGGATGATAATTAAGAGAGAGAATCACGACCTTTTGCTCATGGAATCGCCCATCCCTGACGGACATGGTGAGATCATCGAGGCGCTTGCGCTCTAGCACGACGTCCAGCATGCACTCTTTTGAGGCCTCTCCAGCATAATCCTTGGTTCTCGCGACCCACGCAACATCGCCGAGCTCCAATGCACAGTCGACGACCGAGAGCCCATTGCTACGCAAATTATCGCCCATAGCTTCCCGGTTTTTCTTGCCCTTCTCGCGGTGGTCGAGGAGGAGGTGGATGGTGTATGTACCGGCTTTGAAGACGCGCGGAGTGAATGGCGGGAAGGTCATTTGAGGCGCGTAGAGTGAAGGGTGCTCGACAGCGGGGAGGCCGGGGATGACATGGGAGAGGCGCGGGCGAGAATGGGGGATGGGAGCCGAGGCCGTTCTGTGCAAGGCAGAGACCGAGGTGGAAGCTGAGGAGGAAGAAGCTGCCACATTGGTTGTCGCGGCGCGCGCTATAGGGCGAATAGGCGGTGGCGGGGAAATGGAAGTAGAGGAGGATGCTGTCAATTGCGAAGCTGGGGGTGACGAGCCTCGACTCGCTTGAGAAAGACCCGAGTAGGAGCGCGCAGTGGCCGCGCGACGCATGTCCGACTTTACCTCGGGCTGTAAATCGGGAGTATTGGCGCCGCTGCGGCTGCCGCTGGCCACAGAGTTGGTCCCGTTCTGCAGGTAGCTGGGCAGCTGACGAGAGGGATCGTTGGTCCCGTTGAGCCTCGTCGCCTTATTTTTCTTCTTGTCCGCCGCCATGAGATCTGCCAGGCTCGCTTTTGGAGCAGGAGGTGCTTGCCGAACATCCGCAAAACTGGTACACTGAGAGAAACTCTCGGCGGTGTCCTCCGTCATTTCCGCCACGATCGTGTCACCGCGGCGTTGTTGTCGGAGGAGCTGAGCAACCAGGGGATGATTGGCCTGAGAGGGCGGGAAGCCAACCTTCATTAGGAGTACGCCGTCCTCGGACCAGGTAGTCTCTGCGTCTACGCGTTTCAGAACGCGTTCGTTACCGTCTACGTGAAGTGTCAGTGGCACCTCAGAAAATAAAAGAAAGACTTTTACCCAAGTACCAAAATTGAAACTCTGCAGGTCTTTCCGGCGCGGATGGGGCGTGAGTCGGCAGTACCGCTGCACTGACGGTGCGCCTTTTAGCAGCTGGGGGAGGTTCAAAGTCGACTTCAGTAGCCGATCTCTTCACCGGACGGCCGCGAGGCTTTGGAGCAGCAGGCGCAGGCGTCGGTTGCGAACCCCCGCTTTCGCGAGCATGCCGTTTCTCTAAATCTGCTACAATTCCTGGGCCGATACCCTTGACCTCTATGAGATCTCTGGGGGTAGAATACTCCTTCGATATCTGCTTCAAACTCTGCAAAGCTTTGTTATAGGCGTAATACCGATTACTGCCTGCAGACGCGAAATATGAAGGCCTGATGGAAGAAGCATGCAGAGACATCTACCTTTCTCCTGTGCGTCCCGCAGGTCCGTTATCCAAGCTTGAAATTCGACGTTGTATCGTTGAGTGGCACGCGGCATTTGCGTGACCGCGTCAGACCGGCGTAAAAGGCGTATTACGCGCGATTCGCGGGCTAGTGACGCGTATAAATCAAGAAGACGCGAGTACGACGATGACTGTCGCGTATGCGTGCCAAAACTAGGTGGTGGTGAAGAAAGGAGGTTTATTATGTTTGTTACCGCGTGGCTAACTGATGGCGATGATCCGGACTCAGATCGTTCAAAATCATACATTTCGAATCTCTACGGGTGTGATACAAAGGTTCGTTTCATTTTCTCTCTTCGAAGTATTACAAGCGACCTAGCGTGCATAATTGAGCTGTTGGAAACAACGAGAATGAGGGACAACATACCGACGTTCCCAAGATCAGTGCAAGCCTCCTTCACGCGAGTGCTGAGAGTCTTTTCGCCCTCACGCACCCACACACGCGGGTCGTAGTACTGAGATGTTATTAGTTACATACTGGCAAAGCATCATCGTAACCGACCTTCTTGTTTGGCTTGTCGGGTCCTTCGGGATTTCCGACCTGAGTGTGAAGATAATCCTTCTTGTTGTTGACAAAGTCCTAAAAAAATGTCAGGGATTCGTGAGAGTATCCGCTGTACCACATACCCGGATACCGACGAGGTACGCAAACTGCGTGTCGGTGTCGACGTTCATCTTGACTACACCATGCCCTACGGCGGTCTTGATCTCGTCTTTCGTCGAGCCAGATCCACCGTGGAAGACGAGGTACCTGTAAAACGAATTAGATTATCTTACATTGGAGAATTGTATCCTAAACTCACAGCGGCTTCTCGATCTTCCCGCCGAGCTTACCGCTGGCGAACACCTGATGTTTCCCCAGCAGATCGGGCTGGAGTTTGACGTTGCCGGGCTTGTAGACGCCGTGGACGTTCCCAAACGCCGCAGCAATGCTAAAGTTCTTCCCGACCTTGCTCAGCGCATCGTAGACGTCGAAAATGTCCTCGGGCTGAGTGTACAGGCTCGCATTGTCGACGCCGGTATTGTCGACACCATCCTCCTCGCCACCGGTGATCCCGATTTCCATCTCGAGCCACAGCCCAATGGGCGCCATGCGCTTGAAGTACTTGACGCACGTCGCGATGTTTTCCTCCTTGGGCTCCTCCGAAAGGTCGAGCATGTGAGAGGAAAAGAGCGGCACCTGGTGCTCTTTGAAATATGCCTCGTCGGCCTCGAGCATGCCATCGAACCACGGTAGGAGCTTGTGCGCGCAGTGGTCGCTGTGAAGGACGACCGGGCTGAAAATGTCGGTATTAGTGCGGGCGGAGGAGATGGGATGTGCGGGCGCAGCGGATTAGATGTCACTTACACGCCGTACGCTTTTGCAACGGTGCGGACGTGGTGGGCCGCAGCGACGGCGCCAGCAATGGAGGCCTGCTGCTTGTCGTTCGCAAGGCCTTTGCCGGCAAAGTACGCGGCGCCACCTTGAGAAACTTGGATAATGATGGGAGACTTTATGTCCCTTCCCGCACAAACCGTGTTAGTGCTACACCCTGATAAAGACGGTTCCTGCGGTTACCTCGCAGCCTCGAGAACGGCGTTGGCCGTTGAAGACGATGTTACGTTCTGTCATTGCCATGTCAAGGAGCGAATTGGAGGTAGCTATGAATTCACGCACAATGGCCTGAAAGCAAGCAATCGGGACGCGATCCATGGCACTGACGGTCAACCAAGAGACGTGAACTCACAGGAATCGCGAACTGGGTTCCAAAAGCTCAACAAAGGGTCAAGAACCAGGAAAAACTAGACGCACCTGTTGTTCCTTGGCGTAGTCGAAAAGTTTGCGAACCTCGTCACCAGTTAAAACGCCAGCCTTGGGAGACAGTTGGTATTCGTGTCGGATTAGCACAGACTACATACGGGCACGATATCGAGGACACCCATGGTTCTCAGCGGTGTTGGTGGTAAAGGAAGGAAGAGGAAGGTCAATCGGATTAGCCGACCGTAATCAACTGATGTCATTTAGGATCCCCTATCCGCAACCATTGGTTCCTTTCTCTAAGGCCGCCGTTTCAACGCTCACAAAATCCGATTGGCTAGAAAATAGTACATGCACGCGTATCCAGATCCAAGTACGCAAGAAAGAAAAAGAAAAGCAGGAAATCTTTCGCGCGCATTTGGCTTCCGCGCGCAAATGGTGGATAAGGCTAAGCCCGGGGCCCACCACAAGGGAACACGAGGATGGAGACGAAGCTCACACCCGCCCCGCGAAAGGGAAACTGACCTCGGACTTGCGACACGTCGCCGGCGAGCTCTTGAGCAGTTTCCCACTGAGGTTTAGGCGTCTTGACTCTTGAGCAGTGTCCCACTGAGGTCTTGTGCAATCTTGAGAACCTGATGACTTGAGGCTCGACGTCTTGCTGCCCTGATATTGTCGAGTACACTCCCACCGAGGTCTTGAGGAATCCCAAGGGCTTGAGTGTCTTGAGTGTCTTGAGCGTCTTGAAACTTCAGGGACTTAATGACTTGTGCTTGATCGTCTTGAGTATCGCACTACGGTCTTGACTGGGCGAGCTCGATGGTCCTGAAGATTGACGGCGGCGACGGCGGCGAACGGCGAACAGTGTCCCACGGAGCGTCTTAAAGATATTAATGGCGGCGATCGCGAACAGCTTGAGGTCTTGAGGTCGACGACGAGCTCGGCGGCTCGAGGGTCTCGAGTAGGGCGTCTTGAGCAGCGAGGTGTTGAGCGAGCTCGCAGAGGGTGGAGGGACGATACAGACCATGGCGGCAACAGAGAACGAGCGAAAGCGGCAGCGGGGAGGCGTGGGACGACACTGGCAGAGGGGAGGAGACGACAGAATCCTGTACGCTGAGCAAAGCAGAACATTAAGGTCAACCGTGGAGCAACGAGCCTCAAAGCCTCTCAAACCAGATCTCATTCTTACATCGTGTGGTAAATTACACTCCTCCTTCGAGTAACCCTCAACCAACCAGAACATCTTCCACCAAGTTCCAATCGAAGTCGTGGTCGTCACACGAAGGCAGGGCGTCAAGTTCTTCACCCCATGCGTCCTGGAAATCACCCTCCTCCAAGTCATACTTCGCCCCCCGAACCAAAGCTTCAAGCACCATCTCACAATCAGCATCTTTCTTCGCATACGCTTTCCAGAGCTTTGCATGTTTCGCGTTTTCCGGAAGGTCGAGGGTTTTCTCGAGCTCCTCTGCGGTCGGGATACGTCCAGCGTCGAAGATTCCTTTGATAACCCCGAAGAGCATCGCGAATCCAGCTACCCACTCCGGGGCTGCTTTCTTGCCTCTAGGAAGGACGCCCGCGGGCATGTATTGTGCGAGGTAAGTGCCCCCGGCATGGCCGTGTGTTTCCGCGAGGTCATCTGTAGCGAGGATGAGATCGGGTGCCACAGCGGCAGTAGCTATATTCATGTCAATAACTTCAATCCGATAGCGCAAAGGCGACGTACTGCTCAGAACAAACTTGGTCTTCGGCGAAAGCCACTCATCCTGGCATGCACAGTCTGGCATATTCACGGCTCGGATTCTTCTTTAGACGACGACAGGGTTTGTTCCCGCGCAGATATGGTGAAGAAAGTTGGAGAAACGCGTTATTTAAGGCTTGGTCGCGTATCGGATCAGAGCGGTCCGAGGATGTGCCCCTAACTTATTGCGCACCAAAAAGCAGTCCTCAGTGAAGGCTCTTCTTGTAGGACAGACCATAAATGTCTGTTGTGGGGAGGGCAACACAAGTGTTCTCCTGTTCTCCTCCAGCAAATCATGGTGATACTCTGCAAGAATTTGAAGTCGCAACAAGGTAATACAGGTGCTGCACCGCAAGAAAGGATTTGGCAACAGGAGGCAGCGGTAATGGTTGGTGGTTCGAGATATATCAGGATCGGTATCGGTATCGTATGGGCGGACAGCAGTCAGTCAGTAGTAGGCAGTATTCGTAACGTACACTATATGCATATGCGAGTAAAGAAAACAGTACGTATATACCAATAATTTCAGCGAACGGAAGAGGGATGAGTCGAGTTCGAGTTCGGTATGGGACGGAGAGACAGACAAATCGTGGGGATGGGTTCGCGCAGCCCGGCCCAGCCTCAAGACACAACACACATTCTGCATTCGATTTCGTCGCGCGGGAATCACGCCTTGTTCGACTTTTTCTTCTTGTCCTTCACGACGGGGGCGGGGGGAGCGGGCGCGGGTTTCGACGTCTTGCTCTTTTTAGGTGCAGGCTCCGGCTCCTCTTCCTCCTCCTCCTCCTCTTCATCTTCTTCATCCTCGTCCTCGGAGGACTGGGACGTAGAAGAGGCAGTAGGGACAGCGCGCGCAAGTGGCATAGGCTCGTCGTCCGTCGGTGGCACGTGGTCGTCCTCCTCCTCGTCGGACTCGCTGTGGTCCGAGGCCGACGAGGACGCGGCGGCGACTGCGACGGGGGGCGCAGAGATTTTGTCGGCTTTGGGCTTGCGCACGCGCGGGGTCGCTTTCTTGAGCTACAAACACGAACAAAAATTAAGTTGATTGAGGTGGGAAAACGACACGCGACTTACTGCGATGGCAGCGGCGACCTCTGCGTCTGCGCGCGCGACCTCCTCTGGCGAGCGCGCGTCGTACGCGGTCTTCGCCGCCTGATAGCGCTCCTTCTCCTTCGCCAGCCGGTCGGTGTAGATCTTTCGACGCGTCAGACGCGTGTCGCAAAACAAAAGAATCACAGGAAAAACACGTACCGCCCTCTGGTCCTCGGTCATTGTCTGCCAACGATCCTTGACCATCGCGAGCACCTCCGTGTTGGTGAGGGTGGTACCGGACTCCTTCAGTTCTTTGCGGACATCGTTTTGGAACATGAGATACGAGGACGCAGGGCGTTTGGGCGCGTTGGGGTCCTTCTTTTTGGTGACGCGCTTGCGCTTGCCATTGGCGGTGACGACCTCGTCGTCGTCGTCGTCAGTGGACTTGCGCTTGCTTGAGGTAGATGCGCCGTGGTCGAGGAGGACGGCCCACTCGTTTGCAAGCTTTGCGGTATGGCGCAGGGTCTGGGCGGCGGCGGTGAGGGCGTCGGCAGTGGCAGCAAGGCTTGCCACCAACTGGGAACGGTGAGGATATTGGACAGTAGAAACGAACGACGCTGACCTCGATGCGCTGCTGGTCTGAGCCAACCATTTTGGGGGTGGTAAGTAAAAGGAAAGGGCAATGTCACTCTGAAACCACTTCAAATTTTTGCGATAGAGTAGGACCGTGAGAAAATGTTTCACCCGCCACCATCACACTCTATACTTAACCTCATTCAACCACCGGTAAAAAGCATATGGTCCTTCAAGCACAGTCAAGCACTCGCGACCGAAATTACAATTGCATCGAGTTGTTTCCTTCCCAATTTAGGGACCCCACATGTATGTGTCAACTACGCGTGGCTTTCTGTGGCTTTCGATTCCCAGAGACCGTCCAACTTTAGGCACACTACACTTTTTTGACGCCGGAATGCATCTTTAGTGATCTTTGCAAATTTGTTGAGCTCTCCTTGGCTATACCTACTGGAACATGTCGGGCGACGTACGGGCAATTGAAATTCCCTGCTGCCTCCTTTTTGTACAGCTTGAGCCCTCTTGTTTCATATGTCTGCTTAGCCACATCTCCCGGTCCGAGTGCTCTCCGACCACATCTGCTCGCGTCCTCGTGTTTTAATTTATAGCTTGTCGCAGGTTTATGTTTGTACTCGACTTTTCTTCGCTTCGACTTCAAATACCTTACAAGGGTTCGGTCCTCGTCCACAAGCTTCACGTCCTTATGCACATGGGATCTGATGCCTCCGTTTCACTTTAGAGCACTGTATTGCAGATGATTTGTACCGCACAAGACAATGAACTGCATGGCTGTGCCAAGGATCACGGCCAATTGAAACCCCGCTACGGCCATCATGACCTTACATAAGCACGGCCATCCCGTGTCAACGCAAACCTTACCTTTGCGGAGGACGTGCAGTGAGCACGGCGGCGACGGTGACCACGCCAGTCGAACGCGTATCCACCGATAAGCTACACAGCGTGCGCAGCGTATCCGTGTATAAGAAAAAAAGAGAGACGAGACCGAGGAAATGGAGTCGAGTCTGTACTGGCTGCCACAGACGCACCAGCCAGAGCCACCCCACCACCCCATACACCATTCCCCGCCGCCACAGCAGGACTGGCAGAAGCAGCAGCAGTCCCAGCCAGGCTCGTCGTCGGTGTCGCCCAATCCCCCACATCAACAGCCAAACCTCGATCTCTCCGACTTCACCACCCTCGGGGACCTCCCAGGTGTGTCCAACGGCCATCTACCCCCGAATTCCCGTTCAAATCCGTCCCCAGTCGCCTCCACGTCGTCCACGTCCGCCGCATCACCCCCGTCCGCCCAGTCGCCCTTCTACCCCTTTCCCGGCTTCTATGGCTCGACCACGCCATACTACAACCAGCAGTGGTCCTCTGCTCAGCCATCTCAGTCCCCGGACCCCATTCCCTTGTCAAATTACTCGACGCTGAATGGCGCAACCACCACCACCACCACCGCCCCGCCTGCCCAGCAGCAGCAGCAGCAGCAACAACCCGCGCAGATGATGATAGAGTGCGTCTTTGTTCCATTTCTTTGTCTCGACCGCTGGTTCGCGCGTCAAAGGCGACTTTGATGCGTGCACAATGCGCACGCAGTTTCACGTTCTAACTCATTTTCAGTCCCGCCCTGACGACTATGAACGGCACGACATCCAATGGCCACCACCCGTACCCCCAGCAACCTAATTACTCCGCGCAGCCGACCACCCAGCAGCAACAGCGGCAACAGCTGGCGCAATACTCCTATGGCACCCTCCCCTCCTTCCAAATGGCCTATTATCTCCCTCAGCAGCACCAGCAGCAACAGGGCACCCTCTCCCCGCAGGCCCTTCACGCCCCCGTCACGAACTCACTCATGAACGCCTACTACCAGCCCCAAGCCTCTGGTTCCAAGCCACCCCAGCAACTACATCCACAACACCAGCCCCAACCGCCCCCACCCCCACCAGGCCCGACACCGGAACAGCGCCGCGCCGCCCTCCTCGCCCAGATCCGACCACTGTTGCAAGCGAATCAATTTTCCGGCGCAGGCGCGGTCGCGAACCTCGCGCAGCGGCTGTACGACTACGGTACCGCGGACGTCGACCCAGCAACACGGCTCGAGATCCTTACCAAGATCCGGGATGGCGCGGGGAACCACTACTTTCGCGCGTGGGCGGAGAACCAGACAGCGGTGGACATTACTCGCGAGTGGCTCAAGGCGGCGTTTACCGCCAGCCGCGAGGGCGGGGAGGACGCAGAGGCTCTGGGGGAGACGATTATGCCGTTGTTGCATGTGAGTAGTGTTCTATCGTTCGAGGTGAGATACAAACGCGGTGCTGTAGATCATCGACCGACTACCGATGTCTGTCGAGTCACTCAAGACGTCCAAGCTCGGAAAGATCGTCGTCAAGCTCGTCAAGGACCCCCCAACCCCTGGTGAGCTTCCTTTTCCCTTCATCCGCGTTTTCGGGCACCGTGCTTTCATTTTCGCGCGCGGTGCCCACAGTCGTGCCCGCGTTAGAGAGACACTATTATTCTACGTCGTATTAAAATCGCGAACGAGAAAATGCATGTATTCTAACGTTCCCTCTTTTTATGTCTCTCCCACGCCTGCCTCTCCCATAAACAACGATATGGAAACGATAAACGAAACGAAATTGGAATGGAAATCGAAATCCAAAAGCGATCAAGGACATGGCGTTCAACGTCGAGCGCCGGTGGCGGCAGATCGTCTCGGAGACTCAACCCGAGGCAATGGTGGAGGGTACGTCGGCTCGTGTGCGCTATTAAAAAAATATTAAATGACATTATTTTGCAAGATCCAAAGTCTAAGAAGCGGAAACTCGCCGACCCACCTACGCGCGCTGCGCTCCCGCCGCTCAAAAAGGCCGCCACAGGGACTGCGGCCGCACGCTCCGTCGTCAAGAAGGAGCCTCCCGCCTCTGCAAGCAGCAAATCCGCCGCCCCCGCCGTCAAGGACGCAAAGTCCGACTCGTCCTTCTTCTCCGCGCCGAAACCGAAGCCCAAGCTCCCGAGCTTCAAGAAAGCGCCGCCTGCACCGCCGCCGAGTGCGGGGAAGAAGGATGACGGCACGAATGTGGCGCAGCCGAGCGCGATCGACCCGTTCCAGGAGGTGCTCAAGGCGATGAAGACGCGCAAGGGGTCGCCGCTCCAGGCGGTGTCGACGCCATCCCCGCTTGGGAGTGGTACGGAGGCAAGCGGCGCGTCGATGTCTTCGATGCCGGGACGGCTCGGGAAGCGGAAGAAGTCGGTCACCTGGGCGCCCGACGGCAAGCTCGAGTCGATACGGCTGATCGAGCGCGCGATATACGGCGACGAGAACTCTGAAGTCAGCGGCTTTGTTTTGTTTTCGTATCGTACAGTTGTTGATGAAGTGCTTTTGCTTTTCTTTCTTGCCTTTTTTGGATACAGGGTGGAGAATATAGTTCGCATAGCGTGCGCGATCTCGATCGGAGCGAGGGTGCCGCGCTGCATATGCACCTGTTCGAGGAGACGGTGGATTGGTCGGAACCATTGCGTGAGTGAAATAGTTTAAAAACTTAAAACTAAGAACAGGCGCTGATTGGGGTTTTGTAGCAATAGAGATACCAGCGGAAATACCAGATCAGGGGCCGAGGGGGTCAGAAAGTCAGGAAAAGGCGACACAGGAGCAGCGGGAGCAGACGGCGCTGGTGTCGCTTTACATGTCGCCATCGTCGATTCCAGATTCGCCAGCCGAGCCTTCCGTCGTAATACCAGACGAGGAAGTCGACAAGGACGTGCGAGAAATGACCGCGGGGCCCGAAGTGGATGCAGTCTTCTGGAGCGGGCCGCCCATCCCGCCTGTGGAGCCACCACAGCCAGGTGTGCCGCCGCTGTCTTCTGTCGCTGACTTGGTGGGTCAGCTCGCTGGCGGCGTAGACGCTGCGCGCGCCAACGCGATGTCGGTAGATCCCGTGATGCAAGCGCTGCCACCAGAGCAGCTCCAGCATCTTCTTGCACAGCTCTCCCAGCTTCCCTCGACACAGCCGCCACTGCAACAGCAGCAGATACATATGCAGATGCCACATCAGCCACCACCGCCTCAGGCGCCGTACGGGGATTGGCCCGGGCTGAATCAGTTTAGCACAGATTATAGCCAATCTGCGTTCAATCAAGACGACCACGGCGGGCCCGGGGAGCGCAATGGATGGTCCGTGAATCGCGGGGGGCGGGGTCGTGGCCGCGGTCGGGGACGGGGTGGCGGGGGCGATGACGGGGGGTATAGACACAGCAATAAAAAACGACTTTGCAACTTCTTTGCAGCAGGAAGGCGAGCACAGAACCAAATATCTAAAACGAGGCCAAAGACTGATTATGCCTCTGTGATTTCAGATGCAAGTATGGAGATCAATGCGACTATAGCCATGAAATGTATTGAAGCGCCTTGGGACGGTGGATGGCGTCGGCGTAGTCTAATAACCGTTTGTGATCCAGAGACCGACCGCAATAACGATTGGTTGCTCGGGGTATAACAGATGTATTAATAGTATTATTAGTACTTTGTCGGGGGGTAATGCGAATTTTGTCCTTGGTCGCGATCCTTGTGGCCTGAGGTCCAGGGTGGTATGATATTGAGGCCATAAGTCCGAGTCCGACTATTAACTAGATGTGGACGTAAATGATCGTAATGTTTCCATCTCATCGGGTTTCAATCGTTTTTGAGGGGTGTCTGGGTACTCGAACACAAAAGCTTGTCCTGTAGTTTGACTCCGATGTATCGATTGAGCCCTCAACGTTTCAACCCTCCCATCCGTCCCAATAACGTCCATACAACCCGACCCGGGAAGCCGGGCACAGCCATCAAAACAATTGAAAACATCGATTCTTTTTCAATTCTCCAAAACGTCAAGACACACTAGTTGACGCTTATTCTACATAGAGAATGTATTACCCGGACAGCTCATTCTACATTTCTTTCGCCATTCCGTCACCCATCATCCCATCCTCGACGGGGGGAGCGCACTTGCACATCATGTCACGGTTCTTAACGTAGTCCGCGAGGACAGTCCCGACCGACATGTAGTTGGGTGCGATTACCGCGAACTTGCTGAGCTCGAATTCGGTCGGGGGAATGTTCCATTTGATCTGGAGGGAGGAACACATTAGCTCTGATACTATGTTCGAATAATCAAACTAACCTCGCAGTCCTCGAGGGGCCGGATGACTCCGCAAGCGGTGCACTTCAGCCAGTCGCCGCGGCAAGGCAACCACGTCTTGCACGCGTGGCATTGCGACTGGAACCGATCTTGACCGGCGTATTTCTCGGGATCCCATTCCTGCAAGGGGACAACAATGTCAGATTCTGTCAATTCGTGGGTTTGTTTTGGGTATTCACCAGCATCGGGCCGTAGTTGCGGAGTTCTCCTTCATAACGGAAGGGGAAGCCTTGGTACTTGCCGGCAGCAAGGGCTTCCTCTTTAACCTTCTCAGAGAAAGCGATCACCTCGTCGACGATCGCCTGAGGAACAGGCTCGTTAAGGTTGAGCGGCATGAGCTTCTTGGTGGTGTGCTCGGCGACCTTGACCCAGTCATCGACCTATGATTCACTAGTAAGTAGGGGCTCGCGCTGGGAAGAATGCAAAATACCTGAGATCCCCAAAGCCAGTGAATGGCGTGCTCGGCAAAGTTGGGCAAGTCAACGGTAAACGCAGCGCGAGGGAGAGACCATTTGGGGAGGGCGTGGCCGATGACGATCGTCCACAAGAAACCGACACGGGGACCGATCATTGGGTGCATGAAGGTGAGATAAAGGAACTGAAAAGGATGGTCAGCATCGATACGACGAACAGAGAATATTGTCTGCCTGATTCATCAGATTTAGCGAGGGTACAGCACCCGCACAGTAATCGTCGTATTTCTTCCACACAGCAGCGCGTTCTTCCTCGGTCTTCGTCTTAATCGCGGCAACCGTGTTTTGAGCAGCGAGGGTAGTTGAAGCCATCCCGGCGTTGATTCCTGGACTCAACAGAGGGTTGGTGAAACCAATTCCATCACCGATGGTCACCCATCCAGGACCAGAGACGACCTGGGATTGGTAAGTCAACTGCTTGCGGATGTACCACGTAGTTCCCGGGCCTAAACCGAGGTGTCAGCGGGAGGGGGGAAAGGGTTGAAACACATACCGTGGTAGTCGGGAAGCAGGGTGAAATGACGCATAACATCGCTGAGTTTTTTGTACTTTTTGGTGATATAGTTGAAACGGCGTTCGCCCTCGGACGATCCGTAGGTCTCGAGGTCGGCCGGGTACGTTGTATC
>JARKIB010000468.1:0-91084 GCA_029378385.1 Mycena metata | reverse complement strand
CTCGAACCTGTCACAGGTCACCGAAGGCATATTCGAACATGCAAACAAGTCACAAATTTGGCGAAAAACCTAATTTTCGCCCACGGGGCGCTTTTGCTTTGAAAGACCCCAGGGAAGGTCAGTTTCCATTGATTTATGATCAAATCAGTTGAACATAGTTCAAATTTGTCCTACAAGCATTGATTTCCTTGCTTTCTGGAGAGGTTTCTCACCCATGGGCTGGGCCAAAAAATCCGAATTTTCTTTGGTGTCACGATCCATCCAGTCCATATTCGAAATGAAAGTTCGAATTTTTAGGTCACAGGTCACAGCCGATTAGAATTGAATGAAATAGTACAGTAAACCCCTAAGCGCAACATTTAGCGTATTTCGCGGAATTCGAGAGGAGGACAACATACTTCTTCCGATTTCTTGTCACAGAACAATCTGTACGCTTCCCCTCTGCCGTCCTGCACAAAGAATCGTGTGATTCCGTGCCGTTTTGACCGAGTTCGGGCCAGAAAACTGCGCGAGCCCGATTTGGCTATTTAACCACGAAGCGCAACAGCGGCAAACAAGCAATGATTGCCATTTTCTTTGAGCCACTCGACACCATAGCATCTCGCACAGCCCTATGGTGCGGCCCACGGGCTCCAAGGGTCAACTAATGCATTGACTGAGCTGTGTTCGTAGCTGAAAGTTGCATCAAATCCGGTGTTTAATGTGATTTCGACCATTTTCCCTCAATTTTGTCATGAGGGAGGCCAATCCACAACCCGCAATGTCACCCATCGTGTTCGGACAGCTCGAAAACGGGGGTATGAGCTTGAATGACACCGTCCCAACTGGATAGAGGCGAGGGATGGCGTCAAATCTCTGATTTTGGGTGAATTTTGGCCACTTTTGGACGTTTCTCTCGATTTCTTCACAAGGGGCACCGATTCGAGCCCCGGGACCTCTCCCATCGTGTTCAGAGACCTCAAAAACGGGGGTATGAACCCCAATGACGTCACCCCCGCGCCTTGCAGCGCTTAGTTTCGCTGTGTTGCGTTTCGCGGTATTGTTGCGCTTAGGGGTTTATTACTGTATTTGACACCTTCCTGGAAGGTATATGCTTGCTATATGCCCCAAAAGCAATGCCTATATCATTCCAATGATTTGAGGTCGGCGAAAGATTGAAGTTCAAAATTAAAACTCCGCCATCAATTTCGGAGATTGCCGTTTGAGCTCGAGCCCACGGAACCTTAGCGGCGAGAGAAGAGCTAGTTGGGTCGATAGCATGTAGGATGGTTGTAAGCTTATAATTAGTTGAATCAGCGCCGTAATCCTGGCTGAAAAGATATATTCGGTGGGAACCGTCTCACGGCCGTCACGGCCGTGTTTCAACGGTCATCCACGGCTCGAGCCCGTGCCGTGGCCGTGCCGTGGAAGGCCTTCCAAAATCTTCGACGGCACGGGCACGGCACCCGTGGCACGGTACCCGTTGAACCGTGTCCACGGTCGCGGGCGGCAGCCTTAGGAAGAGCTTTGAGGCAACCACAGCTAGGAGACTCTGCGTACTCTATGTGTTTGTCCAGCTCAAAACCGTAACAACACATGTCGGAAAAAGCCATTAGGAATCCGCTATAAGACCGTATAAGACCATAATAGCTTTGAGGCTTATAGTCCTCTTAAAGAGATAAATATATGCTATAAGAGCAGTAAAACCTATCCAATACGCCGTTCCTTGCAACACTTGTGGAGGGAAAAAGGAGGATGGGGCCCATCTCTCTTGTCTTTTTGGGGTTATATTTTCTAACCCACTTATTAATTTACCGATTACTTAGTTACCCATCATCGAGTGAAGAATAGCCCTCCATCTCCTTCGGTGAAAGTCAACCCTCCAGCACTATAGTTGACCTCCCATTGCATTAAGAAGTTTAAACTCCCGCCTGGGCGCTTTTCAACCTGCGTCGACGGCATCGGCGCATCTGGAGTAAGTGTTTCCGCGAGAAACTGCCGTCGCGAGCGAGGATCAACGTCGCCCACATACAAGTCTCCACAGTCGTAGAAGTAGTATCGCCCGGTGGCGAAGAAGAAGAAGTATAGGTCGGAGCCGGTGCCTGAGTCGTAGTATACCTCGTCACTTCGTAGGATGAGAATCTTCGTCGGGTGATGGGAGATCTTCGTCGTTTGATGTGTCAAGCTCGTAGGATGTCCGTGCAGGTCAAGGTTCGTCAGATCAGAGACAAGGGAAGAAAGGTTCGTCAGATCCCCTAAAACTGTCAGGATGAGTGTGCAAGTTCGTCGCAAGCCCGAATTAAGCCATCTGATCCGTGATCCAAGTGATGCGCCTGCCTGTTCCTTTCTTCCTTTCCTGCGACCACCATCCTGCGCCCTGCGCACCGTGGCGGACAACGATGAGGTGTAGCCGGTCAATATTGGCACTGACACTGACATCATCCAAGTGAACAGGTTGCGATAGACGACAGCCACGGTCGGCGGATCGCAACACTGCACAGCGGCGGTACCGGTGTGCTCCTTCTTTTCTTCTTTTTTGTCGCGTCAACAATCTCACCCTCCGACACAGCCAACGGGCACACCATCAATTCGGCTCTAGCCCCTGCTGTATTGCCATCATCCACGGTCCCCAGTACGTACACGCGCTGGCCCGGGCAATACCCATAATGTGCTAATTTTGTGCTATTCCAGCGGATTTGGCGGCCTTCCAGCCATTTTATCAAACCCCCCAGACTCCGTTGGTTCGTGGCGCCTGTTTCTCTGGGTGCGCAGGGTTCTTGTCAGGTTACGGCGGCGGCCTAACTTTTTCCCGGGCGCATTATATATCACTGCCCACTATTTCAGTACCTCGGTATCTTTGTGCGACGCCAAACCGCTATTTCTGGCGAGTGCGCAGTGCTACGAGTCTGTCGAGTACAGTCATACTGATTCCGACACTGGGATGATCGGATTTCAAGGTGTATAAGCTATGTTCTAGGGTTCGGCTGATATATATGTTGTACCCAACCTCCATAGCCCTCAACCGCTTGCAGCTCCCTCGATTTGAGTGGAGGGCAATTTTCTGGTAATGGCGAGGATGCGAAGGATTGCGACCGTAGGGACATGGCCGGCGGGGAAATACTGAACATTCGAGATCTTAACCTAGCTAGGGTTGTGTAAGTACCTATTTCTATACCAGACTTAATATTCAAGTTGTTCGTTTTGAGGTCTCGGACGCCCGTGTATACGAGGTCTGCCAGTTTATGTACAGTCATCGTTATCAATCCCTAGATTCTGTTGCTCCTCCTGGTCTTCCTGGCGATAAAATTTTGTAAATATTTCATTGGACGATCCGGTGCAAGTCTGATTGGGTACTGGCGTTATTGAACCCCAACTCCTCAGATGTATTTCTTCAAATCAATGCGCTCTGAGGAGGAGGAACGTGTGACGTTCGGTGGTTCAGGGTGAAGAAAATCAAATGCTCACCTCAGGATGGGTTGAGGAGGGCCTTCGCAATCGGAGTTGGGCTGAAAGAGCAGTTTATCTAGGAATATGAAGAGCATCCCACCGTCGTTAAGATTTAAGATGGCTGATAGAATGGTCGGATAACTACAAATCTTGAAGTAAGCTCAAGTGAATCAATGTGCACCCGAAAGGAAATAAAATCAACTTAGGGGAGAATCATATCGGACTTCCCTGACATCATAGGGCCCCTGAAGGTGAGTAGGACATGTCAAGCTAATTTTAATTTCGTTGAACACTGAATTACCTGAGCGTCACAAACACTTGCCGCGAAATAAGCTAAGGTGTCCACACCGCCATTGAATTCGCGTTTCATTGCCGAGAAGTTGAGTTGGAAGGCAAAAAACAGACTGAATTACCTTTAGAATCACCTATCCACAGTCGAACTGCGTCTGGTGCAAAGAATGATGTGCAAGGTCAAGGTTCAACATCCCCGAGATGCCCGATGGTAAGGCCTTTCCGAGGAATGTAGCGATGCCACGACACAACAGTACCTATTGACGATCGCACAGGCACACGAAGCACTTATTGAGCTTGAGTAAGTGGCAACCGCCTTAGATAGCGTCAAGGATTGAATACTGAGCAGACCTCGCCTTGAACCGGTCATTGCATTTATTTATTATCTCAAAGTAACTTACTGATTGTTTGAAATTGGTTCGAAGTTAGTACAACCATCAAAATGAAAACCGTCTGTACGTTTTTGGCTCCTTCGTTTTCTCTCAACCCTGATGACTCTGGTTGGAATCTGGATCCTAATTGAACATCAGCCCTCTTCAAATACAATTAATAGCCTCAAAGGCAATTCGGTGCAAGAAACTATCTCATCCGATTCGAGGCCTGTTGGGCCATAGATTGTACTCATACTGAACTTGGCTCCCTTCCCTCCCTTACTCTGGAAATGACCTTATCAATTCAAACTGACACAAGTTCACGTTGAGGCTGGAGACTTTCATGGGGTCACGCCGCGGTAAATTGATTCGCTTCTGGTCAGGACTTGGTTAGTCTTTGCCGCAATTACGCTGGAATATTTATCCGAGAGGATGACTGGTCCTAAATTTGACATGCACCGAGTTCTTCATCCGACAAAAGTGCTCAGTTGAAATGCCAAACTTGGCAGGAGCCGAGGTTGTAATGAACTTACCCACTACCCGACGAACTTTCGTCATCCTACGAAGTGACGAAGTATGTGGGGACTCCCGGTGCCTGTCATGTACGCGACGGGCTCGATGGTACCCGGGACGTCGTAAACCTCCTTGAAGAGCTTGTCGACCTTGAGAGTCCCATCAACCGACTCGTGGAACAAGGTGAGGCCCCGCCAATTAGGCCAGTCGGTCGACCACGGGGAGGGGATGCTTGAGTCGGTGTACCAGCCGGCATAGACTGGGGGAGTTGGATGTAAATCGGTGTGAACCGATGTCACTGCAGCCGGAGAATTGGCCATTTCACTGCGGTAAAGGCGTTTAACCCGAGGGTGAACATCCATGTACGGCACTCACAAGTGGAACCAGTGGTATGGTAATGATTTCTGGGGGTTAACCGGGAAGGTTTCGTATGGGCCATATAGTGTGCAATAATTAGGGTGAAAAGAACACAACCTCGCAAACTAAACCAGCAGAATATTACGTAGCTTGGTCATGTTGGATTGAAATTCGACTTGTCTCTGCCCTCAAATTGACGCACCCGCCAGTGAAAGAAATCACGCAACATGGCCTTTGCCTTTCGAAGACAATGTTTCTGCCGAGGATTGTTCAGATCATCATTTGCTTTCGTTCCCAACTGATTCCTCACATCCCTCCCCGGCGCAGCACTGGGATGGGCTTTTTTACTTCAGAACTGGGGTGATCGGAGGAATACATCAGGCGGGTTCAACCTTCCGATCCTCGGTTTCCGAGGGACACAGAGAAAGTAAAGGGGACACACGGGTCCCATGGGAGTTGTGTGGAAACAAACCAGAAACTTAAAACTTCACAGAACAACTGAGTGAGCAAGTTCAAAAACTCAAGAAGTGGATGATGCCGAAGTGATCCGGAGCGATCGCAGCAGAAGATCGAATCCGTTGGGAGGCGGCTCTACAGAGAGAACCGGCTAGAAAATGATCTATTGCGGCACAAACCGAGTCTACCCGAGTCCGCGTAGAATATTGCAGCCCGATGACCGACCGAAATGACAACACTGGTTCGCGCTATTACTTCCCGCACCGTCATAAGTGGCTCCCGACATTCCCGCCACCCTTAACGCACACTATCCTGATTTACTTCGCGTCTGGCGATTATTGTTCTCTGTTCTTGTTTTAAACTACTGTGTGCATTTTGGGTCCTCAAAATAAATTTATGAGCCCTCAAATGATTCCCAGAGTGCGAAGATTAGATCTTTCAGCCCTTAGAAGTCTCACAATACAACTTTGTCTCTAACTACTGACAGCGTCCGAAAGCTCCAGATCAATTCTACGCGCCCTTCATTTTCGTCCATCGATTCTACGCGCCCGTCGTCGCTTAACGGATTTTCATTGTCATTTCTGTAGACTCTACGCGATTCTACACGTAGAATGATCTCCCAGCGGATCCGACGTCCTCGATCGCAGGGAAGTTAAAATCATCGGAATCGCGGCAATGTGCGCAGCCGCGATGCCGATACGGTGTGCATCAACCTCAGTTGTGCCGTGTTGTTCCCTAATCCTGGCCTGGGCGTCTTTTCCTAACGTGACCCAGCTAAATGTGTCGTTTTTTCCCCTTCATCGGTCATCGGTCAACTTGCGAGTTTTTTCTGGACCGGCTCCCCCAACCTGTGTCTATTTTTGGTGTGGTGCGTCTTTTTAATTATTGCACACTATATGTGCCATAGTTTCGCCGCAAAGAAACCCTATTTTATATACTGCGCAAGTTGATCGAGCTGTGCCCGATCGTGATCGACTACGTATGTCGTATCCTGTTGAACACTTGCTTAGTTTCCGCCGCGATCATCATTCCCGATCTGGTAATAATTCTCGGCACATCAAACTCGGCTTGATATACCATCACTCTGCCGTCGCATGCCGCCCATTGGTTTTTTACCACTATGCGAGAAGAATACGAACTCGGCTAACCATCCAGGTGAGTTTCAAGGCACATTAGAGCTGGGGGGACGCTGGGGGGAACAGGGTCCCCCCCAGACCCCGCTCCTTGGGCCTGATGGCTTGTCCCTTTAATTCAATAAATGTGTTTTCGCACTTTTTGCCACTGAATATGTAATGATTGAAGCACGGGGGAAACCCCCGTGGACCCCCGAACGCTCGCCGCTGGGCCCACTGCGTGGTGCTTCCGCTCGCCGCAGGGGCCCACTGCGTGGGGCTCTTTCTTGATTTTAACATGCTTGAATTCATAAGTGAGTTGCAGCTTATTCTGATTCCCGATTGAACGAAAATAAAAGAAATGGGCGTGCACAGGATCGAACCGAAGTCAGGTGAATACACACGAAATAAGAAGATCGAGAGTCGAACCATGTAGCCATGGTACCAATGTTAGCAAGGCATTCTAGGGGCCCTCGATGTCGACCCGATGACGGCGCAGCCTCTGCCGGCGGATCATCAAACGATGTTGTGCTGCCGAAAGTTGGCCGAAAATTATTACCAGATCGGGAATTGTGATCGCGGCGGAAAGTCAGGAGTGCTGTTGAACCTGTTCAATGGGAGGGAGAAACAGGGAGGTTTATCCGTGCCATGCGCCGTTGCGCGCTCCCACCTTAGACACCAAGGCTTCAACGTGCGCGAAGTGGAAAACACTCCATCGGTTGCGCTGGTTAGGAGCTGAGACTTGAAAAGGAGAGAAGCAACAAGCCCGAGGTTGTCGTTGAATCAATCGCAAACGACTCGGTCGCGCCGTCGACCAAATGAGATCGCCATCCAAATCAGTGACCCAGTGGCGGCAGCTGGAAGTTCGCCTGGTGGAGGATAAAATCCGAGAAAGATGTCGATGCCGAGACGGTTGAATTAAACAGTGTTCAGCCAACAGTGAATCTGAACTTGCCCAGAGAGAGAGAGCGAGAGAGAGCTGGTTCCTGGAGGAAAAATCAATTGACAGTCTAGTTTTCAGGTGGTCCTATAAAAGAAGAACGACCCCTAGACGTGTCTCATGTTGCACCACAGAATCGATCACGATCGAGCCGTAGCTCACAGTATAAAAGCCGTGCGGTTATAGACTGATATATATCGTCACGACACCTCCCCAGACCATTGCAACGCCACTTGTGAGTCCTTTGCACAAATATTTTACGTCTGGTTGACCAGCCTTACCGCAGTGAGATGGCCAATTCTTCCCCTCCAACTCCCGCGCCACTGGTTCACGATACTCCACAACCCACGCTACCGGTTTATACCGGTTGGTACACCGACCCAACTATCCCCTCCCCGTGGTCGACGGACTGGTCTAATTGGGAGGCCCTCACCTTCTTCCGGGAGTCGATTGATGGGACACTCATCGTCGACAAAATCTTCAGGGAGGTTTATGATGTACCGGGCGCGATCGAGCCCCTGGCATACATGATGGGCGTCAGTCCGGACCTCCACTTCCTCTTTCTCGCCGCGGGGCGATATTATCTCTACGACAGTGGAGATTTGTATGTGAGCGACGAGGATTCTCGCTCGCCGCAGCAGTTTTTGGCGGATACACTACCCCCGGATGTGCCGATGCCGTTGACGCAGGTTGCAAGGCGTCCAGGCACCAGTTTGGATTTCTTACCGGAATTGGATTGACGTCCTCCGTGACCGAGGATGGTAAATAATGGGCATTATTGGTTGAATTCAGCTCAGCATTAAAGAGACAGGCTGAATTTACCATGACTTCTATAGGCAATTGTCGACCCTTGATGTAGCAGCTACCTGAGCCATCATGAGTGCAACCATTTACGAGGAAAGTAGTCGGAACCTAGCTGTATCAGCCCCACTCACCGAATACTAGTCCCGCCGGGCTCGGCGGCTTATACCAGCCCTGGAAGATGATGGCTTATTCGCATTTCTTGTTTGCTCCCGTGCACCGTAACGATTAACACCCTGAAGCTGGGTTAGAATAATTTGTTTACCTCACCACTCTCGGCCTCCGTCAACACGCGCCGAATCTCTGTAAATCAGCGTGGGTCAAATTGATTTCGTACGGTTGACGCAAATGTTTAATCAACCACCTCTGGTTTAAAGGCACGCAATCTATGCCACGGAGGGTCAAACACACGCGCAAGCGCAATCCAAATTAGACAATGCTGCGTACCGGTATATATTTCCTTGTCGCCGTCGCAGTCACTGTGGTTACCTGGTGCGTCTTGGTCGGAACCTCCTGCTGGTTTGGCACGGTGGTGCGACGAGATGGCGACGTGAGTGAAGGCGGAAGATGCTGTACGCGTGAGGTCAAAGCTAGGCGCGTGAGGCTGAAGCGTTTATGTGGATTCCAAAAACTCGAATCGCCCCAGACTTGATATTCGTGGGTATGCACCATCAGCGCGAACCCGCACGTGTTTCCAGCGCAAATGGAGGGGTTTTCGCGCTGGTAGCGATGCATTTAGAGCCATAGAGAAGTCGGTCTACGCTCATCCAGAATCTACAGCTTGCTGCTTTCGGACGGCATACCCCGCACGCAGAAAACGCCATACGTTCGCAAGTATAGGCCGATAGCACGATCTAATGGGTGGAGGGCCTTGCTTTCGATTGTGGTGGGACGCAGGAGATAGCCAAAGAGAGAGAGCCGAGCGGGAGCATGTGCAGAACGACTTGAAATCTTGGAAGCAACTTCCAAGCTATCGGAAGGCGTCTGCGACTCCTCGCTTGGTTCCGGCTATGGAATTGTGAATTGAAGGGAAGACGGAGGCGTTTAGAGGTCAAGGCTCCTCGAATTCGTTCAAATACTAGGTTTCAGCTGGACGGAGACGCATCGCGCGCCGCTACCGAAATGGAATTGCCACTGGGCGGAGGTAGGGTGCGAGGTGTAGAGCGGTCGTCGAGCGGGTTACTGGGAAAAATCGAGGAAGAGGAGCCTCTGAGTCAAAGAAAGAAACTCAGAAGGCGAAGAGACCGGTGGATGCGGTGAGAGAAAAGCGATTCGCATCTGTGGCGATGCACTTCCGCATCAACGGCCCGGGCGCCGAGGTCCTTCTTCTCCGCGTCCCACCACCTCAAATCTAGTGCTCGACCAAGCAGCGCACATCGAATCCGTACTGCTCCATTTATGTGCACGCATAGCCGCAATTCGTGCCCATCGGTCACATCTGCATGGGCTGCTTTTTCCTGGAAAGGTCTTCGGCAAGTCTGCGGGTGCTCTTGGGAATGTTTTGCCACCCGTAGCATAGTTTGTGGTTCGTCCATGGGTTAGCTAACTCATCTTGCTGTCGCATATACACCAACCCTTTTGGAAGAAAGGCCTAGACGGAATTTAGTTGAAGAACCAGGTGTGTTTCTGCGCCTTGTGTCTCCCACCCACTGACGATTCGTTTCCTTCTCTTCACCTTTCCACTCAACCCTCGTGCCATTGCCCTCGCTCCTCCCTTTCCCGAGAATTTTAATCCACTCGCTGCCGATTCCCGATCCCGACCCTGCATCGCCCTCGCTCGTCTGCTTCTAGTAGTCCCGAGTTCTCAACACCCGTACTGGAGTACCTTCCTGTATCTTCCTCCTACCCTCTTCCTCTTCACTTCAAGCACCCCGAACTGTGCCCGCTACGGACCCGCATTTGTCAAGCCGCCGAGAATTACTCGCACACGCACACCTACTGCCCCGGTCTCTTCCCGCCACGATATCATCCCTCTCGCCCCACGCCCTCGTTCGCTGACTGCTAATCTTTAATCTTCAAATGCATCCCAAGTTACGTGCGACATTATATCTGGCCCTCGTCACTTACCATTTTCCTAGCTCTGTCCGCACCGACTTCCTCCGCCACCGAATTTAGTCGACGGCGCAGTCCTTGGTGCGTGCTCCTCCCGCGTTTGCGTTTTCGTGCGTGCACTGCGAGATCGCTAAGTTAATATCCTGCAGTGACAATGCGTGTGTTGCCGGACTACCGCGCCGCAATTTCCCGCCGGGTCTTTCCCTTCGTCGTTTACTTTGTCGCTGTCTCCCCGCATAATTACCGCTCTCGAATTCGCGTTCCGCATCGTCAAGCGCCTGTACAAACCGTTGGAAGATCTCTGAAAACTATCTGCGTGGCTGTCGCTGGACACCGTGCGGACTCCCGTCCATCTCTTCGGCATAGGGTGGGTGAATACCGCCGCACAATCCACGCACTTCTGCGAACAGTTTCTTCTCCACCTGCACTGAAAAGATTGCGTTCCCCCCACACCTTCCTCGGAGGCCCCGGTACACAAGGCCTTCGCCTTTACCTTAGTACCGCTCACGTTCGTCTAGGTAGCCGCCGCCCCGACTTTCAGGATCCCAACGCTGATAGGCGACGTACCCTGGTGCGTACACCTTACTTCAGTATTCGCCACTTGATAATCTCTTTCCCCAGCAGCAATGAAGTCATGTACGTCTGCTCGCCCTGGTCATCTTCAATCTAGCCTCGCGTCGTACTTATCTTTTTCCAGCGCCAGAGTCGTTTCCCAAGTTCTGCCCTGAAGCCACCTGAATAATACGGTCGGGAACGCAGACGGACTTTGGTCTTGAAGTCAACACCCGCGCACATTCTCTGTAACCTCTCAATGACCAGTGCCACAGTACACGTTGGCTGTCCTACTTGTACGTTCGCCGCCTGCATTTCTTTCCATTCCTCAGATGACGACTAGCGTCTTTCTAGCACTCAGTCGTTCGCGGGCTGCTGCGCGAGGCTCTAGGTATAAAGCAGAGGACGCGTTGGGCATTCATATATTCATGATTTCTCCGCGTTAGCTGAGCTAACAATCGGGAAATGTCCTCGTGGATCACGGATTCAGTTCACTGCAAGACCTTACTTACTTGTACCTGCCGCTGCCACAGTTTCTTGTTCGTTCTTGCTCACTAGGTTCTGAAAGCGGTACCCTCTAAGTCACGAACCAATGCTGTGGTAGGTGGGTAGGTAGGTAGAATTACACGTACGGCCGGTCCCGCGCAGGAACGCCAGGGCCTAGGGAGTATCTGAGTATACAGGCACTTATGAATGGCCTAATGTCGGGAGAAATTTACATCTCTCCACGTGTACGGGCTGCTGCGGCCGCCAGACGGCGCAGTTACGGCGCCGTCGGCAATCATTTGCTCCAGGTAGCGGTCCAGTATCGTATCCGGCTCGGGGGGTTCCGTTATAGTTGCACGGCAAAGCGGACACGAGAGCGAGCCGTGTCGCAGAACGTCATAGATGCACTCATCACAAAATATGTGCATACAGAGCGGCCTGAATGGCGTTTCAGAAAGTGCAAGGACAGATGCATCTGTAAAAGACTCACGCAACGGGCCTGCAGAAGGTGTCCAAGCAAATCGGACAGCACAAATTTGGAGGCTCGGGTTCAGGGGCAGCCTGACGGTTGTCCTCATCGGCGGGTATGGACGGCTTCGGGACTAAGAGAGAAGTCAAGATGAAAAGCCAGATACGCCAATCACGACACTCACGGTTGCCCTCGATTTTCGAGACGTGGTCGTGCCAGCTCTTCGGGATGGTCCAGTCGCTCGTCCCATCCATGTACTCAATGTAGCAATCGTCTGGATTGGTAATGCTCAGTTGTACGTTCTGCGATGCACGTGAGCGAATCGTTCGCACCGTAAGACCTAGGAGAACCAACCCACCCGCACGTTCCCGATTTTAACCTTCTTCAACACTTCCTTCGAGAGCCCCGAGCTGCGAATGACCCCGTCGTCCTCGACAACAACCCACGCACCCCCGTAGCCGAACGATCCGCATCGGAGGGGCACCCGCTTGCCAGTATTGTACTGTACTATTACGACCATTGGTTCAGGTGACGGGTGACGGACCTTCGTGAACCGAACCAATTTGGTGTCGGTGACGGTGACATTCCAATTTTCGGGTTCAAATAGGGGCAAAAGCTGTCAAAAAATCTCGGCCGGCAGGTGCCGAAAGCTGCCGACCATCCATTTATGGTAATTTTAGTTGATTGCCAATCAATGAACCTTTTATCCAGTGAACCTTTGGGGTGACGGGTGACATGGCGTGAACCTTTGGTCGTAATAGTACAGTAGTTCCGCAGAATAGTATCCGATCTGGAGGCGTAAATGTGCGATTCCGTGGCAACAATATAGTACCCCTGAGGCCCAAACGCCACCCAGTTGATCTCCTCGTTCGACTTCCAGATGCGCCAGACTTCGGGGTAGGCCGTCTCCGTCGCGCCGGACACTGCTCTAAGTGAGGGACGCTAAGGATGGATGGATATACGGACGTACAACTGCTTGAGCCACCTTGTCTCCAGAACCATGCTCCATTTTCGCCCAAAGAGAAGGCCTCCATCGTGCCCGCGCGTTTGAGTCGCGTGGTGACATTGGAGTCGTCGATACCCATCCTAATATCTCGTTACAAGTATACACTGTTTCCTGGGAAATATACGTACCATGCCGCCTGTGGTCCATTTAATATGCAAAATGTACCAATCTCGTGCCCGAAGGCAAAGATGATTCGTTGAGAGACGCTCTGCTCTGTGTTGCTTCAGTAAATTGTGACGGAGGGTTGCCCAACATACCGCCTGGAGCCCCAGGGTCATCCAAGCGCACAGCTGCACGAGACGACATCAGCGCAAGGAATCGAAAGTTCACATATCACTTGCATATGTTTACGATACTCTCTATATCGGAGGACCACGACGAGGGCATATTCCAAGTCGTCTCGCCATCCACGTACTCGATGAAGAAAATTATTGGCGAGTTCGCGCTGAGTTGGACGTTCTGAGAACAATGATACATTATGTGAAGAACCAACAGCTAAACTTCAGCTCACCCGGACGGCCTTCTTGTCCAAGGCGGCTTGAACCTTCGCGGAGAGGCCAGATGACCATATTGCCCCGTCGTCCTCCACACAGACCCATGCCCCGTCGTGCCCGAATGACGCGCACCGCAAGGAGACAGTACCTCCGTCCTTATATTGCCGTACCATCTCCTTACCAGTGTTGGAGTGGTATAGCCTTTGCTGCGTGTCGACGACATATTGTTCACGCGGGCCGAACGCGACCCAGTTTATGGCCTCGTCCGATTGATATATTTCGTGGACGCGCGGGTAGTAGACTGCCGCTGCGCTGGACACTGATCAAGGCTTGAATATCGAGTTTTGGGCAGCGACGGATGAAGAGCGTACGGCAGTAGGATGACCCGTCTCTGGAGGCCTCTTTGAAGAACCAGGTGTCCTCTACGCCAAATGAGATTGCGTGCAACACATGTTCCTTTTTCAGGTGCTGGGCGAGCGAGTTCGGTACGTTCTTCCTATACGGAGTCCCTGTGTCAGACTCCAAGTTGCCTGAGGGTTAAATGTAAGGCAAGTTGACCAGTAGTTCCGCTTCCCGTTCGCAATATAGTACCTCCCTTCGGACCGACCGAAGGCGAAGAGCATGCTGAGTGGATAGGGGAGATCCTAGGCGGCCGTCGCTACACGGCGTTAACAGCAGCCGAGTCACGCCGTATGGTCACGCAATGTGACCCAGACGTTCCGGTGATCCGTGCTACGTAAGTTCGGGGGGAAAAAAAAAAAAAAAAAAAAAAAGATCTCGCCAGGGGACTGCTCCACGCCGAGGCGCAATCGGCGCGAAGGCTTGCGCGCGCGGGGGGTGAGTGGGGGGGGAACATCGTCTGAATCCTCGTCCCTTGCATAGTATCCCGCCGACCCAGTAGATTCAGTACGACACATCCGGGGTTTCAATGCATCGGGGGGGCATCTGGCGGTTCGGATCCCCGCTCGTATCCCGACTCGCAATAGCCGAGCCCCCCGGGTTGTTTACCGAGAAGAATCCCCTGCCAGTGCTCGTCGTCGAACGGGAGATTTTGTGGGGCGTGTTTTTAATTTTAAGGCGCGCGTTTTAATTTTTTGAGTTGACCGCTTGGGAGCGTCCGTCCGTTGCCAAATTGCACTTTGATCCTGATCAGTGATACGCTGACTCGGGCCCTATGAGCGGAGCTGAACAACAAATGAACAACAACACTCGGCAAGCGAGAGTCTAGACGTGGGTGTGCGAGGTGGTCCAAATGTCCCAATACCAATCAGGTACGTGTGAGCGGACTAGACGGAGGCGACAGAGGACGAGCGTAGGCAATGGCGGCGGCGGAGGCGATAACAACAGTGATCGGGGACGACGAAGGACACAAAAGGGACAGTGATCGGTGACGACGAGGGACTCAGAACGTGGGCAGATAAACTGCAGAGGGCGATATGCAAAGGGAAAAGTGAGAGATGTATTGGTGGGGTGCCGGTCTCTACCGTACAGTGTAAAGACTGGGGCTTTATATAGGAAAAGAGAGAGGCAGTGCTATGTACAAATAAGGAAACGGAAGACGTCGTGAGTCAAGGTCCGTATGGATTGAAAACGGAGACGGAGTTGTTCTCACGGTAAACGGAGACGGAGTTGGAATATGAAATGGAGTTGAAAGGGGATAGGTCGCAGCCTCGAAACGGAGGCGGAGGTGTTTGCGGAAGGATTGATGAACCGTGGGAATGTGTCCGTTTGGTATGTCCGTTTGCACGCATACGCGCCCAGCGCGGGCTGGTGCGCATCATCAGGGCCCGATAAGACCGAAATTCGCCCAATATACCTGGGGAGGGGGAAAGTTGAAGCCAGACTCGAGTCCACGGTTGCGCGAACGAAGCCGATCCAGCAACGTCGATCCACTGACTGATGTGCAGATCTTCGCGATCGAGGCGGCGCCAGAGCGTGAAGAAAGACGGCTGAGGTTGTCGAGGCATTTCAGGCAGTCCTCGTGGACGCGTACGGAGCCACATCGATATCGCACCGTCGACGAACGAAATGAAATAAAAACGAAGGAAATGGAATCGCCGGTTGTCGTCCCGTCCGAGTCGTAGGATTGGAATATTAATGAACATAGGGGAGTGCCTGCAAAACCCACACAAAACCAAAAGTGCAGCCAGCAACGTGAGGTGAAAGGAGGAGATTGAAGTCGTGGTGGTTGCGGGAGAGAAGCAAGCGACGATAACTCCGCGTCGGGCCGAAGTGATGTTAGTAATATAATGTCGATGCCGAGACGTCCAGTTTCCACGGGTCAAAGTCAGTCCTGGAGTAGGAAACGCGGCTGGTTCCAGGTTGAATTAAGCAAACACGGGGGTCGTGGGTTCGAATCAGGCGGAAGTCGGAGATTTTCAGATGTTTGTCGTGTCAACTGGGTGAGTTCGAGCGTGTCCTGTATAAGTCTCGGTGTTCCTACTGCGAATGAATCTGGGGTTTTAATACATTGCGAGGCTCTAATGAGAGGGAGAAACGCGATGTATCAATTGTTCTAGTTAGAGCATTCGCGATACATCACCTTAGAGATCTTTCCTTTCCGGGTAGTAGGGGCGCGTGGGCGAATGCCAGGCGGTCGTTGATCATATGGCGGTGTCGTCCCGCAGTTTCGTCGTCGGGGCGCAAAGGGCGCGAGCGGGGTGGCTGTACTTGCCATTTTCGGGACTTTTTGCCTGGTTGCCCGGCGGGTTCCAGTTGGTCAGTGTACATACCAAACATGTTAAAGACTGCAAACCTACCTTCCTAGGAGCTGGACCTCGCTGTGGGACTTGAAACAAACACTGCAAGTTGTACCGAATTGGGTGAAATGATCGTGGGACGAGGGTTGTTTGTCCTTGTTAGCATCTTCTTCCCTCTCACCTCCACCACCATTCCGCCCTTCCCCGTTTCCCCGGAATGCCCTCCGTTGGAAGAACGCACCTAGGTAGTCTCAAAAACCCACCGCTGCGTTAGCAGAGCTTCCACGGCCTCTTTGGTCCCAAATTTAGCTGGCGCACCTACCCGGCTCCCCTTGCTTGCCCCTTCCCTCCGCGCCCGAATCCGCCCCATTGACAGTCCCTGGTCCTTAAGCAACTCTTCCCCCATACCCTCCTCAAATATATAGGCTGCCACTAGCGTTTCGCATTGTCCACACCGAATTTTACACCCCCGCTCCGCACCCTTACACCCGGGTTGCCGCGCCCCCAAATGCCCCCATCGAGAGCTCCCAATTGTTCTAGGACTTTACCCCCACATGCACCTTCAATATCTAAGCTTCCGCTGCCTTTCTGCGTCCGCCACGGTCGGTTTGACACGCCCAGCCCCGCACAGCTTGCACTAGGGCTCTTCCCCCTCGCGCGCCCTCATCGACGGCTCCCTCTTCTTATAGTACCTCGCCCTCACACCCACCGTCGATATCCAAGCCCCTGCTGCCCCTCTGGGTCGTCCACACAGGTTTCTGCACGCACCGCCCGCCCCGCTTGTACCCGAGTTCCCCTGCGCCGCACTGCCCGATTGGCGGCTCCTCGCCCTCAAGGCACCTTACCCACTGATTCTCCTCAAATATTTAGGCAGCCGCTGCCTTTGCACGTCCGCCACGGTCGATTCTGCACCACCCGTGCCGGATCGCTTCCACCCGCGCCCCCGTACATTTATCCGCCTTATTGACGGCTCCCTGCCGTAGAGATACTTTGCCCCCACGCGCACCGCAAATATCTAGGCGCGCGCGGCCTTCGCACGACCGCCACGGCTGTTTGTGCCCCATCCGCGCAGGGCCGCTTGCCCGCCCCCCCGCGGCCCAAACCACCTTAACGACGGCTTTTCCTCCCTGTCCAACCTTATCCCCACAAGCCCCCGAAATTTCTAGACCCCCGCTGCCTTTACACGTCCGCCGCGGTCAATTCTGCGCTCCCTGTCCCGGATCACTCAGTGCGCCACTCCCCCGCGAAATTACGCTACATGTAGCTTCAACGTGACACACTAGCTTCCGGCCCATAGCTGCCTGTAATCTCCGGGTTTTTTCCACCCCTTTGCGTACGCGACGGCTATTTTTGCACTCCCACATTTCTTTTCTGTTTCTAAAGATGTACCCATTTTATCTTGACCATGCCTACTAGTGTGTTTATTTTGAATGCAAAATGATTCACTGCTTTGCCTACCGCAACAAAAGTGAGAAGAAGAGGAACTTCGTGAATTGCATACACAAATGATACAGTTCTGATCTGTAGCATTTCTAACCCTACGCGCCGGTCACAGGGTGCCATGGAACGAACACGCTCTCATAAGAATGAACGTTGAACTGATTTTTTTTCGGTCGAACTTTCGGAAGTCTTCATTTTCAGTTCATCTGAAGAAATCAAAATGAGCGAGAGCAATGGGACCACAAAATAAGTTCACACATCCTGAGCAATGTATTTAGAGTCACTAGGATGGCCCTTTTGTGATTTTGAAACTTTCTCGCCCCTCGAGGTTTTATGGGGGCGGAAGCCCACGACGCCCACAAGGCTGATGTTCAATGTTTATGTTCTCCATCAACATACTCTTCACTTAACTCGGCTTCCACAACATCTTTTCAGTCGAAATTTAACACTCAGAGGACCGATTCAAACTGCTGAGTTCAATGGCCAGGTCGTTGGGGGTGTAAAAAATACAAGGGGGCTTAAAAACTGCGATATACGGTGAGTGACTGATATTTGACCACCTTGTTTCTCGAGATTTTTGGAGGCTAGGAGGTACCTGAAAGTCCAGTAACCATGTCTGTGGTTGCAAAAACGAAATTGGAACACTCGCCGTCGAGTACTATCCAAAATGCTGTTTTTGGCCGGTAAATGCCTTATTTTGTGATACAGGTGGGCATCGCATACAATGTAACACTATACCATGTTGCGGATTGGCATGAAGTAGGTTGTGCAGGTCAAATGGAGGGCCCGGGCGAGCAAGAACGGTTGCTACAGTCCAGTCTTCGCGCGGACTGATAATTGATTTCAATATTTTTGAGATCTGTGTCAGCGAACTCGAAGTAGATATGTTTAAAAACTAACTTGCAGTTTCCGTTTGTCGCAGCATTGACCACGGTGCTCACACAAAGTGGCCGAAGTTGAGATCACTTGGTCTGAAAGAGGAAATAATCACGCTGTCACAAGTGACACCGCTCTCTCTTCACCACGACACATCTTTTCTCTTCTTTCTTTGAGCCCATCCATGGGCCCTTATACAGTCGTTAACCGGGAAGCGCAACAACACCACGTAGCGCAACATCGCCAAACAAACAGCTTACAAGCACGGCTGGACCGTCCTCGGACCGTATACCCCTGTTTTCGAGGTCGCTGAGCACGATAGGACACATCTAGAGGATCAAAACATTTACGACGACCCAGAAATACAAGTTTCATTGAGCAAATACGGGGAAAATCGTCAAATTTTAAGGTTTTTCAAGTCCTTTGACACCATCTGGTGGTGCCGCTGGGTTGAAAACTCCTGAGGACGTAGTAGGGCATCGTACCACATGGCATAAAAAATATCTAGCCAAGCGACCCAAGTATAGCTCCATAACGAGCCATGTAAAACTGACCATCTGACAAGCACCAATTGCGGTGATGGCGCCCGAGTGCTAGAAGCCAGAAATCTACAACTCTGAGTGTGTAAAGATGTTTTTGGGGTTGGTGATAATGCTCATGAATTTTCTTGGCTGAAAATATGTACTGCATTGGCCTCAACTATTGACCATAACTTGTTGCGCTTCCACGTTATTTGGCCAAATTTGGCCTCCCGGAAAGATCGAAGCCGTATGGGCCCGTCAAGTGCTCAAACCCCGAGAAGTAAATTGGAGGTTGGAATTCAGAACCTTATGAGTCACTTAGCCCTTTGGCGCGCGTAATTTGGTCCAGAAATGGACGAGATATAGGCGGCGCCAACTGAATGTTGCGCTTCCCGGTTAGCGACTGTACCAAGTACAATGCCCCCTCACAGCCAGTTGGTATAATGACGCCGGGCGCGTCGACGGCAGCGCGGTGAGTGACATTCTACCATGAATAGTCACTTCTTTTGCTGTTTACATAGCGCGGTCCCAATCACTTTGTTCAGCTTATTTTAGGTTACAGACCTATACTTGGACTATGTGGCACGCACGCCGCACCATACGTATACGGTGCGCACTGTCCGCGGTGTACCATGCATATTCCCCATTACCCCGCGACGGCGCTCTGGGCATGCTATGGAGCCCGTATTAATCCTTCCCCGTCGTCTCCCATTCTGCCGCGGCTGGATGGTCGGCGGGAACCGAAAATGCGTAGGTGCCATTTTTTCGTTTGCGAACGTGTCTGGACCTTTAGATAGATTCTCTACATCTTGTTACTTCACACGGTGTGTTTTATGTAGTATCTCAATCCACCATATTATTTTGATTAATTTTGCCGCATTTTTTTAGTGCTCATCGCCGACGACGACGACGAAGGTGATTGATGGATGTTGACCAAATGCGGCTATTGAGCTCACTGCGATCAATGATGACCACCCGTCCGTGGCCACTGTCGGCTGGCAATCCAACCTGAACGGGAACACCTCTCAGGTGATGTATCGCGGGCCTTCTAACTAGAGCTATTGATACATCGCGTTTTTTCCTCTAATGGGAGGCCGCGATGTATCATTTCCCCAGGATCTGGTGCCCAAGGAGTTCCTCCGTTTTGATGAATTTCCCGGGGTTTCGGGCATCTCGGAGATGTTTTATTTTTGGTTAGAATTATCTTTTCTACGGCTCATGCAAGCCTCACAGCTCGGATACCGCATTCCCCAGCCCAATGTGCGGGATTTACACTCCCCAGGCTTGCCCCAGGCATGCAGCCACCAGCGTAACCAGTCGGGGATCAATTTTCTTTTTGCCTGAGGTGTCTGAATCGGACAATTCAATAGGATTGGAACAAAGGCGGATACCGGTGCATTCTGTACGGGCTCACTAGAACCACAAGCCCTGTGTGTTCAGATAAATTGGATCTCTGTCGGAAGGGGTAAGCACTTATTCATATATTGCGGAGAAAGAACTCACGACGGGAGTTCAACTTATGGGTTTAGTTCTTACCAGTGCTGTCTGCAGGTGTAAGGATATCTAAATCTCTTTCACATTTAATTCCTTACCTTCATCGCTCTCCTTTGTCCGGCCTTTGGATATTGCTGGAAGTTAACTCAACGTTAGCTGGTCAATATCGCAACTTGTGGCTAAGGGGAGGAATCCTTCTTGATTCATTCCATGTGTCGGTGGATATTCTGAATCAACAAGGAATAGTTGCCAACATTCCATACCGGAGTTTGATTTGTTGAAGTGTGGAGGGGGCGAGTAGGGATACTGAAGACACCTACTTAGTAGGAAGGAAGGTGGATGAACGAACGAAGGACTGACTCATAATGCAATGGATCTTCAAATGAGTTGAACCGGTATCAATATACAATTGGGCTTGAGATCTGGAAAGGTAAGTTTGATATCCTGGGAGAAATAAATTCGAGAACACTCGCCGATTCATTTTGTGTTCGAGTTGATTGTGGTTGAATGCAAACCTTTGAAAAAGCAGACTGTGAGACTTCTGAAGAGTTGGAAAATTCGATATCAACTCAATGCCTAGAGGATGAAAATGATGAAAATGAAATGGACGGGGACTAACCGTTAGCGTTGAGCATTGAAGGTGCATGGTTAACTGAACCGTCGTAGAACCTAATCTAAGAAGCAAGGGACGATCAGCGGCGCCATATATTCGCTTGAGGAAAGAAACCTCGAGTCAAAATACGACGAGAACATTGAGATTCAACCCATCCCCGAGAAGCCCGAGATCCAAATCCGTCGGAAGATCTCATGAACACAATAATATAACAAAACATCATATACCTATTGGCTGTGGAAACAAGTCTTCCAAGCTTTCAGGTAGGAGAGATAAGTCTTGTTTCAGCGGAATAATCTCGAACATCGAAGAGTTTGATAGATGCAACGTCGAACGTACCCCAAGTCAATCAGGTCTCCGCGTTCAGACGAGGTAGAGGTCGAGAATCCTAGATAATTTTAATTTGCTGGAATGTTGGTTATATGGCCAAGGAAGGACAAAACTAACTTGTGTTGGGTTACTTCAACTTGTGTTCTGACCATATTCAAATCAATATACCAGTTGGATGAGGTGAGTTCGAGGGGTGCCAGGCTTTGGACTTTGTGCACAAAGTTGAACCGTGAGAATATGTTTGGATGTCTGTTCTTCCGTCGCACCAGGGCAAAGATCACAGGGCTTCGGTCTGCGATCAATGTTCTGTTGTACTATTGACCCCTCTATCCAGTCCTGACGGGGACATGACGGCTACGCGCTGTTGGGGTCATGTGTTTACTGGAGGCCCGCGGCCGATCTCTTTCGTCTGGACAGAACGGTCACGCGAATAATCTGTATTTATTCCTATTACTATCAGTCTGAAGACAATGGTTGCAGGTTGAACACACCTTGAACTCTGGTACTCCAACGGGTTCAACCTCGATTTGATGGATAACATAAGGTAGGCTATCCTGGGGGAATTCATGGCTTGAAGTCTGAGAGGCAATCCAAGACAAAGCCGGGTAATTAACTCCAAGGGGATTTTATAGCGCCAGATAAAGAGCAGAACTGATTGCAAATAGCGAAAGACGAGAAGTTGAACCGTGGGAAACCTGTGATGGGACGGTAATCGAAATCATTGGCCGCGAACCGGCAGTCTGTTTAGTAGCCTCCAGATTCTCGGCAGCTAGACCACATATATGCACAACATATCATGAACCATAAAAGCCGAGTAACCAGATGACCTCTGGCTGTCATAAGTTTATCGGTACTCTTTGGATCGAATGAACCTAAGGAGCGATGAGCAGTTAGGTTAAGTTAGTTGACAAAACTGCACAGAATCCAAATCAACCACTGCAGTCAAGGTTTATGGTACTCCAGTGGCCCATGAAATAAGCAAGAGGTTAACCATGGTTGGTTGAATGTATAGCACACGTGAAATCCAAAGATGTGAGGCCGAGTGGATGGAAGGCTGGGCACAAGCAGGTTGGCCGAATGAATCATTGAGGTAGATGATATTTAAAAATGGTTCAATTAGGTTCCCAGGGCCTACGGTGAGAACACAAGAGATTGTGCAGTGAGGCTTCCTTCATGTGAGTGCTCGAGTTGAGGAACAAATGTGCGCTGTAATCAGATACCAGGCAAAACCTGGTCTGATAATTCAACGAGAGTCCAAGTAATTGGTGCTAATGAGGGTGGAGCTGCAGGCCCACCTGGGCCATGTACTTGACCTTCAAGGTCAAAGAGATTGCTAAAGAGCGTTGCTGTGAACCCGTGTGTTGCCATAAGGTTCTGATCTGGTTCGGGTCGGTCGTGACCTGGAAGTTAATCCTTCACTTTGAAGATAATCACTGGCTTGTAGGTAACTTGTCAAGGAAGGGAGCCTACTACCTTTAGCAGGCCTGTACTGTGTTTACGCTGCACGAAGCGAATGTTGAACATTGGCAAGTTCAACTGATTTTAATTGTTCAGCCTGCAAGACAGTCAGGTTTAGGTGGTCTAATGAACACTGAAAGAGTGCGGTACCAATGAAATACAATGAATTAAGAGGGAGGACAAGTCCAGAATATCTGAATGCCAAAAAAACAACCAAGAAAAAGACATCTCCGAGATGCCCGAAACCCCGGGAAATTCATCAAAACGGAGGAACTCCCTGGGACCTCGTCGTTCGCAGTAGGAACACCGAGACTTATATAGGACACACACTCGAACTCACCCAGTTGACACGGCAAACATCTGAAAATCCCCGACTTCCGCCGGATTCGAACCCACGACCCCGTGTTTACTTAAAATTCAACCTGGAACCAGTCGCGCTTCGTACCTGGAGGGTCTTGAACCTCAAGAGGGAGTTGGTTCCTTGAAAAGGTACCAGAAAGGGACTGCTGCGTCACAGGTTTTTTTCAGGGCTCGCCGGAAAATATATATAGGAAAGAGTCTGCAGATTCTGGTCAACGCGATCGAGAAATTCAGCGTAGAGAAAAGTCCAAACCCTTTGAATCGTAAAGCCATCGTTGCGCCGAGAAGATTTGAGATCTAGGGAAGCCAGGACAGACAGGATAAAAAGTGAAGATGGGATTTTGTACGGCTCCGGTAGGACTGGAATCTACGTCTCCTCGAAAAAAATTACGACGGGGAAAACCACGAAATATCGCAATTTGACGTTGATCGACAGAGGCTGAAAGATCGGTGTTGTGGGGAAGAAAGGCGGAAGAGTTTACAGAGTTCAAGCATTGTCTTGCGTTACGACGCAGATGTTCAGCAGCGGCAACCACAGGATGATTAGGCGGTTCTTTTCCTAAGGTGAATCATGTGTCTGGTGGCGCGGCTCGGCCACAAATCGGGAGGGCGGAGAAGAGCAATGGTTTTGAGCGAGTCTGGTACGTTGATACGATCTTCACGGGGAGTAAACGTTGGCGGTATACCGTACCCCGTACCCCACGATCAAGCTTCTGCGCCGACGAACGTTATAGGTATTGTGTAGATTTAAAGTACTGGTGGATAAGTTGAGACAGACATATTGCTGGAATTGCTGGAATTGCTTGCAGTTCGCCGGGTATCACGGTCCTGGAAAGATAATTTTGGGAAGGCGGGCGGAGAGTTTGTAGAGCGAGTCGTGATTTGGAGGTTTGAAAGCGTGAATACTTAGTTGAAGCGAGCGAGCGGTCTCTTCACTGAGTTCACGTTGCGATACCAGTAAGAGGGCTGTTAAAGTCCCTGAGGTCGAAGCGCTCTTGGAGTCGAGTCTACGCGTACGAACGAGCCCACGATGTGCAGTAATATCGATCCACTGATGGAGGAAGGAACCGAAAACGTTGATTGACAGTCGAAGGTCGTACCCCATACCACACGATTCGAGCCTCTGCGCCGACGAACGTTATACATAGGTATGTCCGGAGATTTAAAGTACCGGTACATAAGTTGGGGCCTTGAACAGACGGACAAGTTGATTGGCTTGGATGCTTGCTCGTACCACGGCCCGGAGGAAGAAGAATTGCGGGGACGAAGGTGGGAGAGGTCCCAGAACGAGCCTCCCTGTTTTGATTTTGACTCTAAGGTATGAAGGCCGGCTTGCTGGTCGTCGGATATGATGGCTCAAATACCATGCAGGGAAGGAAGGAGGGCGGAAGAGTGTCGAAAGCGAGGTACCAACTTGCTTTGATTTTGAGTTGACGGTTCAAAGGTTTGCTGGTCGTCGGCCGTACCACGCCCGGACTAAGAATCCCTTTCTGCCAGTGTTCGTCGGTTATAATGCGATTTCGTGATTTCCTTTGACCTGGCTTGAATCCTATTCAAATTTTATCGGTTCGTGGGTCATACGGCTCAAATACAGTGCGGGGAAGGAAGGAGGACGGAGAGTTTGCGCAGCGGGTGCTGAGCCAATTGAGTTGAAGGCTCTCTGAAGGAACGCAAGCGAGCGAGCGAGCTGTCCGTCGTAAGTCCCAAGTCGGTGTCGGTGTCAAGAGGGTGCGGTTTGATGCTGCGGGGCTGACGCGACAGACGCTGGTTAGAATCCCTAAGTCCTCTGAAGATTGAAGTTGAAGCCAGAGTCGATGTGCGCAGTGTCGAAGCCCACGCCCACGATAGTCGATCTAACATCGATCCAGCAACGCAACGTCGACCCACCGCCGCAGGATGATACATGATACATGATGATCTGCACGTTGCGTCGCGGGCGGGCGGGTGAAGAGCGGGAGGGGCCAGAGCGGGAAGGATAATGAAATGAAAATGAAATCGCCGACGGTCGTCGGGCGGCGTGGTTAATCCACCCTGGCTAATGAGATCGCTTGAGCACAGGAGGACCGCCACCCTGAACGAAAGTCCAGGCAGGTCTAGGGAGAACTTGAAACCAGCGACGTGAAGGTTGACGCGTTGACGGAAGATCGAAGTCGTGGTGGTTGCGGTCTGGGTTGCGGTAACTCGGTCCGAACTTGAAAGTGACTTGGCGATGACGGTGATGTTTCTAACCCCGGAACAGTCTAAAAGTCAGCTTACCGGTCACTTTGAAACCTGTCGAAAGCCTGAGAGAGGTACGTCCCTAGAAGAAGAAAAAAAAAATCCTAGAAGTCTGCAGGACGTCCTGCAAAAATGTGAAACGAATAACACTTGGACCCTAAACGTGGTGTACAGATGTCTCATTGTCGACAAGTTAAAGTTGCCACGCTACCGGCATTTGTGACGTCTACGCCCCGCAAAGGAAACACGGCACAACAATACGCGCGCCTTGCCTTCGGTACCTAACCCTAACCCAATGGCACCGACCACTCGCTCCAGGGCTGCGACTCCAAAGGGCTTTTGCTGTGAATACGAATACCGGAAACGCGGTGGCCTTGTGTACGTCGAGGGAATTTCGAAGGGTAGACTGACTTTGGCTCATTCATCCTCGTCCTCGTGCCGACGGTGCCGTGTGTGCCGTTTTCAGCTCGATTTTAACCCTTCCCGCGCACCACTCCGCCGACGAATGACGAACGGGCGCCTGCGCACTTGGACGCCCCGCGTTTCTGGTGTGTAGGCTGTCATACGTTTTTGACATTTTTTCCCGACTCACTCAACGGCCTACCCTCCCTTAGCTCTACGCGCCCGGTAACCAGACGAACGAATGAAAACGCCAGCCCGCGAACCGCGACCCGCGAAGAGCAGAGTATAATATTGGAAGTGGTACGTCGCCCGAACTAGATTTCGGTGTAATTGCCGGCCTGACCAGGAACGCGTATTTTCGTTTTCTTGTTATCTCCGCCAGGCAGGACGCCAGCGCGACCCCCTGTACACTCAGCCGACGACGAGATTCCGGAAAATACGACTCGTATGTGGCGAATTGCATGCTAGGTGGATTGACGCTAATTGATGCATTGCTCGCTCTCTTCCTCTGCTCCTCCGAACCCATTGGCCCAAATCCTGCCATCGTCCGCGTACCCCCTCGCCCGTGTACTGCCTGGCCTTTCGGCGATGGATGTAGACCAAAACACGACTCGTACGTCGCCATCTCGCCCTCTGATTCGCTCACCGCCTAATAATCGTTTCGTCGTCCGCACAGCATACCCACCACTTTTCTTGGTACCACCACCACCACCCACCCCTTCCCTCAAAATAAAATCACGAAGAGAATCAAAATATTTAATAGACCACCATGCCCCTCCTCGGCGGCATCTTCACGCGCAACAACGCCTCCTCCAAAAACCACCATTCGCCCTCCTCCTCCGACCTCCAATCCCAATCCCAATCCCAAGCCTCCTCAGCATACGACTCTCCCGACCCCGACCCCTACGCGTCCTCCTCGCGGCTGCATCCCCCCCCCATCCCCCCGCAATACGAGTAACAATAACAGCAATACGGCGAATCAGAAGCAATACGCCTCGACCGACTCGTCCCCACCTCCGAATACGTTTCATTCTGTGGGTTTTCCGTACGCCTACAATTTTCGTTCCGAGCTTTGCGAAGTGGTGTGCATCACGGTGCGGTTTCGTCATCCCAGTCTGCGTCTCGCACCCCTGGCGCTTTCTCCTATCCAGGACGGAGGTTGTGTAGTTCTAAATCGGAGTTCTTTAGGAACGGGTGCTATTTGGTCTTCTCGTTGTCTATGCTTCTACGATCTTCTTGCCGGTTGCGCGTTCAAGACGTTGGTTTTGGGCGGATTTGGAGGAGACGAGTCCGCGTGCTTTTCCTTCCATGACGCTTGCAAATAAATCATGTCAAGAAGTCGGTTGGATTTTATTCAAGAGGGCCTTGTTCTCGTTGAACTGGGCTGACCTCCCCCGACGTGCGTTCAGATGTTCTTCCGAAAACGTGGACAACAGTCGAATGCTCTAACATCGCCGAATCAGGGATCCCTTGTTCAACCAATGTTCAAACGTCGGTGTGGCGTTCCCACGATCATCGTGTGTGTATTGTGGCAGGGATCACCTTCCAAATCCTGCAGGGGCCGCGTATCAGCATCACCTGCTGCGAGTCAGTTCCATTCAGCGCTCAAGATATAACCAAGTCCGATAACTGATTATCTATCCCTAGGCGAAGAAGAGTGCCCATCAATGACCTCGTCGAACATCAGTCCTCAAGCTCTCGCGGACACGCTCCGCGTCCTTCGTCCCTCCCAAGTTATTTCATTCATAACTGGCCCAGGTTCCAGTGGCTATTGCATCAAGCAATCGAGATTGGGGCCTATGTAAGCTATAGTAAAATATTGTTTGACGTGGAACTAAATTCAAACCTGAAATAATGCAAGGCATCATCGATTGAAAACCGGCCTCCATCTCCCTCGGTGAAGGTCAGCCCTCCAGGGCTATAGTTGACTTCCCATTGTGTTAAGAAGTTTAAACTTGCGCCTGGCCGCTTTTCAACCTCCGTCGATGGCATCGGCGCATCTTGTCTTGGGGAAGTGTTTCCGCGAGGAATTGCTGTCGCGAGCGAGGATTAACGTCTGAATCGCCCACATACAAGTCTCCACAGTCGTAGAAATAGTATCGCCCGGTGACGAAGAAGAAATATAGGTCAGAGCCGGTGCCTGACATGTACTGACGGGCTCGATGGTACCCGGGACGTCGTAAACCTCCTTGAAGAGCTTGTGAAGTCCTAGAGTTCGATTATTTGTCTGCATCTCGCCACAGGATCCAGAAAAACGCACCGTTCTTCAAGTCCACTGCAATTTGGGCCTTGACATTGGTGATCAAATCTAGCGTAGTTCGGTGGTGTGAAATGTGACGCAATGAGGGTAATATATATTCTGGCCGGGATGGACATTGGATACAGTTGCGGGTAGCGAATTTTGACGCTTATATGTAAATGGTTCGCCGAAGGGGATTCCCTTCAGGGCACTTTATTGCTGAGTTGACTGCGCAGATCACAACGGCCGTTGGGAAACACCGCTCAGGCCCAGGAACGACCCTTGGACCCTTATTCGCCTATTTTGACAGTCAGTTGGACAGCTGGAATGAAGAAACGACTAATTACCACCCGTTCCATAAGGGAAGCGAAATGAAACCTGCCAGCTGAACCAAGGCTGAACTCTCTTGACGGAATCCAAGACAGTTCGGTCGGCAATACTTGCCGATGGGTCCCAAGGGGGAATCGAGATTCGAAAATCAGACGTGGGGTCGATAAAAAAATTTCAGCCTTGGCTGGACTCCCCTCCCCCCCCCCCTTCCATATAGGGAAGGTATTTCCCGCCCCTAGCGCCGGGCCGTTCTCCCCGGACTTCCCGCCGCCTACTAAACCCGCCTCGGCCAACTACTAACCACTCAGTTTTAATGTTTGAGGAACATATGGTCCTCCACTAAACCGTCTCAGGTGCTACAAAGGCTTCAGGTAGACCTGCACATTTTTTTTTTTGGCCCCACCCAAGACCACCCACGGACCACTTCGGGTTGAACTTAGCTAAAAGTATTACTTCAACACCTCCTGAGGTGAGTGGGAAGCAGGTTTGTGTGTTTATCACTTACTGGGGGTTCTCCCATGCCTCTCCCAGCCTTTTTTCTCCCTCCCATAACTTATAGGTCCAGGGAGAAGTTTTTTTCGGCCTCCCCCCCCCCCTCCCTCCCCCAATAAGACGGCGACCAAGTCAATTGGTATGTTCTTCACCGACCTATATATTATTGTTCAAACGCTACCAGCCTCCACTCCAATGCTGGGCGTCAACGCGGCGCACGGCGTCATGTTCGACACGCACGGCCACAAACTTGACAAGAAGTTGAAACTCAACCGCCTGGAGTTGAGTGAAGTGCTCACGAACGAGTATCTATACGCGAAACAAACCTGGGATCTCGAGCGGGACTCTCTCATCCGTCAAGCGACGAAGGTGGGAGACATTCAACCCGTAACCACGCTTGACTGATCCGGATTCCAGTTGAAGCTTGGATCTGAAGAATCAGAAACGGCGCTCAACGACCTCACGCGAGAGTTGTCCCACATTACCGCGACTCGCCAAGCACAATTATCTGCAAAGTACTCGGACGCCGTCATCCGCGGATATTCGCACAGCGTTAGGGAATATATGGGATATATGGACATTGCAAGTCCAGCCGAAGCGCTCCAGGTACGATATCTTTTCATCCCAACTCCGTGTTATCACACTAAGTCAATCTCCAATGTAGGACGCCAAAGACGCCCTTAGGGAGTCCGCCATGGCAAGCCTTGACGGATCGATGAAAGTCTATCCTGTTCAAATGAATCCCTTGGACTGGTTCGAAGGACTCTCAACGTCGTTCACGTTGGAGGACCTCACGGAGGACCCAGAAATTATTCGCATTCAGATTATGTCCAAATCGCGGCAGCTGGACACCCTCAACTCCCAGTTGCTGATGCTCAGCATGGGCGGTAAGGGAGATCCCAAGGCTCTTCGGGACGAGGTGTCCAAGGCGCACAGGGACCTTGATACGGCCCAGAGCGATCTCGCTCGTCAGTATACCATGAAAAATGGGGGGTTCAGCGTGGCTCTTGAGGTTTGCGGGATGAGGGAATATCCTGGATGATACGGGGTAGATGTGGGGCTAAGGCGCCGGGCGGCAGTCGAGGATGATTATTAGACTCGGGCGCGTCGGGTCTCGATCGTCGATGGTGGTTTTACAGTTGTGATTCAAGACAATGGTGGGATACGAAGTTGAAGCCATTAAAAAGCCGGAGCCCAAATAACCTTGGAAAGTCATCCCGTGAAATCCCGAGGCTTCCAGAACAGGTTGCAGCCGCAGTTTCATAGTAAACGGAACAGATGAATAGATTAGCGGGCGCGTGCGGTCACTGAAGGATCGGAATCACGAAACAAGATAAGCGGGAAGGAAGGACGCGGCAGGAGACAAACTAGACTGAAACCTGAGCGATTCGTCAACGCAAAAAGGATCACGCCATGTGAGCCTGATTCGATATAAATTGCACCGGATAATATTGGATTCTGAGGAGCGCAGAGCCATCGGTGAGAGCGCCAAAGCACCTACTCACCCCTACATGATGCGCCGTCCTTCCGAATACTCTATTAGTAGCTGACGGTTTGATACTCATAGCTCTCGGGCCTCACTCATTCCGTCGTTCGGCTACTTTCCTTCCATTGCGGAGCAGAAACCTACAATACCAGGCGGAAGGATCCTGGCTGGCTGATTTCGCAAAACACGACCTAGCTGGAGGATAGCGGCGACAGTGTTTAAGTGGTACGTGGATCAGAGTCTCCGGCTCTCGTCTCGCGATCTCCCTTCGAGTCCCGCAAAAGTTATGTCTTGCATCGGTAAACGAGCCTATAACACGTACCACGCGCCATTTTATACAAATTACAAGTCTACGCTCAAAAAAGCGTCCTGCATTGGGCTGACGTCCAGATATTCAGTGTCTGGCCCAAACGATAAATGGAGAGGAGCACGCACCATAAATCTCACCCCGTCGTTTATGAGCGATAAACCTCTCCGCGCGAGCCCAGAAATCGTCTCCACTCCGGGCTCCTCTTTCCCAGTCTACAAGGTAATCGAGGACAATCCGTACGACGACACGGACATCATCCACGGGGAGGGTGTCAGCAAATCTATCCGCTTGGGTTGCACTTCCCAATGCGGTGCATATCACTATGAGTCTGGGGCACTGCACGACGAGCTGGGGAAGAATGGGGCCGAGGATATCTTTCCCGAGACATAGGTGGGTTAGCGCCGGGAGTGCGGCGAGGTGGGCCCAGTCTGCCCAGACGCCAGGAACATCGCTCGTTAGAAGAATGTCGAGATGGGTGACGGATAAAAACAACCGCTGAGTCAGGGGGAACTGATGGTGTGGGAGCAACATGAGCGCGAGGCTCTGAAGACGCAAGTTGCTCAGAGCCGGGAGGTATGGGGTGACACCTTCAGGACCCAGCCAGAGCTCGACTTGGGTGAGTTTTGCGCAATGGGAGAAAAGGCCTGGCCACGACTCGCAGCCGCCGCCTGCCTCGTCCAGAAATAGGTGCCGCACACCAGCGCGTAGGACTTCCGGGGATCTAGATTTCACGGCGGACAGCATTTTATGCCCCTTATCGAGAACAACGACTCGGAAAAGAAGTGGCTCGAGCCTGAAGTCCCGTCAGAGCCGAGCCCTGAGGACGTAAAGAAATCTACGCACCAGCTGTGGATCCGACGGCAAACTCGCAGCAAACTAGGAATCATGGCCGGTTCAAGCGCTGCAACAGTTTCGAAGATGTGACGTTCGAGGTCCAAGGGAAACGAGGAAACCTGCGCCATGGATGCGTCGAAATACGAATGCATGGTCGTGGTCGTAAGGCGAGACCCGTGAGGCAGCCACTGAGGCTGTGTTGGAGGCTGTGCTCGGATGAAGGGCCGAAGCCCCGCCAAGCCGACGAAATTGGTTTGCTCGGAAATCACAATAGCCAAGCCTATGGATTGCGACGCACACCCCTAAAGAAATATATTGCCTCTTAGGGTAAAAGGGTTACTGAATTTATATGAATCCGTAGCCAAATCAAGGCACATACAGTAATAAACCCCTAAGCGCAACATTTAGCGTATTTCGCGGAATTTGAGAGGAGGACAACATACTTCTTCCGATTTCTTGTCACAGAACAATCTGTACGCTTCCCCTCTGCCGTCCTGCACAAAGAATCGTGTGATTCCGTGCCGTTTTGACCGAGTTCGGGCCAGAAAACTGCGCGAGCCCGATTTGGCTATTTAACCACGAAGCGCAACAGCGGCAAACAAGCAATGATTGCCATCTTCTTTGAGCCACTCGACAGCATAGCATCTCGCACAGCCCTATGGTGCGGCCCACGGGCTCCAAGGGTCAACTAATGCATTGACTGAGCTGTGTTCGTAGCTGAAAGTTGCATCAAATCCGGTGTTTAATGTGATTTCGACCATTTTCCCTCAATTTTGTCATGAGGGAGGCCAATCCACAACCCGCAATGTCACCCATCGTGTTCGGAGAGCTCGAAAACGGGGGTATGAGCTTGAATGACACCGTCCCAACTGGATAGAGGCGAGGGATGGCGTCAAATCTCTGATTTTGGGTGAATTTTGGCCACTTTTGGACGTTTCTCTCGATTTCTTCACAAGGGGCACCGATTCGAGCCCCGGGACCTCTTCCATCGTGTTCAGAGACCTCAAAAACGGGGGTATGAACCCCAATGACGTCACCCCCGCGCCTTGCAGCGCTTAGTTTCGCTGTGTTGCGTTTCGCGGTATTGTTGCGCTTAGGGGTTTATTACTGTAGAAAGTTCTTCTTTCAGTGGATCCGAGAGTTCCATGGGAAAGCCAGAATCAGCGGCTATTTCACATACCACACATTTCTCAGTGTTCAGCAAGCTATGAAAGGGATGTGAAAAGGTTAATTATAACATTGGGCAGGGATTTTCCTCAGCGAGGAAAGATGATCTTTCAATTTTTCCTTTGTTTGAACACAGGAAGTTTGGAAAGCCCATCTTTCAGGATTTTGGAAATATGGGCTGAAAGACCGTGTCGCCGGGACATTTTCACATCTTACTGAAGATGGATGAATATCTAGCCTTTGAAAGAGCATCCGATTTCACCTCCTTCCGTTCTCCTTTCCAGACCGCACGAAAGAAGAACTTCAAAAAAATCTAATTTGGCTACGGATTCTTCCACATTCAGCAAGCCTTTGGCCCTAAGGCAATATATTTCTATAGCGGGTGTGATGGTGCAAAAAATAAGTGTCACAAATACGCAATGTTGTTTGAAAATAATAACAGCATTATGCATTCCAGAGGCTTAGCAAAGAAAGCAGGAATCTCTTCGTACTACGCACGTCGCAGACAGATTACTGAAATTTTAAACCGATACTTATGCTCTTTTTTTCAGTTCCATTGTTGAGCACCGATGTCGCAACGGGAACTCGAACCCGTTTTAATACATTGAGAAATACGCCTCAATCCGCCGATCCGGGAAATCAGCGTCCACAAAGCGACGTACTGACTCGTACTGAGGGAAGGCTCGGCGCCCGGGCCGTTGATGCATAAATGCATCGCCACAGATGCGAATCACTCTTCTCTCACTGCATCCATTGCTCTCACCCACCTCCTGGATTCGATCTCAGTCTCCATTGGCAGCGCACGTTGCTGGCTGGCTAGTCTTGGCCTAGGTTTCTTAGGCGGCCGTCCTGTGTCCCCAAGTGATCTGCCAATAGGACTAACTGAATCAGACTACTGATTCCGATGGCGCTTTCATTTGGTCGACGGCGCGACTCGTCTGTCTCCGTCTGCGAGGAAATATACCGACCCAGACAGCTTCAAATATTGAAGCCTTCCTTCCTCAAGTCAAAATCAAACCATGGCTCGCCCCTCTACCGCTTTCTGGGTCGCACTGCAACCGACCATTAAGAAGCAATTCTTCTTCCGAGCCGTGGTATACCCGCCGAACCACGCAACTCGAGCAAGCACCCTGTCCGAGTCGCTGCTCCAACTTCCCAGTCGGTCCTCCGAACCTGCGGACAAACATATAACTTCGTTCGTCTACGCAAAAATCACAATCGAATCCTGGGATACGGTATGCCTAGACCGTCAAGTCTAAAAACCCCCGCAACTATCTATGCGGCGAGTAAACTGAAGCATCCTCTCGTGCCGCCTGGAACTTGAACAAGCCGCATTATTCCCGACGAACAGTCCATTTGTCCCCTTGTTCCGCGCACAAGTGGCCTCTTCTGCGCAGGAAATCAAATCCCTCCCTGCAGATTCGCAAATTCGCTGAGCCTATGATTTTAATTCGCAACAACATTGGGTTTATATCTTATCGTGGGGTTTGGAATATAACGCCGGAATCGAGCTCCAGCGCAATAAGCAAGCAGACTCTCCCCACCTGCGCGCTTGTAACGTCACTGACAGGATTACTGGGCATCGACACGCCCGCATGGCTACTGGCGGATGCGACTGGTATTCAGAGTCAAGGGAAACGACGTACAGAGGTTCTCGAACCGAACGTTGTACACCCTCCGTACTAAGTTAGTAACAGCGAAGGTGATTCCGGCTGTTCAGTACCAAATGTTCGATTCAACTACTGAACCTACGTATTTGGGGGACAACTACGCAGCAGACGAAGAGGAACCAGTACCGCCCATCTCCTTGAACAGTTCTCCGATTTTCTCCTTCAACAGCTTCCCCACGACCTCCTCCATCTTGTCCTGGCTAATTGTCGCACTTTTTGCGGGTTCCGGAGCATGTGCTGGCTTTCCGGACCGTGTGCCGGTTTTGCGCGTTGGCGTAATCCTCGTCGGAGATGAGGAATCCAGAGGGTAATTCCGCTGGTATTGGTGCTGCGAGATCCACCTCCGTCTTCTGAATCATATATCCGAGGATCTAAAAGGTGGGGATTGTAAGTATTAGACGAAATTCAATCTCAACGTTTGCGGTACCTGGGGCCCGGGAATTTTGATAACATAGCCGTTTGAGAAGGCCTGGAAACTCTTGCCCTCCGATGCGGAGCTGCTGGAGCTGCTCTGTGAGAATGAAAAACAGAGGCAGCCCCCCGACGACGCTGCTTGTGCTGCGTGGGCGGCCTTGTTGGCCTCGGAGAGGACCCCATCGTGGACTACACGAATAACAATATCTTTGGCGATCACGAAGCCGACTGGGAACCCAGTAAGACGCCCGCTCGGGTTTGACTTCCCGTCAGACCTAGTCTCTCGTAGACAGACGCTACAAAAACTTGCTCGTACCTCGCAATTTGTACGTCAGACCAGGAAATCTCGTTGTTGATCTGCGGTGTTCGCGTGAAAAGGTTGATCCTGGAAGCGAAAGACGCGGGCTTACTTTATAGTATGCGTTGGATTGTCCGAAGAGATGAGGCCGGAACCAGCCGCCGCGATCAACGGTGACCAGTGTGGCACGGAAGGCGAGGTCGATGGTGTCGTTGAATGACTCGGCCGTCGCACCCGACTGGGCGCAGAACGACGACGACTCACTGGCGTACGATCCCAACCAAAAGTTGCAATCCAATTTTTCCGCCTACCCGATGAAGTAAGAATCTGGTTGCGCGCAATGAAGACGACGTACTACCTTGGCATCTGCGGATGAATAACTGAAATCCTTGCGCTTCTCCGCTGAGCTCTTCAGAGTAATCGATTGCCAACGGCTGCCGCTGGCGGTGCTCTCTTCGGGAAGTTGAAGAGGAGCCCTAACAGCGAGGGAACCATTGCTGGCGGCGGACGGCTTGACTGCCGCACCACCGGTCTTGGCGGTGAGAACGCTCCAGCGGCCATGAAGTTCGTTGAGATCGCTGGTAAGGGATTGGATCTGAACTTTTGACAAGGTTGAAGGATTATATATCTCAATACTTTCTGACACCTTTTCTTCCCTATCTGCTTCGTGGTTCGGACGCGCAACGTCACAATCACGTGCAGAGTGCCTCGGGCCGCCATTGAAGTGAAATTTGAACTGAGCAACAAATTAAATTCAATGTAGTATAATAAAGGGTGGTAGGTGCAAAAAGGAGTGTGTTCATTGGGTATCTGAATTTAATATTGACATTGAAGGCCAAAGCAGCTTCATTCCTACCTGTGATGGCGGCCTAAGTCACTCTACACGTGACTGTGACGTTACACATCCGAACCGCGAAGGAGAGAGGGAAGGAAAGGTCAGAAAGTACCGGGATGAACAATCTTTCAACCTTGTCAAAAGAGAGGGATAAAACGTTTTGGTTCAGAAAGTATCGGGATAAAATTTCGGTCCAGAAAGTATCGGGATGAAGTTCCGTGTGAAAAAGTATCGGGATGTCAAGCACACCCGAAAGTAGGGAGAGATAAAAGGTGGGAAATCTCATCTCCATCTTTCACACCACTCAGAGAGAGGGATATGCACACTTAGAGTCAAAAGAGGGATAAAAGTTGCAAAAAGGCGAAAAAGAGTGATTTTTATTAAATGTGCACTTTGAACGCCATAGTTTCTAGGCATAAATTGGTGATGCATCGCTCCGGCCACCTCGGGACTCAATGCCGCCAGCTTTGCCTCGCGATTTTTTTTTTTTGTTGGTCCCAACTTCGAATCATTTCCCCGGAAACCATCGTTGATACAAAAACAGAATTAAAGTCTCTAATTCTCGAAGCATGCGCCCTTACAAGGCGCTGTCCGCAAATGCCTGTGCTTGAACGTTGTACAGCTCTGAATATTCACCGCCGCGTGCCATGAGCTCTTGGTGAGTTCCGGTCTCTACGGCCTCCCCGTCCTTCATGCATCTACGTAAAGTCAAAAAAAGAGTAACGAAAAGAAATCGCCACTATCTCACATTATAAGATTCGCGTACTTGGTCAGATGGCCGAATCTGTGCGTCACGAAAATCATTGTCTTGCCTCCGCCGGATTCTCGGAGGCGCTGGAAGAGTTTATGTTCTGCCTTGGGGTCCAAGGCGGAACTGGGCTCATCTGCCACCGCAAATCGAATATTCCCGGACGAGAAACGCATAAACGTGCGAGCGCTGAGATTTCGCCGTCAACTCGTGAAGCGCAAGTTTTGAACCAAAGACTCACGCTACGATACGCTGCTTCTCGCCACCTTGATGACGGGAACCGTTAGTGACCGAAAGTACAAACCACCTCGGCCACTCTTACCAGATACGTCCGCTTTCTTTTCTAGGTTCTCCAATATTGACTCGAGTTTCTTGTGGCCCTTGGCACTTCCGTACGCGGTTTGAATGGGATCCAATTTTGTATCAAAACCATCTTTGAGCTTGCTGATAACCTGATCGGCGCCACCAGCCTCTGCCGCCTTTTCTACCATTTCCATGTCGTCTTTTTATCGGGATTTCCCAAACTGATATTTTCCGCCAACGTCAAGGGGTACAGCTTGTGGTCCTGCGTCAAGAGCGCTTGAGCCCTGTGGAGATCCGCTAGGCGATACTCTGTAATGGGAATTCCATCCACGAGGATCTCACCCGAGTCAACATCGTAGAGCCTCTGAAATATCCCGTTCAGCACAGGTAATCATTACGCGAATGGCCAACTGACGTTGAGTAGCTTAATTAGCGACGATTTACCGCTCCCGTTCGGACCAACAATGACGACCAGGTGCCCAGCGGAAATCTTGCAGGAGAGATTCCGAATCGTATTTTCTTTCGACGTGCCACTGGGATAGGTAAAAGACACATTTCTATGTTCGTTGAACCGGTGAGAACGCAGAGAGGGGGGAAAAATCCCTCTCACCTCAATTCAAACTCCATTCCCTTGTCGCTACTTGTGGAGTTCGGATAAGGCCGATCACCGTCGACGATCTTATTTTTTACTTCAGCCATCTTGTATAGGTCCCTGGTCATTGTCACGCAATCCTGGATGCCCGAGACCTCGGAGAATAAGATAGAAACGGTAAACCGAAGGGCCTGTGCGTGTTGTTGTAGAATTGCAAAGGATGTGATGCTAAAAGCCCTGGGGTCAAACAGGGCACTTGCCGCCCAATAAAACTAGAAAAGATTGAATGAGATGTAAATTGACAGGTCGGACGCCCGATACACACCGTAGGCAGGTCGCCGCTCAGGTTTGTCACTATGTTCGGGATCGGTGTCGCCTGAGTCGCGTAGAGGGAGTAAGGATTAGCGTCAGAAATTTTGCCGAGGGCCTTTCTGGCCCTTTCATACTCTGACGGGGAGGTTAAGACCGAAATCTCGAGGATCAAAAGAGTCTTACCCCGCACTACCCAGGAACCTAGGTGTCCTGCGATGATCTCCTCTCGGTACTCTTCGGACGCAAACATGTTGAGGGCGCCAACGCGGAGGTAGTCAAGGTTCGAAACGTAGTATACAAAAGCTTTCATGCGTTACGGTTAGACCACAGCTAGGTTCCCCTGAATAGAAAAGAACCTACATCCTTTCCAAGGGTTTTTGCGAAGAAATCCAGTCGACAATATGGGACTGACGAGGGAGAGAAGGGTAAGTGTGATCCCCCCACTCGGTTGCTGGATCGTGAAGGTGATTTGTGCTATCAAGCGGAACATTCGTTCAAACACGCCAACCAGAAACTGGAAGTTGCGCCAGATATAGAAGACGTGCGGGGCAGAAACAGTGGTTTTATCTGGAAAATGCACATTAACCAAGCATCGTGATAATGTGCACTCACTGACCTGCACTGGTGGGCAAGTCAAGACGCAATCTCTCTGTAACGATTTTAATATCGAGATGTTTCATGTTCTATAATCCACAGACCCTTCATCATATAGTCTTCAAAATGCATGGTGACCTGACGCTGTAGGATAGGTGAAACGTGGTGTCTGAAAGATTGCTTTGTCAATGTTCAAAGCGCGTGGTAGAATAGCCTACATCGACCATTGCAGTGTCGACGAAAACACACCACAGATCACCCGCAACGCCACTGCGCGCATTATAGCGTTGGAGTCAGGGTGTCCGCTGATCAACCCAGTTTCAACCTGGAACGGAATTAGTGAATGGAGGCAGCCCATGGGTAATTACGGAGTGCGACGGAACGTACGGTTCGTAGGAGTAACCCGGAAGCGTAAAGCATCAGCGTCCCTTCAATGCCGGCGCCCAGCTTCAATACGAAGAATATTAAGTTCAGGGTGGGATTCAGCATGTATATCTCCCGCGTAAACCGCCAAAGAAGGAGGAGAGTGGACTTGATTTCTTCCCATCCGCTCCAGGACAGTGAGAACTTCGGCACCAGTCTACTGGCGGCCGACTCTATAGGTAGCAAGAGGCGCCATATTCCAAGCTGCACCGTCGTATAAGAGTAGTCCTCTAGTTTGTCTCCTTCTAGTTTGTCTTCTTGGGGTGCTTTGGACTTTTCCATGGGGAGTACGTGGAGGCTCCGTGCAAGACGCTGGGACGGCTCCGACAATACAGTTTCTATCGGGCGCCAATCTTACCGCGTGGTGATGGGCGCCATTTTCCATGTACGGCGAGGTATGTGTGCGGGACTCCCGGATCATGCGGGAACGATACAAGGGGAAATCGGATAACTTACCTTCCATAGTTCTCGTTCAAGGTAAAAAAGGTGCCGCTTCAAGGTCGATAGAATTATTAAGAAACGTCATACAAGGGTAGCGAAACTATATTTCTGCTTTAGCGTCAGAGCTATTCTGGGAAACGATCCATATTTTGACTCACATGCAGATCAAGGAATTTAACGCGTCAGAATTTATGACTGCGTGTTGACTGCTCCGGCTTATCCAAGAATGCGGCGTCGAGCCCTTCATCGTACAATGTCGCAATGTGGACCATAACATGCCTCGGCGGGGGGCTCTGGGAACAATCGAAGATGCGGAGGTAAGCGAGACGAGGTGGTCAATCCGAGTCTCGCGCAAAACGGGACCTAACCACGATAAAGAACGGTTCCGGGGGGGTGGCAGGTAAACCACCATACCCACAGACGATAGACGTGAGGTTTGGACAAACGGGCACCTCTCCCGACCGCACTGTCATCGCGACGCCGATGTGGTGCTCGAAGGCATCACCGGGTTGGTCGCAGTCAACGAACAAGTAGGTGTGTGCTGGCAGGGCCTGGAGAAGAGGGAGGAATTCTGGGGAAATCGAACAATGGAGCAAAGTCAGCTTGGTAAGAACGTAGGAGCAACTGATAAAGGATAATAGTGGTGGGACTTCTTGCCTCGCGGTGTTTAGCGAAGTAAGCTCCTGGAGCATGGGTGCCAGGACGTGAGGAAGGGATTTCGCGTGTTCTGTACTGAGACGCCGAAGATGGGGAAGTGCCAGTGGCGAGTGCGGAGGTAATTCGAACGGGTTGAACGAACGGATGTAGCCCAGACGCGCAGATTCTGCGCGATGGCGAGAACCTCGATTTGACGTTGTGGGCGATAGGTCCCACGATGATTCGTGATCTGGCCCCACAGGATTCTAAGCACTGGAGAGTAGTCTTCGAAGTCCACACCGTTGAGAACAACGGTGCGCAAGTTGGGAGCAACGGAAAAAAATATCCGGTACTTCATTTCCAGCCGCGTTAATGATTTCTAGCGTCGCCAGCTGGCCGAGTTCTGCTGCGGGACGCCCAGTCGAGAATACTAGCTCGGTGCGAGTGCAAATGAAGGCACAAGCTACGCCATCGGCTGCAATGAGGAAGGAGCAGATGCGGCCGGCCTATTTTTTTTTCGTTTTCAAAAGCAGACCAGTGGATGGTCAACGGAGCATTTGCCGATCGTATGAGTTGCGTGGCCAGCTCATTATGGGCCGTACCGTCTCGGATGGTGGTGTTGGTCCAAAGGGCGGGAAACGAGCGTGCAATGTGCCTCCAAGACCGGCAAATATGACCAAGATGCCACGGAGGCTGCCCTCGTCCAAACCGTGGACCGACCAGGGAAAGATGTCGCAAAGCAGCTCCGGGGGTACACGTCGAAGCAAAGATAATGGCGCGGTGTTGGCGGAAGAATCCCACGGTGTCGGCGCGTCCTCGAACCAACTGCGCGAGGGTCGTTTGCAAAGTATGGATCTGTGGATCCAGCGCATCCAGACGATGCTGTCCGGCGGAAATAATATCGAGGATGGCTGGAATTTCGGATTCTATCGCAGTCCCGTTATTGTTGAAGGGCATGGTTACATCCGCCGATGTCTTGAAGGTGGCCGATGCCACCTGTGGCCCAGCGATCCGGGGGCCTGTTCTGAAAGCCCCACATTTTTCGCAGATCAGTGGATGCGGAGTCCGAACAGGAGTACGACTTGCAGTGAGAGGGGATTATAACTCTCAATCAAATACTGTTAAAATGTGAGCGAGGCTGGCAAGACCAAAAGCATTTTGCCTCTAGTCACTGTTTGCTTGTTGCAGGAAAGACGAAGATCGATAATATTTCGATCACAAGCCTCTGTCAAACACCGAGAGGCCTCAGTCAAACATGTCACGCAAAGTCCTACTTGCGCCTTGGTCGAAGAACCATACAGAAAAATACAGAGAGGCGCGGCGTGCGTGTTGTACATAGCCAAGATGGACGAGAGTGACAAAATATTAAATACGATAAGAGTCTAGCCGACCAGTGTTCCGCAATGAATGATAAGTAAAGCTAAAACAAAATGAATGTCGCTGTGGTATGTAGATGTAAGAGGTGTATGTGTGTTGTATGTGTGAGTATAAGTAGTACAATGAATGAGGGACCATAACATATCAACGTTCGAGGAAAAGAAAAAGACCAAAAGTATCTTCCGATCACGACTGCGACGCCTTCCAGCTCGACGGCGGCGGGGGGCGCCTCGCAGCTCCAACACCCTTCGACGGACTCGGCTGACTCGCCGTCCTCTGCCGCTGGCTAGCCCCCGAACTCCCACCCCCGCCGGGACCTGGCCTGCCCTGCGGCGGAAAGTACCCCGAATCTCCACCTCCCCTACTGCCTCCGCTCGTGGGCTTCCCTTGGGCGGCCTTCCCGCTACTCCCGCTCCTGGGACTCGAATACCGCTCCGTTGACGGCCCAAACGTCTCCCCATAAACACTCCTCGACGAGCCCCAATTACCTCCCCCTCCACCTCCACCGCCATACTCGCTCCTCGCCCCACCGCCTCCGTACATGGACCGCGGCGCAGGCGGAAGGAGACTCCCTCCGTACATGCTCCCTCCGCCGCCATACACGCTCCCTCCCCCTCCACCGTACACGCTCCCGCCCCCACCGCCATACACGCTTCCCCTCCCGCCAAAGCTGGATCCGCGCTCCCACTCCTCCGCCGCGACCGCCATCGCCTGCTGGGCCACCGCCATCTGGTACGCCTGCTTCGCGATCATCATGGCCTGTTGGTGCGCCGCGTAAAAGTTGGGGTCCGCGGGCGGCGGGACCATGAACTGCGCCGGACTCAGCATCCCGCCTGGGCTCTGCTGCTGCTGTTGGCCGCCCCAGGGCGAGGCGGCGCCGGGCCACGGCGGGGACAGCGAGTTGGGCGACGTGCCGTACCCCATGGGCATCTGCATCCCCATCCCCATCCCCATCGCGTTCATGCCTATACCCATGCCCATATTGTTCATCGGCATATTCATCCCCATGCCCATCGGGCTCCCCATCATCGGATTGACCCCCCGCGCCTGGTTAATGGGGACGTCGTCGTCGTCCTTACCATCCTCCTCGTCATCGTCGGCGATGGGTCCCCGTCCATTGATCACGTTGCCGAGCTAATTGAAGAGTCACCCACATCAGCCTGAATTCAGATAAGGAACGGAAAAAGTTACCTCAATGGCCGCTTTCGCCTCGCTCCTCCTCCTCTCCCGTCTCCGCTCCTCCTCCTGCACCGGTGTCTCCCTCGGCTTCGCCCGCGCCTTCGCCTTGCTCTTCCCGTCCCCAGTGACGTCCTCGTCAAAGTCAAAGCTCACGCTCCGGCGCTGATTCGGCGCCCGTCTCCCTCCTCGCCCGGGTACGAGTCCACTCACGCCCCCGCTCCAGCCGCGCTCCTCGCCCTCCCGCTCCAGATTCGCGTTCGCGCTGCTGCCTCCGCTGCCGAAGTCGCTCCCATCCCGAGGCGTAAGCGGCGCGGGCCCGCTGCTTGAATCACCCGTCGAGCTGGCAGGACTATTGCGCTGCATCCTGGGCGCGGCGAAGGGTCGGGTGGGTGGATGATTGAGCAGGGAGGTGGACGAGGGCGGCGAGGCGGAGGGCGAGGACGTAAGGATCGAGGGGGACGTCGCCAGCGTCATCATCGTGCTGCTCCGCTGTCTCGCCTTCATTCCCATGGCGTTCGCACTCGTCGTCGCAGGCCCAGATCCAGCGCTCGACGCATTCGCCCTCGCATCGTGCGCGCCGGAGCCAGACCCAGACCCACTACCGCTCGTCGACGTCGCAGCCGAATGCCCAGGGTTTGACGCCGGGGTCGAATTGGAATTGGAATTCGAGTTGGAGCCCGACCCTCCAGACTTGTTCGAGCCCCCAAACGACGACGACGCCGTGGACACGGGCACAAGGGTACTGCTGCGCTGCCTCACGCCGCCGCTCAGCTCGCTATACGCGCTGACGCTCCGCGCCTGCTGGTGCGCGGGGCGCGAGGTGACGCTGAATGCCGGTGGCGGCGCCCGCTGCTTGATGACGATCGGCGCGATGCTGTTGCTCGTGGTGGTGTTTTGCTGCTCCGAGTGGCCAAAGCCCGGGACGTTGTCAGTGGGTGACGTCTGCGGCGGCGACAGGTCCCCGTTCCGCGAGACGAGCGCAAGCCCGCCACCAAGCATGTCCGCAAGGTCGCGACCCAGGTCCGCGTCCCCCTCATCGTCCGCACTCTTCTCCCTCTCCCGCTGCACTGCGTTTTTGTTATTCCCTTCTTCGCCCCACTTTGCCGACGCGGTGATGATGTCGCTGGACGAGCGCCGATGGAACGCCTTGCGCGCCGTCGCAGTCGACAACGTCGGGGGCGGCGTCTTGGTCGCCGCCGCCTTCTGCTGCTTCTCTGCGTTATTCGCAGCAGCCACCGCCCTCAAGCGCTCGCTCAGCGCGTCTCGCTTCCCTCCCCCGACAACAGGACTGCTCGGCCCCGACGCGCTCGCCGCGCTCGACGTCATACTGCTCGCCGTCTCCCTCCGCATCGGGCTCGCGCGCTTCGTCGTCGCCACCGCCAAGTCCTCCCTGCTCTTCCCCGCCCCACCAGACACGGACGACGAGGCACCCGAGACCCCACGCAACGCAGGCGGGCGCTCCGAAACCGGCGACCCAGGCGGGCTCGGGAAATGCACCAGCCCGCTGCCCGGCACGATCCCGGTGCTCGTCGCGCTCCGCACGGGCGGCGAGCGCGACGTCAGCACCGGGCTCGGGGTACCGCTTGCGTTCGCGCTACCAGGGGCAGGAGGAGCGGAGGCAGAGCCATGGGCGCCGACGGCAGCGAGCATCCCCCCGCCCGTGAAGCCCTCCCGATCCTTCTCCTTCTGCGGCTGCTGCTGCTGTGGCACCACCCGCCCGCCCGTCAGCGTCGCAATGTCGATGAGCGGCTTAGGCTTCCCCGGGCGCGCGATGCTGGAGGTGACGCTGCTGCCCGACGTCGAGCCCGTCTTCTTGTGTGTCGGGAGCGGCGAAGGGAGGGTGTGGGACTTGAGGTTCGCGGCGGAGGACATGGGGCTGGGGACAGCAGGTGGACGCAGATTGGAGGTGCTGCCACCAGCACCGGCGCTCAAATTCGACCGACTCGACAACGCGCTGCCCGGGCGGCGGGGCGCGACGAGCGTCGCGAGCGGTGCGTTGTCCGAGTCGTCGTCGTCGTCGTCAGAGCCGGATTCAGATTCAGACGATTCGGTATCGTTAGAGGGAGGTGGTGGTGCGCGCTGGTGCTGCTGCGGTACTTGACGAGGAGGAAGCAGCGCCTGCGTCTGCAGGAGAGGTAGCTGCGGCTGCGAGAGTCGTTTCGCCGCTTTTGCTTGTGCTAGAAGCAATGTCATTAGCAATAGTGTACTTGAAAGCAAATACAAAGAAAAATAAAAAGGAAAGAACTCACCCGCCGCATTGACATTCCCCGTACTCGCACTCGCCGTCCCACCCGCCCCCATCCCGTACACACCAAGACTCGACGCCGCCCTTTGCCCCCCTGGCCCTGCCCCCGCGTACCCATGCCCGGCCTCCGACCGCGCCGCGCGCGTAATCGTCCGCTTCCGCCCCACACCCGCATCGTCATCGGACGACGAATGTGAAGCCGACTCCTCCTCCTCCTCGGACTCGCCCCACGCATCGTTCACCCGCGCTGGATGCCCGCCGCTCGCCTTGCGAGGCTGCGTCTGCGCTTGCGTCTGCGGTCCCCGCTGCTGCGCCTCCGCCCACTGCCGCTCGCTCGGCGACTGCTCCTCCTGCCTCCGCCTCGACTCTTCCTGGCGCTGGCGCTGCGCCGCCGCCTGCTCTTGTCGTGAGAGCTGCGGCTGCTGCTGGGGCGGACGTTGTTGTTGCTGCTGCGGAGGACGTTGCTGCTGCTGAGGCGGAGAACGCTGCTGAGTCGGAGCCTGATCGAAATAGCCCGAGCCCGAGCGACTCCCGTTACCCAGATTATACATCCCCGGACCGGGACTTGGTGCTCGTCCTGCACCTGCAAGAAACGCAGGGGAATTAGCATTCGTAATGCGAAAAGGATGAGAAGCGGGAGAGAAATCGAGTCGTATAAGTGGGTATCCGAATCCGAATGCGCATCCGCATCGTCACCCGCACGAGCTGCTCGGGCGCGCGGACGCGGGGAGGAATGAGGACGCTCGTCCACATCTACACCGTCATCCAGACCTTTACCCGCATCCTCGTCACGAAAGAAAAAAGTCGAGAAAAAAGTACACCCCGAGAAGCAAAAACATGATCACCCGCGCGCCCGAAGAAGCAGACGAAGACGCGGAGGACGACGTGCATCCTCCTCCACACCGTCATCTAAACCGACATCCACACCGTCACCTCGTCCTGCCAAAGCAGGACACGACAAAGAAATCATCGGTGGCATGAGCGGCCACGGACGCGTAGGCGCACGAACCCCCACAAGAAAAAAGAGAGCAAAGCCCACACCGCCGTCGCAATTCGGGCGTGGACGATGGCGCCGATAACGCGCATCCGCACCCCCACCATCCCCGCCCTCATCAAAGTAACAAAGCCACAAAGGACGCATGTACGCATGTACGCCCGTCGCCCGCGCGCGCGTCGCTCCACATCTCCCCCGTTCTCGCAAAAGTAGAAAAAAAAACGCCAAACGCCCAAGAAAAAACACTCACCAACCCCCACCCCCGGCCCCGGACTCCCCGCCCTCCTCCTCTCCCTCTCCCTCTCATTCTGTATATTCTCCCGAAACGCAGCAACGCTAATCCGGCTCGAACTCGCGCTCGCGTCCGAGGTGCCCCTTGGGCGCGGACGCCGGGGCGCTGGCATCCCGTCGTTGGCGTTGTCGAGGGCGGAGAGCGCGGAGAGGTTGGTTGCTGTTAATTTGTGTGGTAGGCCGCCGCCCGCGGTGGAGTTGGAGGCATGGGGGGAAGCGGGAGGACGGTTGGTCGAAGGACGGGTTGAGGAAGGGGAAGAAGGGGACGCCGGTGGAGGAGGCGCATTAGCGTGCCGGAACGCCCGTAGATTGAATTCCTCGTTGCCCTCCCTATCCTGGTTCCCATTGCCATTCCCGCCGCCCGACGCCGACGCCGACGCAGCAGACGGTAGCGCAGGCTCTTTCCCCGCACCCCGCCCCCAAAACCCCATAAACCTCCGCCCGCTCTTCGCTCCTACACTCTTCGCGCCCCCGCTCTTACTCGTCCACCCCGACGCGCTCGACTTGGTCGGGCTCACGCTCGGCGCGAGCGGGGACCCCGCCAACCCACCCGAGGCGTACCCATACGTCGACGCGGAGGACGAGAACCCCGACTTCGTAGGCGAGAGCTGCATACTCGGGCGCGGCGGCGGCAGACTCCTCGTGCTCGTATTAAACAGCCCGCTCGCCACGGGCGGACGCAGCGGATGCCCCTGCACGTCGGGCGAGGACGAGGTGCTCAGCCGGGCGAGGTACGCCGGGCGCGGGCCCTGCGCGTCGTGCTCGTCTTGAGCGGCGTTCCTCTCAAGCGGGTTGGTACTCCGCTTCCGCCCAAAGAACCCCAGCCCCCTGCGCCCGCCGTCGGATTTCTGCGGCGACGGCGGCCCCGCATACGCGAGCTTGCGACCGTTAGGCGTCGACGGGCCGGCCCCTGGGGCGAAGGAGACGTATTCGGAGGTGGGGGACGAGTCGGTGGAGCCGTATTGCGTCGAGTGCGTGTTGTTAGCGGTGTGGGGATGTAGCCGCGAGGAGGACGCGTATGGGTCGGGGTCAGGGGAGCCGTACGCCGAAGAGGCCTGAGATTGGGATTGGGATTGGAGGTCTGAGGAGGAGGGCGAGTGGTGGTTTTTGTTGGCGTTGTTGCGCGTGAAGATGCCGCCGAGGAGGGGCATTGTGGTCTATTAAATATTGTGATTCTCTTCGTGATTTTATTTTGAGGACGCAAGGCGAGGCGAGGGCGAGGGAGAGGGTGGTGGTATCAAGAAAGGTGGAGGGTATGCTGTTCACGGAGGACAAGGGATTATTAGGCGGTGAGCGGATCAGAGAGCGGGATGGCGACGTACGAGTCGGGTTTTGGTCTACATCCACCGGCGAAACGGCCAGGCAGTACACGGGCGAGTGGGTACCCGGACGACGGTAGGATTTGGATTTGAGCCAATGGATTCGGAGTAGCAGAGGAAGAGAGCGAGCAATGCATCAATTAGCATTAATCCACCTGGCATGGAATTGACCACATACGACTCGTGTTTCCCGGAATCTCGTCGTCGGCTGAATGTACAGGGGGTCGCGCTGGCGTCCTGCCTGGCGGAGATAACAAAAAACCGAAAATGCGCGTTCCTGGTCAGACCGGCAATTACACCCAGATCTAATCCGGGCGACGTACCACTTCCAATATTATACTCTGCTCTTCGCGGGTCGCGGGTCGCGGGCTGGCGTTTTCGTTCGTTCGCTCGTCTGGCTACAGGGCGCGCAGAGCTAGGAGAGAGTGTGGGCCATTGAGCGAGAGTCGAAAATGATTTCAAAAACGTATGACAGCCTACACACCTGAAACGCGGGCCGTCCAAGTGCGTGCTGGCGCCCGTTCGTCGTTCGTCGGCGTAGTGGTGCGCGGGAAGTCAAAAGTTGAGCTCTAAACGGCACACAAGGCACGAGGACGAGTACGAAATGAGCAAAAGCCAGTCCACCCTTCGAAATTCCCTCGACGTACACAAGGCCACCTCGTGTCCTGTATTCGTATTCCCAGCAAAAGCGCTTTGTAGTCGTAGTCCTGCCCAGCGAGTCGGTCGGTGGTCGGTGCCAGCGAGCACGAAGAGCGAAGTGGATAGGTGCCGAACGCAAGACGGACCAGGCAAGGCGTATTGTTGTGCCGTGTTTTCTTTGCGGGGCGTAGACGTCACAAATGCCGTGTGGCAACTTTAACCTGTCGACAATGAGACATCTGGACACCACGTTTAGGGTCCAAGTGTTATTCGTTTCACATTTTTTGCGGTCCTGCAAACTTGTGGCAAAGTTTTCTTCTTCCAAGGAACCACCTCTCTGAGGCTTTCGGCAGGTTTCCAAAAGACTAACTTTTAGCACGGTAGCGGGGTTGGAAACGGGTCTCGGCATCACCATCATCGCCAACGTCACTTTCAAGTTCGGACCGAGTTGCCGTCGCGTGCTTGTCTCCCGCAACCACCACGATCGCAATCTTCCGTCAATCGTTCACGTCACTCGCTGGTTTCAAGTTCTCTCTAGACCTGCCTAGACTTTCTTTCAGGGTCACGGCCCTCTTGTGTATCTGCACAGCCAAGGCGAATTAACCACGAGGACCGACGACCGACGGCGATTTCATTTTCATTTCATTCTCCTCCGACCACTCTGGCGCCGCCTTCGCCCGCCCGCACGCGACGTGCAGATCATCATGTATCATCCTGCGGCGGTGGATCGACGTTGCGTTGCTGGATCGACGTTTAGATCGACATCGTGGGCGTGGGCGTGGGCTTCGTCACTGCGCACATCGACTCTGGCTTCAAGCGTCCAGTTTTGAGAGCGTTTGGAAATGGCTTTGAGGACTTCTTTCTATCGGCTCCCGCCTCAGCATCAAATCGCAACCCTCTTGACAACGGACGGACACTTGGGACTTGGGACAGACAGCTCGCTCGCTTCCGCGCCTTCATTCAGAGAGCCTTCAACGTTAACTCAAAATTGGCTCCGCACCCGCCCGCTGCGCAAACTCTCCGCCTTCCCGCCTCGTTCCCGCACACATTCTCCGGGACATGGTACGGCCGACGAATAGCGAGAAGGTATGCAGGCCTTCGAATCGAAATCAACGACTGGAAATCACGACGCTCGCTATGAGAGCTCTTCCCCCCAAACGTTCGCCGGGCCGCGGTCCGGCCGACGACCAGCGTCGAACATTCAAATATTCTTCCTAGAGTCAAAATTGGCTCAGCATCCGCTCCGCAAACTCTCCGCCTCCGTTCCCCGCAAATCTTCTCCGGGGCATGGTAAGGCCGACGAACAGCGAGCAGGCCTTCAATCAATTGCAAAATCAACAAATCTAGACCTCTCCCGCCTTCGTTCCTGGCAAACGTTTTTCCTCCGGGCCGCGGTACGGCCGAAAATGACAAGCCAAGCCAACCCCATCGTCGAACATTCAAATATTTTTTCTAGAGTCAAAATTAAACCACGGAGGCGCGCTCTGGAACCTCTCCCGCCTCCCTTCCCCAGAATATCATCGTTTCTTGTAAGCCGTAGTACACCCGATGAAGAAGAGACCACCAAGCCTTCAAACCGTCAAATCAAGTAACAACCTCGCTATTCTTCCGAGCCGTGACGGTGGTATCCCTGACGAGCTGCGAGCAGGCCTTCAAACCTTCAACTCAAAAATCAAATCAAGTTATCCGAAACTCGCGCACCCCCCTTCCCCGCAAGCGCTCTTCCGGGCCACCGTATAGCCGAGCCAAGCCAAGCCAAGCATCGAACATTCAAGTCCTCTGTCTTGGAGTCAAAATCAAATCAGGTTACTCCCGCGTTCTGGAAACTCGCCCACCCTCCTTCCCCGCAACCGTTTTTTCTCCGGGCCGCGGTACGGCCGACCGACACCAATAGCAGGCCTTCAAACCGTCAACTCAAAATCAAATCAAGTTACGACCTCGCTCTGAGACCTCTTCCGCCTTCCTTCTCTCTCTCTTTGCGTACCTCGCTCCTGTCTTGATCCTCCAAGACAAGGTGGTTGTTGACCGTCACTCCATCCACTGCGCTGGTCGATTCGAGAACGCCTCCCACCCGGTTGCCGGCCCTCGCTCTGAGACATTTCCGCCTTCCTTCCCCGCAATTGTTTTTCTTCCGAGCCGCCGTATGGCCGAAGAATGACAGACCAGCAAGCCTTCGAACCGTCAACTCAAAATCAAATCAAGTTACGATCTCGCTCTCGAACCCCTTTTACCTTTCTTCCCCGCAATACCGATCTTTCAGCCTCTGTCGATCAACGTCAGATTGCGATATTTCGTGGGTTTCCCGTCGTAATTTCGAGGACACGTGGGTTCGAATCCTACCGGAGCCGTACAAAATCTCATTGTGCCTTTTTCTCCTGCTTGTTCTGGTGTCCCTAGATCTCAAATCTTCTCGACGCAACGATTACTTTATGATTCGAGGGTTTGGACTTTTCAGCAACTCGAAATCAAATCAAGTTACTATTTGTCACCCTGTAGTGGGCCACCTTAGCACTTTTGCCCTCTGGCCAGCAGGTCTAGCAGTTAATATGGCCAGATGTCCACCCTTGGGTGAGGACCGACATACCAGGAGTGAGGTGGGTCATTTTAGGGCATTTTTACGTCTTGTTTTGAGCCGCCACCGAATTTATTTTCGACCGGACCCCAAAATAGCAATAAACGGGGTAGTGGGCCACCGGCCTAATTCAGGCGTCGAGACTTATACCAAGCAGCTTGGAGTACTCACAATGACTCAAGAGGTTCTAATGCATGATTGTATACCCTCAGAATGGGAACTAAAGATGTACAAGGGTTATAACTAGTGGACCTTCTGGGAAGGGAGGGTGGCGGAAACCGCTGTCTCGACGAAATCGCCTGCGCTACAAAGTAGAGAGACCAATATTGGGTAAAATTAAGTTCTGGAGGGATATATAGGAAGTAATGGGACATACCGAGGTACATTGGATGGTCCCTCCATAGCAGTAACCCTCCAAACAAAATCCATTTGTTTCCCACACCGAAATTGGCTAGTTCGATGGAATAGCTCACAGCGAATGCGAAGATGACCGGTGGAGAGCGGAATGGAATGATGAGGGCATCTGCGTGCATGTAGCCAGTGTACATACCGAAATTTAGGGCGGCAGCAATGTCCGGTGCGTCGCCATAGGGCAATCCATCTTGGGAAGCGCACGAGAAGGGCGGGCCGCTTTTGGACAGTCTAGCGGAGATTCCAACTCATTCTGGCGTCTAGTGTCCACGGGGGACATTGCCCCATGTAAAGGCAACAAAACGAGCCCACAAAATGGGAATCGGGGGAGAATTGGTCGAGAACGAGAAGAAAGAAAAGGGCGAGTGGTGTTCGGAGATAAGGAATGATCAATTCTCACCCTACCATCGGAACCAAACGGACCACAGTTTCCGATCAATACATCACTCCGGCTAGAAATTTGATGAACAACATCCTTATACATCGTATTCCATCCTCCAAGCACGAAACCACGCACTTCTGCAACACAAGAGCCTGTATTATCCAAGTGGCCCAGTACCCCGACTGGCCCAGTACCCAGTCGCTAATAGTACGACTCTCGCCCTCCAAGCTCTTCCACCCTGCTTCCCCGTAATACTGATCTTTCAGCCTTTGTCGATCAACCTGAAATTGCCTCCGCCTATATTCCGTGGTTTTCTCGTCGTAATTTCGAAGAGCCGTAGGTTCGAGTCCTACCGGAGCCGTACAAAATCTCATCGTGCCTTTTTCTCCTGTTTGTCCTGGTGTCCCTAGATCCAAAATCTGCTCGAAGCAACGATTACTTTATGATGGTTTGGACTTTTCTGCAACTCAGAATCAAATGAAGTTACGACCCTCGCTCTTGAAACTCTTCCGCCTTCCTTCCCCGCAATAGTGATCTTTCAGCCTCTATCGGTCAACCTGAGATTGCCTCCGCCTATATTTCCTGGGTTTTCTCGTCGTAATTTCGAGGACACGTAGGTTCGAGTCCTACCGGAGCCGTAGAAACTCTCATCTTTACTTTTTACCCTGTCTGTCCTGGTGTCCCTAGATCTCAAGTCTTCTCGCCGCAACGATTAATTTACGATTCAGAGGGTTTGGAACTTTTCCTGCCTTCACACCGGCAATCACGAAATTTTGGATGAGCCGAGCCGCAAGTCGAAATTCAAAGCGTCGAATTGACAATAGTTGGGCCTGAAACCTAAGCTGATTCTCTGAGTTTTGTAAAAGAATTCATGCGCACTGAAAGCCAAAGCAAAGTCTTTGTGTTCAACTTCAGTGAAACTTTAATGGTACTCAAAGTTTCAGTTTACAAATAGTGCAAGCTGAAATTGTGTTGCGAAACCATAGGCATCAACATGCAAAACAATGTAGCTGAAACCAATACGGATTCTAGCATTTCAGGTGTGCTTTCACCTCACCGGAAATCAAAGCCGAAACTTTGCATTTCGAACCAGGTGAAATTGAATCTGGTTTAATTTCACCTCGTTCGAAATGCAAAGTTTCGACTTTGCTTTCAGTAGCGCTGAAAGCACACCTGAGACACTAAATTTTATATGAGTTTCAGCTCCAGCTTTTTGTATGTTGATACCTCTAGTTTCGCAACATGGTTTCGGCTCGCCTTTTTTGTAAACTGAAACTTTGAGTACCATTAACGTTTCAGTTAAGTCGAATACAAAGATTTTTCTTTGGCTTTCAGCGCACATGAATTCTTTTACAAAACTTAGAGAATCAGCTTGGATTTCACGCCCAACTATTGTTAACTCAACACTTTGAGTTTTGATTTGCGGCTCGGGCCGCCCGAAATTTCGTGATTGCCAGTGTGCTTGGTCAACTTTCCATTTAGGCCGGACCGTTGATGCGTGAGTGCATCGCCACAGATCATCACTCTTCTCTCTCACCGCATCACCAATCCACCACACCTCTTCGCCGTCGAAGGTGCATCTTTTGAACCAAGTCTTCGAAGAGCAATGCCACCGCAGATGCGCGGTCTGTAGATATACACCCACCACAGACCCTTCGGTCTCAAGTTCCTCTGTGGCAACTCTGTCTTTTCAGTTCTTTTCAGGAACGGCGCGCTCGATCTCGTCAAGTTTGAACTTTTGGTACTCTGAGGAATGCAACCAAATGATCTTGACCCGCCTTGTGATCGACGCTCATCTGGCTCGCAACTCCCCGTTCCGATTCCCTGCAGCCTTACCCTCAAGATGAAAACGACAAGAGGATTACGTCGCAAGACCCATCGTGGACTAGTTCACAGTTCTCCCTTTCGAAACATTCAAGTCTCGTATTACAAACTCTACCGCACTGCTCTCTTCTGTCCTGGTCGTATTCAAACCCAGAAGACTGTCTCTACCTCCAACCGCGCTCCACTTTGTCGCGTTGTCTGCGCCCAGGGAATGGTTAGTATCCCTGTAAATGCACTTTCGAAGAGAACGAGCTCGTAAGGACCCACTTTTCCCTCTGTTCTCGCCCGCTGCCGTGCATCGACTCCCCAGACGCACAAGCCGTTTCTTCTAGAGGGACGATTTATTATTCATCGTTCTCCCTACCTTAACACGCATAACGACGCATCCATTTGCTTGGGAATTGCATTATATTCGGCGGCTACGCGGTGCTCAAAATATCTGGAGGATCGTCAGGTGCGATTCGGGTCCTTGCAATCTTCAACCATGCGTCCACAGCGTATTTGTGCTCCCAGATAAATTATCCAGACTGAATCCTCTTCTTGCCTGATGCAGCACCGGCGCGTCGCACCCATATCGAGCCGGCAGCAGGCTCTGACGACGAAACGACAGGACAAATCTGAATGGAAGGGTTTGTCCTGACGTCGCCCACATATTGGCCACCGCGATACTCAGCTGCCGCAGAGTCAGTCCTTCGTCGTCGTCTTGCCTCGGTATGCAGGTACTAATGCCGCTCAAGACGCAGTGTCGTGCGCGCAAATGGCCATCCGGCAGCAAGGACGAATGGGCGGCCTCTGGTACGGCGCGCGTCTAATGTTAGCTATGCTCGTAGATTTGTTGACCCTCCTCTCAGAGATTCTGGAGGTCTCAACCGAAGATGGTGGGCCAAACCGTCGCGCCAAACATCTGGATTGATCTAAATTTCGCCTCGTCCAACGCATCACCTTCCAACGTCATCGAAACGCGAAAGTATGGAAAGTTAAGTTCGTCTGGCCTTATGCAAACCGACTGAGGGAATCGGACTGACCTTGTCAGTGCCTTGCAACGTCTTTTGCAATTGATCATGTTTGTCCCCCAGAGATCTCTGTTCAGAGTGGCAAACACGGCGTCGATGTTGCAGAGGGAAGCACGAATTTCACGAACTGTGCGTCGCACGATGTATATGCATTGAAATATCGTCTAATGTCTGTAGGCTGGTACAACAGGAGAACTCGTCTCTTGCTTGCAAGACGCTCGGGCAGGACAAAATCGCGCCGGAAACCAACGAATGTTTGGGCCGTCTGAAACAAGGCACGGAGGGGCACACCGTGTACCTATGCCGCGATATTCTGTTACTAACCACTCCGGATTAGGGAACCGCGACTCGCGTGCTCAGGGAATCGGCTGGTGAGTTCATATGGTTGCGCCGTTGCGTTTCCTCCACCGCTGACATGCTGGGCTGTAGGTGCTTCCACACCGGATCTCGGATTCTTAACGCACTCTTCAACACGGCCGCACATCCTCAAGATGAGCATGCAACTCGTGGTCTTCATACACCCACCGCCGGTCTGCGACACTTGTGCAATTACCGACGTCTCGATACCAGGGGAGAATTTCCTCTGTGCTTTGCAGGTGGTTCTTCACGGAGTTTAGTTGGAATATGGCTTGATTCGGTGCGTCTACATTTCATTCCTTCAGTTCTCCCACTGATTTCCCTTCCTCCCTACCCATGCAACGCGAATAGATTCCACTCCTCGTGGATCTAGATGCGCCGTCCATCTATTTGCTGCCACCTTTCCGCCGACGGTTGACTCCTGCATTTTTTACCGCTCGCTCGCAAACATTGAAATCGGGAGCTTCACAACCGTATCAACTTTTTTGCAGCCCCGTCGTATCTCCCTTTCTACTCTCACCCGACCCGGGTCCGAGGTCGTTCCCTTATCCCAACCGCTCAATCCTCCTCGATCCTCCCGCACCTGCGCGCCTCCCTCTCGATATACTGATCCCGGGGACAAATTGCCGACTCGACCGTCAAACAACGCTGGTTCCCCCGTCAAACCAGGTGCATTCCAGTACTAGTCAGAGGGAATGCAATTGCATCTTACCTGACCGCTTTCATTCTATTCCTTTCAGATCTTAGCGATTTGCGACCAGGGTAAGCCCGCCTTGTACCCACTCAAACTGACTGCAGCAGTCGAACCCATTGTGCCGTGGAATTTCGACACTCCTGTGAAGATTTTCCTGTGAAGATTTGAAACGCTATCTCAGACACGGCAACGGTGCAAGTTCCGGACTAGCATTCCTAGCAAATGTTTAACTTTGTTCCTCAGAAACATTCAGATGACGAGGAAAAGATCTCGTCTCCCACTGACGAATCACAACTGCCGTCAGACGCGTCGCCACGGCCTTTGCAATCGGCCATGTATAAATATCTGCGGTCATTGCCCTCCTTCCGTGCCTTGGAAGTGGCTCTCCGCGGAGTATCAAGTGCGACTTTATTCGGTGCGCCTGTATTTCATTCCCTCACTCCCCCATTAGGTTAGCGAACCCCCCTCCCCAATGTACGGCAAATGGATGGTACTGCCGGTGGTTCCAAATCCGCCGCGCATTTCTGTGCCGTTACCTCCCCGACGTTAACTCCTGCATTCCCGACCGCTCGTTCGGAAACATTCTCGACAGCTGCACCCGTATTGTTTTTTGTGGCACTGTCATATCTCTCTTTTCTACCCGAATGTGCGTGTTCCTTCCTGGCTTCATTTCAATCTTGTCTATACTCATCTATATCTTACCGCCGTCCCCGTTCCGACCACCACTCTCACACGAGACGAACTGGCGTTCGAACTTGCGCGCCTTTGCCCACGGATTCTCCTCGTTCCGCCCACACCTTCGCGCCTCTTCCTCGATATGCCTATCGCGGGGATATTTCGTCGAGTCGTTGACTCGACCGCCAACCACCGCTAGTTCGACCGTCAAACCAGGTGCAGAGGAAATGCACTTGTATCTTATCTGACCGCTCTCATTATATTCCTTTCAGATCGTTGCCTCCATTCACAGATTTCCTTGCCTTCCCATCAAGTCCTAAAGTACACGGCATGCAAGGCTATCATCTTTCATTCGGCTCTCATCTCGAATTAAAATTCGAACCCCCCTCCTCCTAAATCGCCGACAAGTCAACTCCGAAGGCCTGATGGACGTTGATTATCCTGTCGTTTATGGTGCGTATAGTCTTTCTCTTTGTTTCTCCTCGTGGGCGGGGGAGTACCGGGCTGACCTTTGTTGGCCTGAACAGTTTTGTTCGGCCTCAGAAACTACGAAGGTGATCTGAATTTGGTCCTGGCGGATTTCATCATATTCGCCTTCCAGGCCAGCTCCTCCTTCACCGTAAGGGCACCCAGCCCCACATTTCGCGGAGCGCGCGACCGTGGTGGGCATGTTACCTTCTTCTCATCATCACTAACACCTTCATTCAGTGGTCATCCATGATCATTCGCAGACTGTGTTCCACGGCAATTACCCTTGGGTTCACCGTTTCTCGGTACAACATTTCGCGCTCCACTGTCCCCTCGCATCCACGGTCTACGTGAGATTCGATTCAGGCAGAGCCTTACGTTCTCTCCTGGATTCAGCTGGCGACGTTGAGTACCTTGCCTTTCTGCTCCGTGCTCCCCCAGGTTGACTGTGTTGGTTCCAGGTGTTTCTCCAGAGATTCAAGTCGCATCTCTGGAGTTTCTCTGTCGCCTGTGTGATTTTTCCGGTGAGCCATGGCCTGTTCAATCAACGGCATGCAGACAAAAGTACAATAAGCTTTGTGCTGATCATATTGGCGCGTTCGCTGTTTCCCTTCTGTCCGGTTACGGTGATTCTTTCCTGCAATTTCGAAGGTACGCCTACCATTAATCCTCATAGAACGGTTCTGACCCGCCTGTTTCTGAACCCGTCGCCTCGAATCTGTTCAGTCCTCGAACCTATCTTCATAATTTTAACTGACGTGTTTCAGCTGCAATCCTTCCTCCGAGAAGTCCTGGTGGATCGCCGTACTTCTTTTTAGTAAGTATTCCCCGTTTGTGCGCCAACATGACTCTGCCTGAGGCCACGAATCCTCTAGCGTCGGACGAAGGGGTTCGGCGCTCGAAACGTGTGTGCGCGCCTCTTTTCAATTTCAATTCTTTAACCACTCACCATGGCTGACAGATACTCAGAGAGACAACGACTCTAAGAATCCGGCGTCGACATCTGGCTGGCGATTACAAACAGCGAGAGCGAGGCAATATACATTTGATTGCGCGGGCGGGTCAAGAAGTAGTTACATGAGCTGACGAATCTGTGAGGCGAGTCGAAGATGGAAATTGGATTAAGAAGAGTGCGAGGTCGGTATGCGTAGGGGCGCGGACGCGCCGAAGCGAGGGAGAGAGTATCAAAGCGATGATGTATGGACGAGGGGAGTCCAAGAAAGGATACACAAGAATGCAAGGAAGGAATCGAGGGCTACAGTGTGCTGGGAAGGGTATCGAGTTGGGCCAAGAAGACGGTATATACAATAGGGTTCGACGAGTGATGCAGTCGCGGCGAAGGGGACTGAGAGATAATTGCGAGCGAAGCGAAGCAATTACCCTAAACGCACGTGACGAGCAGAGGGCTGGGAAATGCGGACGGCTCAGGGGCTCCGACTGGCGTGGCTGTACACTCCCAAAGAAGTCGCCCAAACTTGTTCAAATCTTCTCGGATTTCGATGTGGGTAGCACCAATCGATAACGCTCTTCCCGGGTGTTCGACTGATACCAAAATTTGAACCGACATACATGTCAAAGAGAACGAAATTATTAGGAGGATTTCCGCTTACGATATTGTGCTGACTGCGCTTCGCTCGCACCCAGCGCCTCAGCGGATCACTAGTTATGGAGTTCAAGAAATATTGGCGGACACCGACACTGTTCAATCGGGACTCGTCCCCAGCTCCGCGCTCAACGCCAAGCGCAGGAAATTGACACCGGGCGACCCAGGGGATCCGGACGCGCCGTTCGCAGTCGCAGCTCCATTCAAGGGGAACTCGGGATTAAAATATCGGAAGGGGGGAGGGGGGGGGGGGGGGGGGTCTGGCCGAGGCTGAAAAAAACTTCTTACTATAACTTATGGGAGGGGAGAAAAGGGCTGGGAGAGGCATTATAGAGCTTCTGGGAGGTAAGAAATGTCGAATTCTGCTTCCTATTTGCTTCACGACATGTCAAAACAATATTTCCACCCTAGTTTAACCAAAAGGTGTCTTGAAGTGGTCTTGGAGTGGGATTTGACAAAATTCTGGAGGTCTCCTTGAGGTCATAGCAGCATTTTGGATAGGTTCTAGGACCATGGCATGTATTTTGAACAATAAAATCAAGTGGTAGTCGGGCCTGAACTAGATCCACTAGGTGGGGGGAACTCCGGGGGGAGCGGCCCGGCGACAGGGGTGGGAAACACCTTCCCGATATGGGGGGGGGGGGGGGCTCCAGGACGGCCTGAAAAAAACTTATCGACCCCCCTTCTGACTTTTGAATCCCGAGTTCCCCTTGGCTCCATTCAACGCAGAAGAATTCGGTACACCCGCGCTCCCGTGGCCATTCGCAGCGTCCCTGTGCGTTGGGATGTTGTGGTCATGGTGCGAGGGGGTGAGGGCGTCGTTCTGCAGCCCGTTCAAAGTCAGGGCATGGTTGGAAGTAGGCGGATTCACGGTATTGTGCGAAGTGGAAGAAAGCGAAGAACCTGCCAGGGGAGGCATCGGCATAGGATACAGATGAGGGAGGAGAAACCAAATTAAAAGAAAAGAGAGGACACACGATGCGACGGCAACGGCTGTTACGGCGGCGTGCGCGCGAGGAGGCATAGAAGAATGCGGGTAAGTACAAATGGAAGACATACGGCGACACGCACCGCGCGCGCGAACATAGAATGATGTGCGGGGGCATGGTCGGAGCCCGCAGATTTGAGCCCATAAGCCACGAGCCCTCAGCCACGAAGAGTACGCGGGGACGGCTATAGGAAAACGCGCCAGCGGCAGTGGAATGTGCGCACAAGGGAAGGCAGAACGCGAACGCTGTCCCGCAGTTATGACGCGACCGTGGCATCAGTGTAGAGCGCGCGGCATGGACGTCCTCGTGGTGCGTTCCGTAGAGGGGAGGCACCACGAGTGCGCAAAAGAATGCATCGACGTCGCGCATGCGCCGAACCGCCGAATGGAAGTGAAGGACGACGTACCGAGCGCGGGGTAGACGACCCGACCGGGAGCGGGAGCGGGCGCCCCCGAGTACGGGCTTTTCGGGGCGCGGTCGGGAGTGGGTGCGCTCGAATAGGTCTGTTGCACAACTAGAATAAACGCGCCTCAGTCGCTGTGCATCCAACACAAATTGCAAGGACGTGGCGGGCAAGGAAATTGAGAAAACAGTAGTGGTAAGACGTACCATTCTCCCGCGATTTAAATTACTCCGCCTCAACGCAACCGTTTCGTAGCCGTCTCAGTCTTACAGCAGTTGAGGCAGCGCACCCGCCGCTTAATTTCGTGGCGGCGTTGTCTGTGGATACCACGAAGATTCCCGCGGCAGCACCTCATTCGGCGGATTACACCGGGGGCACGGAGGGGGAGGTGGCGGGGGAAGGCGCATGCGGGCCGTAGCGCGGCGCGTATTGCGGTTGGCTGTTTTGGGGTTGCGGCAGCTGGTGCGCATGGGGTCGGACGGATACTGGTCTTCGTGTGTGGATGCGTGTACGGGTGGTGGGTGTATTGTGGCGGCGATCGTAACGCCAAGAAAAGTTCATATATTTCCCACGGGCCTTGCAGTCGGAAATGCTTCTAGCTAGGAAGGAAATGAGCAGATATGCTGGTGGCAGGTGAGATTAGTGTAAGTTCAACCTGCATCAATTAATACTCACCTTTTTGAGTAGTTTTTTGCACCAAAAGTGCAAAAAACACGCCGTGCGCGCAAAATTTGAATTTTTCACCGATTTTGTGACTAAGTCCGAAAATCCCCTTGGTGACCCGTGACCAGTACGAAAAAGTTCGTATATTTTGGCCTCTGTGACGCGTGACATACGAATTGAATGAAATGGTACAGTACCAGGGACAAAATGTAGGGTTGAGCATGATAAAAGCAGGAACTCAACATACTTAGCAGATAATGTTGCGACGTCGGAGATAGCGAGCGATGGACTCGAATATTCCAACATGTGGAGCAAGGGGGAATCATCATTAAAATTTTATATATACAGTCATAAAGTTTTTTTATTCAAGATTCTGACCCCCCTCCCCCCTATATGAGGAAGGTCATTCCCACGGCTATCTCGGCAATCACTCACTTGCGTGGACCCATTTCGGCCCGCAGTGAGAAACGTCGAGGTAAGTTGGTTTTTTCAGAGGGTGTACCATGCCTGAATAATGTGTGAGCCATTTAATGATGGGCTCTGCAAATATTCAGGTTGTTTCATTGGAGATCAAACTGAAGATGATGGGTGACCAAAAACAGAAATAATGACCGTTCTCATGTGTTGACCACCAAACTCGTCAATATTTTGGCCTAGAAAGGGTTTTCGAGGGCCGACAGGTCCCCTGGGCCACAAAAATACCATTATTTTTCTTTCAAGTGGCTCAAAATGGTTTTTGAGTGAATTCACAATGTATGTCAAAAAGTTTTTTTATCCAACATCTGGACCCCCCCTCCCCCCCACCCTATATCCGGAATTTCAATAATGATTCCCCCTTGATGTGGAGCGCATAAAAGCATCTGACGGATGTAATTCAGACCGTGCTGACAGCACTCTACGCAATGCGTGTGCCGCTTTAAACACCGAATAGGCGGTAGTTAGGTTCGAGGCGGACGAAGCCCCCTCCGCTGGGAAACTGGTTGTACGAGTGTGTGAAATGGGGATTAGCGACCGGGGGGAGTCATACTCGAGGTACGCTGCATTCCATGAGGTTCGACTCTTATCCAAGACTTTCCCCGCGACTTCTTTATTTATCGACGCGACGCGTGCTGCCGTAACCACCTTTGAAAGTTGGTGAATCCTGGGCAAAGGGTGAGCACTATCAGCAACACGGAGGTTTATAGGCAGCTCATAGAGCTGCTCAAAGCATCGGCGAGCGAATGGTTGCAATCTATAAGTAGGCTCAAATATCATTGTAATCTTCCTTGTAATAAGTACACTGATTTGCTGTCGAAATCTTCTTTGCAAGCCTCTAATTCGCGTCAAAATCCATGGCTTTAGCAACATCACTCCACTCGTCCAGATTGTCCAGCGTCCTCTTACACTTGGCCCTCACATCCGCCTCCGCATCCACCCCGAGCACCAGATTCCCCGGCCACTTCTTCCCACTCGCGCTCCCTTCCCCGCGCACCACGTCCACCACCGCCTCCATCGCCTTCGCCGGGTCGCCCCGCTCAGTCCCCATCAGCGTCATCACGCGCGTGAGGGCGAGATTGCGGTATGGATCGTACTCGGCGATGGGGTTCGCGGTGTAGAAGGGCTGGCGGGCGATGGCGGTGCGGAAAGAGCCGGGCTGGACGAGCAGGACACGGATGTTCAGCGGCGCGACCTCCGAGGCGAGGCAGTCGGCGAGAGCGTGGACGGCGGCTTTGGACGAGCCATACAGACCTGTAAAGTGTTAATTAGTGTGGATGTTTCGTTATATAGACCCCGGGACGCGCCATATCCCTGGAGAAAGGAAATGTGAGGATGGAATGGAAAGAGACGAAAGACGCGTCGACGCACCGGAATCTCGGGCTTCCACGCGGTCCTACTGCCTATAAACACGATCGTGCCCGCTTTCTGTGCGCGCATGTGTGGCAGCGTCCCCGACACCACGTCCATGACGCCGAAAAAGTTGACGTCAAATTGCTTGCGCAGGCGGTCCGACCTGAAGTGAAAGGGTGTGCTAACTTAAACGAGCAACTGAGCGCGACGCACCCTCCCTCCTCGAGCAGCCCTCCATACCCCATACCCGCATTATTCACCACGACGTCCAGGCGGCCCCAGATCCCCGCGGCCTCAGCGATCGTCGCGGTAATGACGGCCGCGCCCGAGGTGACGTCCAACTCCCGCGCGCGGACAAAGTCAGTATTGTCTGGAGTTTCTAGGTGCTTGATGCTTTCTAAGCTGCGCGAGGTCGCGATAACACGGTCACCGTGCGCGAGGACAGACGCGACGAGGGCGCTGCCGAGGCCGGAGGAAGTGCCTGTGTCCGGGTGAGTGCGTTTGTGTAGTTCGCGCAGATCAGTCAGATTGACGGTGGGAGCAGCAGGAGGCCGACCTGTAATGAGCCAGACGAGGGGCGTTTTCGTGTTATTGGCCATGGGGACGCTGGATACAGTTCTAGAGGGAGGAAGCGGGAGATAATGGTGGTACAAGTCCAAGTTCACGTCGTGGTTTGACACGTCTTTTGAAATACTGTACCCCAAACTTTCCGGAACTCTGGGGTGCCAATTTTCAAACTCGGAACTCCGCGGGAACGCGCATCTTTGAAGTATGAAACAGTGGTCGCAAGTGCCGATATCGTCAAGACCGCTACCGGCGACGCAAGAGCTGAACCAGTTCAACAGCGGGAACCAGTAGTTTGAGTCTGCTTCCGTGCCTATGCGAAGGTTACAGTCAGGCGGAGATCCATTCTCTGTTCACGGACCCACCGCTATATTCTCGCTAAGACGCCGTCATGTGCAACGCTACACATTTTTCTATTTCTGTGTGCCAATGCGAAAACTGTCACGGTCAGGCATATCCGTTCAATGACCTTCTAGGCGAAAGGAAAACAAAACTTCCCACTACTTGAAGTGGTTCCGTCAAAATTTCGTTCGTGAACCCACCGCTGTATGAGAACTTTCCGACTGTTTGATTTGGTTCCTTCAAGATCTTATTCGTGGACCCACCGCTGTATCCTTCTATGGCGTCTTGGGCTCTTGAACCATGTGCAACACCACAACTTGTTCTATTTCTGTGTGCCAGCGCGACACGGTCCAAAGCTCCGAAAGGAAATCAGAACCTTCCGACTGTTTTTGATCTGGTTCCTTCAAAATCTTGTTCGTGGACCCTCCTTCAACGGCGTCTTGGCCTCTTGCCCCATGTGCAACACCACAGCTTTTCTATTTCTGTGTGCCAGCGCGACACGACTCAAAGCTCCGAACGGAAATCAGAACCTTCCGACTGTGTCACTTGGTTCCTTCAAGATCTTGTTCGTGGACCCTCCTTCAACGGCGTCTTGGCCTCTTGCACCATGTGCAACACCACAGCTTTTCTATTTCTGTGTGCCAGCGCGACAACTGCGCGACACGACCCAAAGCTTCGAACGGAAAGCAGAACCTTCCGACTGTGTGCCTTGGTTCCTTCAAGATCTTGTTCGTGGACCCTCCTTCAACGGCGTCTTGGCCTCTTGCACCATGGGCAACACCACAGCTCTTTCTATTTCTGTGTGCCAGCGCGACACGGTCCAAAGCTCCAGGCGAGTCCGTTCAGTGTCCGTCTGGGCAAAAGGAAATCAGAACTTTCAGACTGTTTGATTTAGTTCCTTTAATTTGACACCTGGGCCGCCAACTTCGCAGAGTTCGAAAACACAACTTCAGTCGAGGTTTTGACAGTGTATACATTCTATAGTCCTTAGTTCTAAGGAATAAAAAATCCTAAATTCCGATGCTCGCCTACGCGCACCGCTGTGCGGCGAAGCTCTGCCCAACGTTTAAACATCCATCCTTGTGCACAAGTTGAAATTCAACGTACCGGGCGGGCGAACGTCCACGTTATACATCCCAGCCACGCGCGCGAAAACGCGACCTCCATGTAGACGTACATGTAGTGCCACTTGCGGCGGAACATCTCTAGGGCATGCGGGTCGTTCAGCTCCGGGTAGCGTCGCTGGAGGGACGCGATCAGCTCGGGCGTCCAGTTTTCGTCCAGGCGCCTATACAGTGAGTGCAGTCTCGTTAGATGAACTTATGAAGGAAAGAGGGATCATCCGCACCGTCCCCATTCGCGCAGGCACCTCGGGTAGTCTGGGCATCGGCGTCAACAAACGACGATGCGCTCGCCGCTCAGTGACTCACGCGTAGCAAAATCCTCGATGGTGTCGATGCAAAACCGGCCCTTGAGAGTATTCTGAACCTCTTTCGCAAGCGAAAACGCGCTGGGTATCACCGCCCGCCGCCAGTGATATTTCCTAATGAAGTTCTCGCTCCTGCGTAATAGTGTCAGCGAAGGAACCTACGCAGATCGGGACGCACTGGTATTTGATGAAGTTGGACTCGGAGTATGTCGTCGCCGTTAGCACCGCCGCCGAATTCTGTACTTTGAGCGCCCAGTCGATCTGGGAGAGGTATGTCGGCATGTGCTTCGGTCCTACTGCCTACAGATACTGAATCAATAGTGTACTGGGAAGGTAACTTGACGCTTACCTCGAGCATCTCAATTGAAATACACGCGTCAAACGTGTGTTCCCAGTCCGCCGGCATGTCTCGGTAGTCCATCAAATGAACCCGGATCTGCCCGGCGAACCCAGCCGCAGTAATCCGCGCCTCGGCCATGGCCTTCTGCTCGACGGAGAGAGTGATGGTATCGACAGTACACCCCATGCGCGCCGCCTATGCCACAGCTCAGTAAAAATAACATAAAAGCAGCTTGGAACACCCACCGCAATGGACAGCCCGCCCCACCCCGATCCAATCTCCAACAACCGACCGTCGGGCTGGATCCGTGACTTCCGGAGCACGTATGCGATCTTGCGTGCCTGCGCCGCCTCCAGGTCTCCCGGTGCGCGGTGTCCCTCGAGGTCGCCTCGCACTCCGCCATCGGAGCCGTCTGGAGACCAGACAGGGCACGAATATTGCATCTCTTCGCTCAAGAATGCTTGATAGAGCTCGTTGGAGGCGTCGTAAATCGCGACCTTGTTGAAACGTGAGCGCAGAAAGCAGACAGAGAGAGATAGTGTACATTAGCTATCGCCTTCGTATGTCCGTGGCTGAACAGATACTTGATCTTGCTGACGAGGTTCAAGGCGCGGTACAGTGTGGTGCCGGTTTGTCGGTCTATCTCTTGAAGGTTGTTGATGAACAACTGTAGATTAAAAGGGTTTGCAAAATGCATCTCAGGCCTGGGCGGCAACACGCACGTCGAGAACAGCCTTGAGATTGGGAGAGTTGATTTCGCTCGCCATGTACGCCTCTGAGACTGAAAAACTAGTCAGGACGAAGGGATGGCGAAGGAAAACGACCTACAGCCGACATCGTAGGAGCGATACACTCGAAGCCAAAACTTGTCATCCAGAATGCGAAGGGTTGGCGGGTCGTCCTGCCCCGACTTAAGGCTTGAGGAGCTCTTGTCGCTCGTGGCGGCGGCTGTGGGCCAATCGCCAAAGTAATGTGCAGCGCCGCTGGGCTCTATGAGCTCGAGTCGGCCGTGCTTGATTCCGCGCTGCAGAGCGGCCAGAACCACCGTCCGTGCTGGGCATCGCGTTAATGAGAAAGTCTCGGGGGGCCGTGGCCATACCATTGGCGGCTAGCTTGCGTTGAACAAACCCGGGGGCTGCGATCGTCGAGCTGACGCGCGGGGCCGGTAGAGTAGCGTATGCGGAGTGGGAGGTCGACTGTTGCATTGGAGGCGCAAGCTGGAAGGAACGGGAAGAAGAGTTATAAGAGTCTCTGTAATGCAAACGGAAACGGAACCACACAATCACATTGGTCGATGCGATGCGGTCCATATCTCATTTCCCCGACTGATTCCGCGCCAGGAAAATAACACTTCCTTGGTTGTCCACTAATTATAAGGAACAATCACTATGTGGAAGCACGTTGATGATCACGGCAAAGATGGAGCCCGTGCCGTGAGTGGGGCGTCGCATGATCGTCCTAGACGCCGCTGTAAACCAGCCACTTGACTCTCTTTTTCATTGGAACAGTACGACCTACACGGCTAAACTAGAATTAATGGTGTTTAAAGGTGAATCTACGCGAGACTCGTTCATTTGCACGGCTGATTTTCCAACGTTTTTCCTTCTGCTGCTGGAGAAACTCGGCCGCGTCAGTTTCATCCAGCGGGGAACACCGCTTGGTCGGCAAGGCACGATCACCGGCGGATCAGCGCCTCCCCCGTCGGGTCAAGGAAGGGCCGTGCCCAGTGCCCACTGGAGATCCAACCGGAACAATACGAGCCGTCGCTCTATTGTCGTCGGCACGCAATCCACGAGACAATACTACCTCCGGTTGCCTGGATCCGCCACCCTATACCTACGAGCGCCGCTTCCGCTCCTCCGAGTCCCTCACGCGCTCAAAGTACGTCGTCGAATTCTGCCAGTCACGGCTCAAATACTAACGTTGGGACTTTCGTCTGGCTTAGTATTCCCGTTGGGCCCGACTGCCACGCGATTGTTCAGCGTCCTGCTGAACATCGCCAGGTGTGTTCTCCGCGAGGGCATACTCTGAAATCCATTGACTGAGACTTGAATGGTCTGGTTGATTAGCCTTACCTAGTAGTAGTAGTGACTGCATCGTGGGGCCGTCGCCCCTTGCTCCGCATCTTCACGCGTCACTAGGTACTATACTCTTTCTCCTCGCGCATTGAGCACCTGCTAATGCATCTTCACGTGTCACTAGTTATTATTTTCGTCTGCAAATATCGACTCTCTAAATGGTCTCCCATCGCTGTCGCTCAACATGGCGTCCCACGAGCTCGAGACTCTGCGGCTTCAAGCTCTGCGCTCGTCCGAACTTCGTTTCCTCCGATCTACCCGGTTCTCTCCCTGTGCATGGCTCAGCCTTAGAGAAACAGCGTCAACCCGATACACTGGCAGTGCACCTGGTCCAAAGCGTCCACGGCGTGCCACACCCCCTCTCATCTCTGACGCCTCTCTGTTGCACAACTTCCCCATGTTCTTGCAATCCCTGCATGTCAATTTCCCCCGCGCGGCGAACAAACTCGAGCTCAGTGCTGACTCCTCGAGCGTCTCAGAAAATGTCTCTCTCGAGTGCACAGCAGGGAGATCTCCCTACTGTGCACTCGCCTGCACCGTCAGCAGTACAGGACTGGGACCGATTAGAAATGGAAAAAAAACTGGCACATCCCCTTCTTCATTGGAAAACCGCAACCTACAATAAACAATGAAAAAAAAAGTCTTAGCGTCGCCCCAATGTAGGCCATTGCTGTGTTGAAGAGCTACATCTGGATGTGCTGCTAATCAACGCAAGGCGGCAGCGGATCGCTTCTTCAACCACTCAGCCGCCACAAACATCCCCAATCCCACGAAGATAGTGATGCCACTGAAGACGATCGGCCAGACCCAGGTATAATGCGGCGGGTTCAAGAGGGCACCGGAGATGGGAGATCCAGTAAGGATCGCGAGAGCGCCGGTAAGGCCCATAAACCCGATGCGTGTTCTAAGTTTGAGAGTTTCGGGTGGGCATCAATAGAGAACATGAGGCTCAGCGTACCCGACTTCTGAAATGGAACGAGAGAAGGATGCGACGGCGGGTATCGAAAGCGAGATGAAGGCGCCGCTGATCCACCCATACACAATCGCAAAGACCACCAGACCCGCGTCGGAATGACCTGCTGCAAGGAAGGCGAATGCCATGCATCCGCAGAGGAATACCACAGGCCGGATAACTGAGGTGATGAGCTCAGCACGGGACAGGCGCGAAAGATCAACGCACTGCTGAAGGGACCCCATCTGTCGACCAAGAACATGGGCATGATACGCCCAAGGACTCCCGCTGCGTTGAGGATGGCAACCTGCGGGAACGTGTTTCAAACTCTAGTCATCCGCCGAAGGCGAGATAGTACTTACCACACTGGTCTGGAGTGTGTGAGACACGTTGTGTTTCACCGAGAACAGTTGGATATAGAAGACTGTTGGAAATCAGAACTTTGTACCGCATTCAATGCAGGCGCCGACTCACATGGAATGAACAGGCCCCAAAACGTGAATGCGATTCCCGCACAATAAAACCAAAACGGGATATCCCGCATGATCGCACGCATGTCCACGCTGGCAGGGCCGGCAGGAAGCCGCGTCCGCATGAAGATGTTTGCCAGGCCGAGAAGCGCTAAATCGAGGAACGCAACTGTTCGCACCGCCCACGGAAACCCGGCGCTTGGCTGGTTGAATAGATGATTCAGAATGAGCGGATAGACGACAGCTCCCACTGGGGCACCCGAGAGTATGATTCCGACAGCCAAGCCGCGACGGCGGTTAAAGTAGTGGGCGGCGATCGAAACACAGGGTAGGAAGATGAGGCCTGGATTCGCCGTAAATTTGAGCATGTAATCAAATCGGAAAAGGAGCTAAAACGAACCCATTCCTATACCCATGCCAATCCCCTGCGCCAGGAATATTTGGTAGTAATGGTGCGGTTTCGCCCAGGACAATAAGAACAAAGAAACGAGATAGATTGCGCTTCCACCGACCAGAGTGTGTCGAAAATAGCCGTGGTCAAAAAGCTAGAAATATTGGATCAGCTTGCGGAGAGAAACAAGACCGCCCAACGCACTCTGCCGCTCACAATAGCCATGGCGAAAAGCAGGAAAGCCTGGACAGTGCTTCTCGGAATGAGCTGGCGCCACTGTGGATATGCCAGCCTTACCCGATCCAAGAAATATCCGACGGCGGGTGCTCGTTGAGGTAGACGCGCGTGTAGTAGTCTTGAAAGACGCCGAAGGTCTGAATCATCCCTGTAACGGACATTGAGCCCAGGGTGATCCCGATGATGAAGACTCTTCCTTACCGAAGGAGGAGAAGGTGCCCATTACACTGAGAATGGTGAGGATCCGACGCCCGGATGATACGAAGAGCGCACCCCCCGGCAACGACAAGCCACGCCGCCATGCCGCCGTCTGGGAACGTCGGCTCTGAGGAGTCAGATACGGCCTGCTCTGACGGTGTTGGCCCGGCCTTTGGCTCAGTATCGTCTCGTTCAGCTTTCATGGGCGGCGTGTAGGTCGAATCGACAGCACGACCTGGCAGGGCGCGGTTCTGCTCCTGGCGGCAGAAGGGTCCTCAAAAATCCAGGAGAAATCTCCCAGGACGTCACTTGGCAAACGAAACGCCGATCTGCCAGGTCACTTGGCGAACACCGATCTGCCGCGTTGGAGATAATCAGAATCCGTGGGGTGGGTTATTCCGCGGAGTTGAATCTGAATATTGGATCGCGACGCATTTCCATGTACTGTTGGAGATAATTAGAATCCGTGGGGCAATGTTGATTGTTATTTGAAAACGGGGTTTAATCTCAATATTGAATCTCGACGCATTTCCGTGAGATGAAGAAAAACGAACTCACTCTGCTTATTTATTTCAGCCACAGAGACACAAATGCCCACCATGCCCACCCAATTGAAACCCCGCACAGAACCACTCATCCGCCAGTCGTCGGCCCCGGCCTACAGCGCCAGCGCCAGCGCGGAGGACGGAATGCGGCTGTCGACACACTCCGCTCTCGCAAGGAGCCCGCTGTTCACGTCGGCAGTGTACGACTTTAGCCTTCCCAAGATACAGCGCCAGGCAAACACTCTCGCGCGCGCGGAAGCCATAACTCGCTCCTGTGGTAAGAGGTTTCGAGCACCGAGATCCGACTTATGAAGCTGACACGGAGCGTAGATTTCACGGTGGAGCAGGTCAACATAGTTTCGGAACGTTTCTGGACGTCGGCGCTACACCCACTCGTCGTCGTGGACGTCGCTGCGCACTCGCTCTCTCTCATCCAGATGAACCTTGTGGCAGGAACACTCTCGCAAGCTGCACACAAACCAGAAATTGCGGAGTTGTGCCGCAAGCTCTTGAATTGGGAAATCTCGTTCGTCCCTCCATGTCTTGTTGAAAGTGCGGCCGTTAACAAAAAACTCTTCGACAGTGGCCATTATCTGCTCACTGAAGTTGGCCACGGCCTCGACACACAGAACCTCGAGACAAAGGCAACACTGCTCGATGATGGATCATTTGAAATCCACACCCCGCATCTCCGAGCTGCGAAATTCATGCCCTGCACCACACCCACTGGCGGGATCCCTCGTGTAGCCGTCGTCATGGCTCGTCTTCAAGCTAACGGAGAATTCCACGGAATCCGTCCATTCGTCGTCCCGCTCAACGATGGCGTCTCTACCATGGCGCCTGGGGTGGCCTGCCGTGCCCTGCCCGACCGCTCTGGCACGCGTCCCATGGGCAACGCCATAACATCATTCACGCATGTTCGAATTCCCGGCTCTGCGTTTGTCGGCGATCTCTCTGATTTGAGCACCTCCAAAATCCCGGCTCGCCTGCACCTCCTGCAAAGCATCTGGCGTCTCGGTGTCGGAACCGCCACACTCGCAGCCATCGTCATCCCGGCTCTCCGCGTCGCCTCCCACTTAACGACCATCTTCGCGCGTTCACGGACCGTCACCAACTCGTCAGGCAAAACGGCGCCCATCATGTCGTTCCGCACAACCCAGACACCAATTATGTATGCCCTCGCGCAGGCTGCAGTCCTCGAGGCGTTTTATCGCTGGATGCATCCGTTCTATATAACGACGGCAGAGGACCGGAAGGGACTGTCCGAGGCCGCGGTGAACATGCGGAATGCGTTGTCTTGCATCTTCAAGACGCTGGCCGTGCAGCATTGGCGTGAAACCAGCACGCAGTTGACGGACCGTCTCGGAGCGAGAGGCCTATTCCTGGAGAACCAGCTGATTTCGATGGAGGTAAGCTTTTATCAGGCATCTTATTCGAAAACACGATGCTCACCGCGGCAAATATCAGGTCGAGCTGCGTGGAATGGCGATTGCAGAGGGAGACGTGCTGGTTCTCTGCATCCGGCTGGCGACCGAGTACCTCCTCGGCCGATACCCACTCCCCAAGCCTCAACGCCTCCACACTCTCATCGCGAAGCACGAGATGGGGATTTTCGTCGAGATGCGGCTCGCACTTGTCGCGATGGGTAAAAACCATCGCTCGGAGGATTTCAACCGTTTCCTGCTACCACGATGCATCGCTCTCGTTCTGGCCATCGGTCAGCGGATGGCCTATGAAGCTGCTCTGGACGCTCACGTACATCCGGCGCTTATTCGCCTCTACGAAGCGGGTGCAGTCCTCCAGGATCTTGCGTGGTACATCGAGAACAAGTATGTTACGCGAGAGACGGCGAAGAAGAACGAAGCGGCGGCGATTGAAGGTGTATTGGAGGTATTGGACACCGTCTTGGCGGAAAACGCGTGCGAGGAGGTGCTTCATGCGCCAATTTTGTCGGACGAGAGGTGGAGCGAGTGGGTGGCGACGCTCCCGCTGAACGAGCAGGCCAAGTTGTGATCAGTAGTACCTTGTGAATGAATCATTTCAATGAGTATGCGGAATGAGCACGTGGAGGAGAACAATGAACGAGCGGAGGATTGTTACGGCGTAAACGCCGTTTACAAATATCCTTCACGATCCTGATGAGCGTGAAGGAGTGCGCAGTACGTGAACGTGGCTTGTAGTCGTGTACGAGAGCACGCCTTGAGGAGTATCGGGTTGATCCTTCAAGATCAAATTGATCGGTCAGGCTTTCTCCGAACCTTCAAGACTGGCGGAAAATGCAGGGGGCGCATTCTGTGCGCAGAGGCAAAGGTCAAACCCTACGTCGAAGGAGTGAGAACGCACAGTTGGATCGAAATAGGCAACACGGGTATATTGGGATGGCGGTATGGATCTCGAATGTGAATCTGCAGGACCAGGGAGTAACTATGCATCATAGAAAATGAAACAGTCGAGTACTTAGGTCGACAGGTCGATTGAAAGTGTAATGTTCAGTGTCGACGAGTTGGCGAGGGCTCGGAAGGGTGAAATCGGCGTAAGCAGCTTGGAGAGCCGAGGGATACATGGGTCATGAAGGCTATTAAACACGTTGAGGTCACCAGGCGAGCGGATGTACGATGCGACAGGGTAAATACATGATTTCGATTCACAGAGGCCCGATGTCCGTGCTATGAGTTGAATCACGTCGTGTGGGCTCCGAAGCGGTCTTAAAATCCGACGACAGAGATCGTATATTGCTTCTCGAGTACCCTGAGTGATGACGGACGCCTTGAAAATCCTGCGCGCGGCCTTGTTGGCAGAAAACACATTTAGGCCTTGACAGATTGTCCGGTGGGTAAAACGGTCCAAGATCGACCAGGAGCGCGCCCCAGGGTGAATATGCGGATTGGGAGTCAAATTTGAGGCCAGTAGAAGGCGGGGTCAAGACTGGGCGCCTAGGACGGTGGTGGATGGGAGAGAAACGCGAGATGTCACGCGTCACAATCACCGATCCGGATTGGGTCCGGACCCATTTGTTTCAGCGAGCCATTTATAAACTATTTACCACAACCCGTAAACTAAACCTAAATAAAAACGGTTTCAACGGTTTAAAGCGGTTTATAAACCAAAGCCGTTGGAGCCTTAAACAAGAGTTGTGGTCCCCCAGAGTCAAAGAGCAGGGTTTCTATGTAGGCAAATACAAGGCATCGGTGGCGTGGTGCAGCGGATAAGTGAGTCGACATCAAAGGTCGCCGAAACCATGGTGGTTCGTGTCTCGTTATGGGGAATCTAATGAATGAAACTGTCTTCTTCACAATTTGGGGCGAGCAAGGTCTCTTCCGACTACGTCGGAGCTTCTTGGTAGCCTATCCCGCAGAATTCGACGGAGTATTTTCCCGCTGGGGCTCTGAGTTTCATTCCATCAGTGTTCCTTAGCATCAGTTGGATATGAATTTCGTTTACCTTGGGAATAGCATCAATGAAACGGACTCCTCCGGTCAACCACTTCTCCTTTATTTTATGATCGGAAACATGCTGCGGTGGGGGTAAGCTTTATCGGATTTGACTGAGGGACGCACAAACCTTTTGGATCTCTTTCCTGATGGTGACCTCGTCTTCTCCGTCTTCAAGTAGTTTTCGTGCCGAGGCGCTGGGCACGATGAACGCAAGGGGGATTTCTCCGGAATATCTAGGTACTCCGTCATGAGGAACGTAGGGTAGGAAATCAAGTGGACCCTACTCGTCTGGGAAGGGAACGACACAGGCGTCGGCAACAAATGGATGGGCCATAAGATGATCTTCAATCTCCGCCGGTGCAACTTGGAACCCGCGCACTTTGATTAATTCCTGAAAATCTTGAGTTACAGTCTGGCAACGTTTTAAAGAAAGCATACCTTCAAGCGATCCACTATAAACAAATTGCCACTCTCGGAGAACCTGACCTCATCGCCTGAATGGACCCAGCTTTGAAGGAAGAAATTAGGGCAATTAAGGCAATCCAACCACGCCGGGGCCTGCTCACCTGTCGACGAAAGTTGCCTTCGTTCTGTGCCCAAGTCAATAGGAGAAAAGTAAATAGATATCAAGACTTACGCAGCCTCATCTCCAAGGTAACCCATCCCGATGGAGGGCCCAGTCATCACTAGTTCCCCAGTCTCCCCCGGGCCACCGTACGAACCATCAGATTTGAGGACTTTGGCAACGAAGCCAGGAAGCATGGGTCCACAGCTTCCGTCGTTTATGCGCTGAAGTGGGGACTGAATGGCGGCGATAATAAGCTCAGACATGCCTAAAATTCGCGCGCTCTAATCAGGTCGTGGTTTACGATGGAGCAGATACAACGGTACCGTATCCCTGCGAGATGGAAACATTGGGGAATATCTCCTTGGCAGTGTTCATGAGGGTAACGGATAAGGACGCGCCGCCGGTGAAGATCAGTTTGACATGACTGTAGTCTCGGGCTTGAACAGAGGGATCCTGCAGAATGGCTGAGTACGAAGCTTGTGTGCGACGACTTTTTCACCTTGCAGATCAAGACCACGTGCGGCGGGACCAGGCTGTACGGAATCAACATCTCCCGGTGCGGTATTTAGCAAGTGGAAACCAACAATAAATGGGAGATATGATATCTTGTGATGCTCGCAAGGAAGCTCGACAGGCTGAACTGGGGGAAAATATCCACGACTAGCTGTGAAAACGGAAAAACTGAATCTTAACCGCGGCCGACGAGCCGAGATTAACTTACTCCAAGGAAACACGCCCAATAGACCTAGATAGTTGATTAATACATCCTTCGAAGGCGGAGGTGGGATTTACATTCACGATTAGCCCGTAAACATGAAAGAAGGGCAGCACTGAGTAAAGGTTGGCTGTTAGCTTCGACGATCAGTGGATGAGGTTCGTACAGCCTGTAACAACGTCTCCCGACAGAAGGGCCCACTGCTTCGGACCCCGAGGTTGACCGTTCTCACGCTGGAGGGCCGCCATTTGGATCATGTTCGCAATTACAGCGTAATGCGACAACATTATCGCCTTGACTCAATGATCAGTGGTGGTCAGGATGGTAAATATCACCCACCTTCGATTTTCCGGTCGTGCCGGAAGAGAAGAATATAAAGGCCGCCTTCGTTCTACCTCCGCCCGGCGACAGCTTCACGTCAGGTAGGTCTGAATCCGATGTCTCTCCCTGGGAAACTACCAAAGATATTGAAATATTGTCGCTTGAAACATCCTTCCAATTTTCAGAGACATCTATGAGGAAGATCGAAGTAACCGGAATGCCAACAGCTTTCGCTGCGGCACTCGCTGTACGAAGGAAACGTTCATCCGTGACAATTTTTGTCGCCTGGCATATTTCAAGGAGGTTGATGAGCTCTTGAGTGGTGTACATCGGATTGGCCGTGCTGGATTGAGGCTCCGATTAGACATCGCAGGGAGAATTAACGCAAGGTACGCACGCGATTATCGCACCCAGGCGGTGGAAAGCCCAGGTAGCCACAACATAATCTACAAATTTCAGGGGGGATTGGGAGAAGATAGCCTCAGTAACCTCACCAACATGGTTTGGACTGAAGAATAAAACTGCCGGTGTGCTCGAAATTTGAACATGCGACCTGAAGTCAAAACCACCCACCGACATCATTTTCCTCTACAGTGAGTCGTCAGCTGTGAATATATAGCCATTCGAAGGAGTCCTACTTATGTTGTGTGCAGCGAGGCCTACTGCAAGATGGCTGGAGCGAGTTTTGAGCTAGGGAATCTGTCAGAGTTACCGGCCTCGAACGACGCCTGGAACGAACCTCGCTGAACGTGAATTTCCGTCCCGTGGTATCGTCGATGAACCACACGTCGTCCGCGCCTCTCCTCATCTCGCCGATCGGATGTACATAGTCGTCGAGCAGGAATTCAGCAACCGTTAGGTCGGCGGGAATCTCAGGGAGGGGGATTTCAGAACGGAACTCGGTCATGATGGTTGCGAGAGTAGTGTGGCGCTCAACATTATATCCTGCGATCGCCGAGACCGGCCCGGATACGAATCGTGCTGAGAAGCCTTCAAGCTTCAAGTCTGGCGAGCGGGGAGTGATACATAAGTAACAGATCAGAACTCGGAAGACGGCGGGAAATCCTTTTTCGGATAGATACCTGATTAGCATCGCCTCCCCTACCGACTTCTGCCGACTACATACATAGTACACCGCTCTGAACGACTCGAACCTACCTTCGTCTGCATGCTTGAACTTGAATCCCAATCCTTGAATCGGACCCACAGCCTCCGAGTTCTGCGGCCCTTCAAGTCACGACATATCTCTGCTACTCGGGAGAAATCTAGGACCAATTGGGCGATGCATTGTGTACTCCTTCCATTCCAAAGTTGTGGGTACAGGTGACCACGGAGTCCCGTAACATACACCCCGGCGCCCCGTTGTTTCTTAACAGGACCATGCTGGGACCATGCGGATACCCTTCAAGTTCCTTACATCTCCCAACAGTTGCACGTCGACGGTTTTTTGTCGTCGAACCCGGCCCACAGCGATATCCAATCCAAATCCACACCGCAGCGGGGATGTACCCGATAACGGGGCCGCCAAGCGAAGGCTTCCACGGTAGTTGTCAACGACCGCGACAGCGGGGATGTACCCGATCAGAGGCTGCCTGGAAAAGACTTTCTCGTGCCTTTCAGGAATGCTCACTGATACCACCGCGTGTGATCCTCAATGAAGGTGGGCGAGTTGGAGTAAATTTGTGTCGAGCAAACAGTAACCTATTTATTTTTTCTTCCCGACAATCTGTTTCGCCAAACTCCTTGCTCATCAGCAAAATGTTTTTCAGCTGGCCGGACCTGGCACTGCTGGCGCACCTGGCGCACCTGGCGGCGTTGCGTGCCAGTAACGCCAGTTTTGGAAAGATTGCCAGATTTGTGTTATCCACCAGAAACTCCTATTTTGCCAGAACTTACCAATTCTAGTCCGATGGCTGCTTATGCCTTTCCCCCATGTTTTATCCGTAATTTGTGGGGTCTAGAGATCCATATATAATCTTTGGTTACATCTTTGGTTGCGGTGAGATAAGTCTTGGATTTCAACAAGGGGGCCCAAAGACAAGAAAAAACGATATCACCTACAAATTTATTTTTTCCCGACTTTCAGCCTACCCCTCCCCCCCCTACGTAACGGTGATGCTATCAAATTGCCCTTTTGAGAAGGATATCCGAAGTGGAGAATATCGACCTGCAACACTTTGGCAGTGTAGAGTGGCCGCAGCAGTGATTTGAGAGCAAGGCAACAGCGGTACATCTGATCAAGAAACTCTCATTGAACCATTGACGCCCTCATACTTGGCATTCACACGGTTGTTAAGTTCAAAACGGACCGCAGTGACCCAACCTTGCGAATGGGATGAGTGAGAGGCCTGAAATGGGGTGTTTGTAGTGGGAAATTATGATCAAAGGCCTGCCTGATATCCTCGCCTCCCCAGCGGACCTTCCTGAGGCAAAATAAAATTGCATACAATTTTTTTTTCCAGCGGACCCTCGACCCCTCCCCCCCTCTACCCCATATGGTAATTGCTTATCTTTGGGCCCCCTTGGATTTCAATTCAAATTACTTGGCGAGTACCTGCTGAAGCGCCTTTGGAAATGGCAAAGAAAACTGAACTGACGCACGGTATCCCGAGCCCTCGAGGCCTGGAATATGGTGTGATGGCTGAACGTTCAGAAATCCGACTGTGTGAAAACCTTTCAAACTCCGCCGATGGTCCGTGCGCCATCAACGATGGCGCAATCACCACGTGCATGTTTGTCGATCCGCAGCCGCCTCTTTGCCCTTCTCTCCCACCACCTTCCCCGTCCCCTCCCCACTACTTTCCGGGCCTTGCCCCGCTCTCTTACCCGCGCACCGTCCGCTACCACACCTCCACAAGGCGGTCCCGAAACACCAGGCCGCACGACCTCAAGGTTCCGTCAAGCAGAGGGCTCGGCCAAATCACCTTCAAGTCGTAACTTCCTTTCAACGGTGCGATGCCCTGCCATACCCCCGAGTCCCTTGCGTGGTCAGCCATCGGCATACCCTCAAGTTGCTCCCGCGTCGATCACCCACCCTTCGCGCGCATCGTGCGGTCGCGCCACAACTCAATTTTTCCCAAATGGTTCCTGCGCTTTCCATGCATCTCTGCCGGTAGCGTCTCGAGATCTCAAGCCTTCCCAGGTCAATGCGGCTTCACGTCCCCTCAAGCCTCCGCTGACCAACCCTCTGCATCGGCAAGCGCTGCCCAACATCCCCGAGAGCGGTGATGACCTGCCGACTCCAAGCAATATCAACGACATTTCCAGGGCTGAACAAGACTCACTGCCCAACATCCCCAAGAACGTGGCGCACGCCGAGCTCCAAGTCATATCAATGATATATCAAGTCTGAAAATCTCAAGTCATTCTTCGGTCCTTGCAATGTCCGCAATCTCCCCCAAGTCTTGCACATATTTCTGGGCTTTGTCTTCTGTCAGCTGCAGATGTCATCGCCGCAGAGCAGTTCTGGGGTGGGGAAAGTGTAGGTGATCTGTGAGTATCGTATTCTGGACAGTTGTACAAGGGTAGTTAGAACACTTCAATTCAATATTTAACTACTCCCCTACATTTGTGTGAATTGAGAGAGCACCAATCAAATTCTGACATGGGAAGCGTTCTGGCAAAGATATGAAAAACTGGCGGTGAACTGGCGCCAGAACTATTTCTGGTGCCGGGTAAGAAATTATGCTCGGGTTGGCGCCAGCTCACATTCTGGCGCGTTGGCGGCGCTGGTGGGTCTGGCGCCAGCTCTGCCAGCTCAAATACATTTTGCTGATGCTGTGGGAATGAATTTGATTCGAGGCGCAAATCTGATTCAAACTGCCGTCGCCGTCTTCACGGCTCGGACGGGGCCCGTAAGCCGTCTCGCCCCGTCAAGCCTGTGGCCAAGCCTACGCACGGGGGCGGCCGTATGCGGCCGCAGACGGCTTTTGGCGCGAATCGAGCTTTCTACGGTAAATCCTGTCCATTTTGGCAGGAAATCTCTTTCTGACCATCATGGAAAATTTAGCAACTGCCAATACCTCGTTGAGGCCTTCCACCGCGGTTGAAAAATCATTTTTGACCATTAACTGCTCACGTGCACTCGATCAAGTTTTTTCAACCGTGATGGAAACTCCCTCGGAAGCCAAAGTCAGTGCTTGAAAACACTTCTGGTTAATTTGGGGACAGTCACCGGCAGGTATAGACTTGATAATACCCTGATTTCAGGCTCAGAGGGGATAATTGTTTGCGCCGTTGCCGCCTCGTTAATTTGCGATTGACGACCGGCTTTTTGCGTGACAGTCCCGTATCGGGTCTAAAACAATTGAATAGACGGCCGCCTTTCTGACGGCCGTGCCCGCTTAGGGGACGGTGATCATCCCTACCAAGTTCCGTGACCACTGACCGGCGTTCGAAATGGTTTCAACTGCACAAGACTCCGTCGAGTCATCAAGGCTACGACCGGCCAGAGAGTTTAAATACCTCGGAGGGAGAAACCCTGCGAACGATTAATCTGCACCTTAATGGCTTCAACTACTCCTGGTCCAGCACTTCCTCCTGATTTTCATCTCGCAGAGCTGTGGGTTACAATTTTAATTCTTTTGGCCACGCTGACTAGTCACTAGATCAGGGCCGGTGGTACCTTCATTTCTGTTTGAACTTTTTAACCAATTCAAATTCGTGCCCAGCTTGTCGGATATCTCTTGCACTGGGGATTATTTGGAACTCTCACCATTCAAATCTGTATGTTGAAACGTTTCACTCTCCAGCGTCCATCAATTTTGATCACTCTCAGATCTCTATTACGAAGCCTTTCCGAAGGACAGGGTCTGGCAGAAATGTCTCGTCTACGGAGTATACACAGTCGAACTGGTACAAACAATCCTCATTAGTCACGACGCCTTCGCGAACTTCGGCTATGGCTTTGGCGACATTTCAGCCTTGACGAACATGCATTTCGACTGGCTCACTGTGCCCATCATGAGCGGACTAGGTGCTTTCTGCTGAGTTCCATTCACTTGTTGGTTGAACCGAAAACCCCACTTAGCGTCTTTCGTTGGCCAATCATTCTATGCCCATCGTGTTCACATTATTTCGCGATCCTGGGCGGTCCCAACCCTGATTTTGGCCGTAAGCTCTTCGGGTTCAATACTGTAGTCCCAAATGCTGATTCGGAGGCGTAGGTATCCCTGACTAGTACGATCGGCGGCTTCGTGGCTGGCGCCTTCAGTTTCATTGGTTTGTGGTTCCCTACCACTCTATATGCCCCGTGACGAGACTTAGTTGTCCACAGGAGGAGATATAACCCGGTTGAACAATCGTCGGACATCTGTGGCCGTTGGGGTATCTTCTCCAGAATCCAACATTCATTTGAACTAACTCTCTCTCGAGATTTGGTGCGGTGCATCTGCGTTCTGCGACATTATTATCGCCAGCTGCATGACCTACTATGTGCGCAGCTCATCGGTTATGCCTCAATTTGGTATCTGACTGCCGTCGATGTTAGCTGACGAGACATGAAAGCGGTTTCCGCCAAACACGCGCCCTGATCTCAAAGCTCATTCGCTTGACCATTGAAACGGGAGCTATCACGGGTACCAAACAGTTACTGTACTATTACGACCATTGGTTCAGGTGACGGGTGACGGACCTTCGTGAACTGAACCAATTTGGCGTCGGTGACGGTGACATTGCAATTTTCGGGCTCAAATAGGGGCAAAAACTGAGAAAAAACTTCGGCCGGCAGGTGCCGAAGCCTGCCGACCGTCCATATATGGTAATTCAAGCTGATTGCCGATCAGTGAACCACTTACCCAGTGAACTTTTGTGGTGACGGGTGACAACCCGTGAACCTTTGGTCGTAATAGTACAGTATTCCGTCGTGAACATGCAGCTCATCAACCGTCTAGCGGTGGTTGCGATTTGTAACCTAATCCTGTTCGTTGCCTTCCCGGGTCACACATATTACACAACTCCGGCTCTCATCATGCCAAAACTTTACGCGAATACCATACTCGCTGTTCTCAATGGTCGTTTCCAGATTTTGGGAGGCCGCGCGACATATGTTTCATCATCAGACTTCAACTTCGCCATCACAAATGCTAGTTTCCCGGGCCTCCGACCGGAAACTGGGAGTGGAACTAGGGACGATCGTTCAAAGTTCAAGTCCAGTAACTCAGCGGTCATAGCTATCCACAAAGAAGCCCTTTCAGACCAGGAGAGAGGTTATGAAATGAAAGACATCATAATGCATGTGAGCTCCTCCGCTCAATCCCGCTCTTGAGGTTTGCTCATATATTACAGCGCGCTCACGATGATTGAGATGGCCGATTATGCTCTAATGTCTATGTTAACATGGTTCTGTCGACTCGTATTGGATTTTTCGAGTGAAGTGGATCACTTAGTGTAACGGTCATAATGTGGACAAAATACCCATTGAATCAACGTGTACGTAGTACAGTCAGTCACTCATTCAGAACACTCCTTCCGGATTCGGATACACAGTCCTAGTCGACTAGTGGTGTGGCCTAGCCTGCCCTGGTGAAAAAGGAGAAGTTGATTTTGATTTAGGACGTTTGCACGAGCGGCTTTAAGACGTCGGCGCAAGCACCAGGGTTAGAAGACGTCGGCGCAAGCACCAGGGTTGAAAGCGATTTTCGGACGAGCTTAAGACGGATGAGGATTGAAGAGCGAGTCCGATGGATCGAGTGGTAACAATGAGGCGCGACGGATCTCTTCTTCGTCACGGTGAGAATTCGAAGGGGGCACACCGTGTGCTCTGGGTTTGCGCTATCTATTCGTGACTTGGTTCGTTTGTTAATGAGTGGGCACGATTAGTCGAAAGAAAAGACAAAGCAGACAGCGCAAGCTTCCGCTGACGAGAGGCAGAGCATCGGCAAGTATCGGTCAAACAGATTCAGGGTACGTATGCTTGAAATCCGAAATAATGAGAGGGTCAGAATAATGTTGTGAGATTTACTAGCCTTGCGCCTGTCTTCATCCCTTTTATAACTACTAAGGGTGCAATCCTGGACTTGAACGCCCGCCCTTTGCTAGCGATACGTATCTTATGCCCAAAAAATTACTGAACGATGTTCCCAGAAAAGAGTGAAAATGCCCGCCTGTGATAGATTCCAAAGTAAAACTGTAGGAACGAAACGGCGAATTAAGGTCGCCCTCCTCGGCCTAAGGCCATCACCAAGCTGCGATCGGCGTCTTGTACACTTTTGACCGGCGTTTCTCCTCTCACACCTTTCACCACAACCACGATGTCTAATTCGGCGCCCTTCTCATCTGAAGCACCCCCAGCAATGGCCCTACCTACCCCAATGGTCCCCTTCCCGCCCGCCGTAGAAGACCTTGTCGCCGTTCGCAAGGCGCTCGTGTGCATCATGCCCATGGAGCTCGTCTATGTTGTCCTCCATCTCGCCGAATACTGGGTCGAGGATACCACTGAGCGCACAGAATCGCACCGAGTATCTGCATCTGCCACGCCCGGAAACAGCGCAAGCAGTTACTCCCTCGTCACCGCACCCATTCGCGAACTCGACGCCGAGGACATCCATCTAAAAATTATGCGCGTGAAATTCACGACGGTCAGTCACGACCAAGGACTCGGATGGGGGGGCGAGCCATCGACGGAGGGTTCATTTATGCCTTGCCTCCTCCCCTTGGATTTCAATTGACTTCCTTATGTAGGCACCTACCGTGGTTGGACCTGGTTCGAGGCCGCGATACTCCGGCGCAGTCAAGTTGTCCCACGCGTCCTATCCCTCGATACCTGGATGTCCAATGCGACTCACGGGGTCATTCCCATGGATGCGTCAGTTGGGTATGACCCAGCGGCGGAACTTAAGGATTCGACGGGAAAAAGTCGGTGGAATGTGCAGCGCAATGTCACTGCATCGAATCAATTTCGAGAACACACCGTTACCTGGGAGGCAGATGGATCAGTGGCACCTGCCACGGACTCCGGCGCTGGAGATGGAGCGAATTTCTTGGAACAGCTTTCGCCCGGTGATGCAATTGCCGTCGTTGCCCGCGCATTGGTGCGTTATTTTGCATGCAGATACTTCTCATGATGGAACTAATATCTCGTTCAGTATCCCGGGTGGTGCAACTACGTAGACCGGGTGAAAGTTACCGTTTATTATAGCCTGGCGTAAATTGCGCCAGTTGCACCTGCGCCTCTTGTATCAGAGCTTGTCCTGATTTGATAATCCTTCTAGCGATTGAATGCAAGCTTAGCAAAACGACACGTCCGATTGAAAGAGATGTTGGTCTTTAATATCGATTTTTGCGTTGGTCAATTTAACGCACGGCGGTCAGCAAGGATATGACGCACAGAGGCTATATATGCTAAGGTAACAGAACATGCGAGGCGGAATCTGCCGCGTGGTTAGCTGAGGACCTTGAAACTCACGCACTTCGGTCTGACGATGGAATGTAGGCTACTGTGGGAGGGAAGAGAAGGAAAACGGAGAGAGAAGTGATTGGCGCGCTCACGCGTAAACGGTCCGGCCTCCGACTCCTTCCTCTCACCAGCGTCCTCGAAATTGAGCGTGCTTGACCAAGCTGCGCACACCGAATTTGTTCGCGAGCAGCGCGGAGCGGGCGAGGTAACGGACTCAATATCGCCGGCTGAAGCCACGACATGAACGGAAAGCTCTGCCTGAATCGAATCTCGTGGGTTGCGAGGGGGCAGTCGAGCGTGAAGTGTTTAACCTAGAAAGGGTGAACCCAAGGTAATTGCCGTGGAAAAGTCTGCGCGAATAATCATGGATGTCCACGGAATGAAAGCGTTAGTTAAGAAGAAGGTAACATGCCCGCCTAAGGTTGCGCTCCGCAAAACGTGGGGCTAGGAGGAGGCCCGAATTGACCTAGAAGGCGAATATGATGGAATGCGCCAGGATCAACTTCAGATCACCTTCGTAGTTTCTGAGGCCGAACGGAACTGTTCAGGCCAACAAAGGTCAGCCCGGGACTCACCCGCCCACGAGGGGAAACAAAGAGCAAGACTATACGCACCATAAATGACAAGATAATAAACGTCCATCGGGCCCTTTGGGTTGACTTGTCGGCGATTTAGAAGGACGGCGTTTCAGATGTTAATTCGAGGTGAGGGCCGAATGAAAGATGATAGCCTCGCATGCCGTGTGCTTGAGGACTATTAATATGCCCCCTATTCGAAATTGAGCTTATTGCTATATTCCGTACGATCCCTTCCCGTATCGAAATCATTTAGGTCAAAATCAGGTCTTGTAGGGCTGCTTTCGTGCCGACGTAGATGTTTACACCCCAATACATCACGGGCAACCAGGGGTTCACAAAAAAAACCGCGGGGGGGAACCCGAAAACCGTGGTGCCGGGGTCATCGACTTGGGCGACAACATTGGTTTTCACTCTAAAAAACCGGGTTCCGATTCATTTTTTGAAATCTTGAGTACACCAATATGTTTCTAGGGGTCGGGAAGGATGTTCCACCAAATTTCAACCCCTTAACTTCAAAACTGGTGAATGTACCATACTGGGATGTTGTTCGATGGGAAGTTCTCGAAATTCCACATGAGATGCCTGGTACTCCACGAAAATACCGATGTCAACTTGAGATGTTCACCTCACCTGAGTCCTCTTCTTCTGGCCTTTCAGAATCTGTAACTTCCATATTTTTACCTTTCATATTTGTGGCCCAATGTATTTCTCCATACCCCAAACGGCTCGATATTTTACACTTTGACCGATGTTGATCGCAAGACGGCACCGGCACCTCCTCTTCTCCTCTTTTTCAATTACGTCACCACTATTTCTTTCGTTTTGAGTGCGGCCCCACCATGCTAAAATGTCCTTGCTCCGCACCTCCGCACCCACCCTAGGCCGCCTCCGCACTTACCCCGGCACCCTTACAGACCCGGCGCCGACCTCGGCATGAGCATCGCCGAATAAAGCCGATACATCATCGCCGGCATCACCGCACCACACGCCTCTTCCCAACAACCACGTCGACGACGACCTACGTCGACGACCGCACTTCGCTCGAGCGCACCCGCCCGCACCCCGCCGGCAACAGCACGCACCCACCGCACCTCGCCGTTGCTGCAGCGCCGCACCCCGCCCACACCGGACCGCACTCCCCGCCACGGCTACACCCTAGCACACCGCCGCACGACGCCCGCACCCCTCCTGTCGACCTACGATCCCGCCGTCAAGGTCACGGACACACCACACCCGCCCTGCCGCGTCACCGCATCCTGCCCGCACCTCGACCGCACCCGACCACACCTCCCTTGGCATCCAGCACCCACCTCCTCGCCCTTCGCGCGCCCACGTCCCACTCCCTAGCCACGCCTACCTTCCCGCCCACGCCCACACGGCCCGCCGTCTCCCGCCCCTCCCTAACGCTGCCATCACGCGCTAACGTCAAGACGCATGCGACGGCGACAATCCCACCCTCAAACTGCCTCTCCCGCTCGTTGCAGCCCCCGCCAGTCTCCCAGGATGCGCTCTCGCCCTCCGCGCTTGCCCCGCCTACCTACCGTCAGCCTCCAGCCGGTGTCGACGCCCGCAGCCGCCGGTATCCGTCCACCGCCGCTACCGCCGCCCAGCTGCCCCGCCTTTTCCAGTAGCGCCGAACTGCGCTGACCTCCGGCCCGCCAACACCGGCGCGCGCAGCTCCCCTCTGCCGCCTACTCGCACCCCCGCCCACTCGCACCCTCGCGCACGACGCACGCCGCGCGCCGAAGCAATGGATTGGGATAATCAGATCCCGGTGCGTACTTTCGCGCTCCCCACCGCACCACTCCCTCCCTCCCCACATTATTCGTTCCACCCCCTTCATACACCTTCCTCCACACTGTATCAACGCCGCCGACCGCTTGCGCTACCCCTTCGCGGCCGACATGGAATTCCACAAGGATTTCCATGTCGTCTGCGACTCCTTTTCTTCCTCCCTTCGCGCACTGCTTTCGCAGTCGAGCACGGTCCGCGGCTCGTCACTCGACGTGTCCACAGCCTGCTCGTCTCGATACGCATATTATTACCGCCTCGTGCGGTCTTCCACTCCCACATATCTATATTTCATCCCGCCCACACCCCCTTTCTCCCAAAATCCACCGTCCGCTCGTGACTGTTCACTCCTCCACCACCTTTCCTTTGTCCATACCACTACAGTGCGAAGAGCGGCATACCGATCTCCGCTTCGCGTACGTATGCAATTGTCCGCATCAACGCCCAAGTATGTAGCGCGCCGATGACCGCAGGAAGAAACCCCGCCTAACCTGTATCCTTCATTCAGCTTTCTTTTACTTCTGAAACACGAGACTTATTCTCTGTGTAGGAAAGTACAAATGCCACTGCTGGAGATTTAGACGACACACTACACGGCTGCCGCTTCGTCGGTAGTGTAGCAGCCCTCGGTAAATTAGCGCACGTTAATGCCATTAGTCGCAAGGGTGAAATTTCTCACACTGGCATCCTTTTAGACTGCGATATCTACAAACTAACCCTAACTCTCGACGGACACCTCGGTCTATCAAGAATTTGCGACGGATGCCCAATTGGTATGTACGCATCGATAGCAAATTCGTGGGAGGCGCCCTGCACCGCTGCCTGACGTTGTTCTCTTGATTAACCACAGATATGTGTACACATTCACATGTGACCGTGGTCTTTCCAGAACAAGAACGACTGCCTCAAATGAATTATGCGGCTTGCAAAGTCATCAGCAGGAAACCACGGCACTCGAGCAACGCCAACTTTTTCGCGCTTGCCGGCGAGAATCATCCCATCATAATCAACGCAGGCAGGCGCACCAGTCGTTCCTTTCTATCCGCATTAAATTGATCTTCGCTTCTTTCTTCTGCGATAATAGTTTTCGCGGATGGCGCCTGATGTCAATGCGAAACTGGAATGTCTGAGCGAAGACTATGGGGCTTAGAGTTAAATTTCGTCCTGCCCACAGTTCCTCGCAGCTCTCGGGTTCCTGGTTTATCGTTGGCTGGTGTCATGACGGATCGTCACAATGCAAGTTCTTCTAAACTTGCTCAGGTACGTGGTATTTGCTTCGTCTTTACACCTTGACCAAAAGCTTATAGCGCCCGAGATCGGTGGGTCAAACTACCCCGGTATTTATAATTGTCCAGGTTCGCTCCATTTATATGCCCTTGTTTCTGCGATTAATATTGGCCATTCACCCCGACTTGGACACAAATTTTGTTGTTGACTTCAACGTCAAACCTTGTTGTATGTACGATTCCGTCCTTCCACCGCAATACTTGGCCCAATATTTTCCACCGGGAGTTACCTGGCTTGTCTCCTTTGTCTCCAATGCGAAAAGGCGGCGCAGTTGACGTACCCAGATCTGCCCCAGAGATGCATAAAACTCGTTCGATCTTTGGCTCCAACTTCCTGAAGACGAGTTCCATCGCAAGTATAAATATTATGGCGATCCACCTTCACCAACCCCCTTGTGTCGTGTCTTGGGGTTTGAATTGGACCGCTGAAGAGTCGAACTCAAACAATAATATCCAAGTGCATTCCAGTACTTTTGGGTGCCTATTTGAGCTCAAAAGTATCTGTACCTAAGCTCCTATCCACCGCTGTTTTCACCCTACTCTCTCAAGGTTCCCTCAATTAGCCGAGGTATGGAAAATCCCCCGCAAGATATTGCGGGTTAACGATGAAAGGACTCCCTCGTGACTTACAAGGCATTTCAATGTCTTCCCTAGTAATTTTTTTACGGCTGTAGCCTCTGTTTTCCCCAGCGGGTAGTGATGTTGTTCAATTTTAGCATCGATAGGGTAGCGATTTGATTGACACGAAAAGCACTCCTGTAAATTTTCTTTGACTTTCCAGGGAATTCCCTTGAATTCCTGATGTCCCGGGCTGGTTAGCGTCGTACGCTGGAATCAACACGAGGAACTCACATGGACAGTTGACGGTGATGTGAACCGTCGGTCCGTGGCCCGCGGCCCGGAGCATGACGGCATCCTGCTTTCTCTCAACCTACCACCACGACTAACGACGACGAGCGCAACCGGCACCCGACCGCACCCAGTACCCACCTTCCAGTATCACGCACCCACAGCACCACGCCGCTGACGTATCACCACACCTGCCCACGCAGGCTTCACCACGCTTCACCGCCCGCCCAAATCAACTCACCCATCCCTCTGCATGACGCCCGCACCCCGCGTCTCGAAGCACGCACCCCGAACCGCACCCTGCTATCAACGTCACGCACCCAGCACGCCGGCTCTGCCACATCCCCGCACCCGCCCCGCACCTCGACCGCACCTCCTCTCAAATCTCGCACCCCCCCTTCGCGCGCCCCACTTACAACTTGCGAGGTACGAGTAAAAATGTTCTAACGTCTGTCTATGAGAGACTACTCCCACCCCCTCGCAAGCCACCCAGCTGCCCACCGTATATCCCACCGCCCGCCGCCTCCCGCTCTTCGCGAACGCCGCCCTCCCGTGCTGACGTCAAGACGAGCTCGAGGGCGACAATCCCGCCCCGAAACTGTCTCTCCCGCTCGCTGCTGCCCCCGACAGTCTCCCAGGACGCCCTCTCGCCGCCCTCGCGTCCCCACCTCCCTAGCGTCAGCCTTCAGCCGGTATCGATGTCCGCAGCCGCCGCTATCCACCCACCCACCGCGCCTTTAGTGGCGTCGAACTGCGGCCACCCTCCTGTACGCCAAAACCGATAAGCGCAGCTCCCCTTGTGCCGCCCACTCGCATCTGAACGCACAACACGCACCGCGCCGAATCCTCGCGTTCCCCACCGCACCACTCCCTCCCTCCCTACATTATAACTCTCTTCATACGCCCTCCCCCACGCCGTATCAACCCCGGCGAGCGCTTGCGCTGCCCCTTTGCGGGCCGACATTGAATTCCACGAGCATCTCAATGTCTCCCTCCTCCCAACCTCGCGCGGCTGCTGCTGCAGTCGAGCACGGTCTGCGGCTCGTCATCCGACGCCTCCACAGCGTGCTCGTCTCGACATGCATGTCGTCCCGACGTCGGGCGGTTCCCTATCCCACACCACATACATCTCGCCCCCATACCCCTTCTTCCCCCCAACTACAATCCTCCCATTCACCACCTTCGTCTCTTTCACTTCCTTGTTTCACTTCTGGTGCACCGCAACGCCCACTCAGCTCCCGCGCCGCGCAGTTCGAATCCCACGGCTCGACGAGAAACGCGGCCTTAAAAGGCAGGCGGCTCGTACTTCTTGCACCGCCGTAAGTCTTTTCCGTTTCCCTTCCGTAAATGCAGGCTAATCTTCTTTTCAGGAAGGTGCAGATGCTACCGTATCAACATTCTCCCCACTCAACGCCGAGTTCGTACGCAGCTACGTTGCCTCTGCATCCTTGAGCGCCGGCACACATCGATTTCGGGGAATGCATCTGCCTACCGCGCGGGTGCAGCAGCCCACCCCCGGCGACGCAGAAGGCGTGATTTACACCCGAAACAAGGATATGAGGGGTGCGCAGCGGGCGAGGGTGTGGGAGATTTATCTGTCTACCGTACCTCTCCCCCTTTTTGACTTTCCTCTTTCTAATTCCAGCATATGTAGCGATATGCAATCCCTGCAAATACATTTCATGTCAGCAATATTTTGATTTTCAGTGAAGCGATCCTTTGGAATGAAATGACGTCCAAGCGAAGTAATCCGCAAATTCGAACGGAATGTGTCTTCGAACTCTCCTCGCCCAGTGACTCACATATTTCATGCATGATCGTCACGCGTTGTGTCATTTCGAAGACTTTAGCCGGGTTCTGGGCCCTTGATGAAAGCGGTAAGTGGCCGTGTTTCCTTGCAATTCTGGGGTCCATCGTCGTACTGTACCAACATCGGAAGCCTCACTCAGGTGCCTTGTATTGTACTTTTGCTTAAGGTAGGATCGTCCATTAACCTGCCCTTCTTTCTTCTTTTTAATTTGTTCGTCCAAATCACACTGATCGTTGTTTTTCTTGAGCTACCCAGCTCGACTCACACACAGAGATTCTGGTCTTATCTTCCACGTCAAAACTTCGTACTCGGACTTCGGCGCTGCGCTCCCTCTGACATCAATAATTTTCTAGTCTCCTTCGAATACCGGTGCGTGATTTCTCCCTCGTATATTTGTTAAATCTGAACTACGTCCTCAGGCTATCCTCCAGTCAAATTCCCGACGCGAGTCTGTAGTGGATATTCATAGATCCACAACCTTGATTTACTTGCGCGAACGAACTCAAGCCTTCCAACCCACCTCGCCATCGGCCTCCAGTACCCCTGGTGTGTTCTGTTTCAACCACCCGATAATGGGTATCCTTTCACAGTAATTTACACCGCTTCGTCGATTAGAACCATCAGCTGAGGTCCAATATCACACGGCGGAATCATTTGAACACCAATTGTCCATTCGTTCGTTCGTTCGTTCGTGCTTCCTCTTTGAGAATATGCCATCTCCTCGTCAATTTTTGTTGTTGTCTTTCATCGATTCGTTCTAAAGCTATCTGCCATCGTCAAATCAGCCCTAAGAACCTTTAATCCTATCCAGTAATTCCACCACATCGCAATGTGCTCCCCAACTCAACTAATTGATAGAACCTCAAGAGTATGTTCAAGAAAGCGTAGAACGAAGCATGGTGCATGAATTTCCTTCCAGCTTGGTCTAAATTTTCTTCTGCCTTGCCTGGCAAATTATCGATGACTGTGGCCTTGTTTTTTTTGCGCCAACAAGGACTTGTTGTTGAATTCCAGAATCAATAGGGGCTAGCTATTTTGATACCCCTAGAAAATTACTCTCACTTTCCAGGGAAGTTCCTTTGACTTCCCTGGAGAAATCTTGGCCTCGCCAGCGTTGCACACTGGAGGTAACGACAGTTGACGGCGCCGGTAAACGCCCGGTCCGCGATTCGCGGCCCGGAGGATCACGGCATCCCGCTTTCTCTCAGACGACCATCACGACGAGCGTTGAGCGCAACCCGCCCGACCGCACCCGGCCGCACCCCACCCGCTCAGCATCCCGCGCCGAACGCACCTCGCTGCTAACACATCACCACACCCGCCGTCATCTAACGGGACCTTCTTGCTTAAAATTCAGCCCGACACCTGTGCCCATCGACCGCACCCCGCCTCTCGACGTGTACGCACCGCCGTTTACATACCCAACCCCCCTTTCCTGCCACTCAATTCCCCGTGCCGCCGCTTGCCACCCTCCCGACCGCCTGCCGGTAAGACGCCCTCGATGACGATAATCCTTCCTCAAACTGCCTCTCCCGCTCGCTGCCGACACCCGCAGTCTCTGATGATTCCCTCTCGCCTTCCCCCACGTCCCCACCGGCAGCCTCACGACGGTATTGACGCCGACAGCTGCCGTTGTCCGGCCGCCGCCACCGCCGCCTAGTATCCCACCTTTGCCCGTTGCGCCCGTCCCTCTTGGCCGTGAATCCCCCGCACCCGGCGCCTTCCCTCCCCGCTAACACCGCACATCCGGGGCTGTCCCTCGCCGCCGACTTCCATCGCCAAGACCCTCCATGGCGAGTGGAAAGCGGGATTGGCGAACGAAATAGTATGGAATATCACAGTGCGTACCTACATCTTTACTGCGATCCCTACCCCTTTCCTCTCTCTCCTTCCACGAGGATTGCAATCTTGTTCTGCAATTCCTCTCCCCTTTCTCTTCGTGCGCTGCTGTCGTAGTCGAGCGCGGTCCGTGGCCCGCCATTCGACGCGTCCACCGCGTGCTCGTC